>JAVLUX010000009.1:49247340-49487340 GCA_032164185.1 Moxostoma hubbsi | reverse complement strand
TACACAGTATAAAGGAGGGTGTTTTTAATGTTGTGACTAATCAAGAGATAGGTGTCCGTCCCCCGGTGTGTGTGTCCGTCCCCCGGTGTGTGTGTCCGTCCCCCGGTGTGTGTGTCCGTCCCCCGGTGTGTGTGTCCGTCCCCCGGTGTGTGTGTGTGTGTCCGTCCCCCGGTGTGTGTGTGTGTGTGTGTCCGTCCCCCGGTGTGTGTCCCGTGTGTGTGTGTCTCCCCGGTGTGTGTCCCGTGTGTGTGTGTCTCCCCGGTGTGTGTCCCGTGTGTGTGTGTCCATGTATGTATGTATGTATGTATGTGTGTCCCTGTGTGTGTGTGTGTGTGTGTCTGTGTGTCCGTGTGTCTGTGTGTCCGTCCCTCTGTGTGTGTCCCTCTGTGTGTATCCGTGTCCCTCTGTGTGTGTCCGTCCCTGTGTGTGTGTGTGTGTGTGTGTGTGTGTCCCCTGTGTGTGTGTGTGTCCCCGGTGTGTGTGTCCATGTATGTGTGTCCCTGTGTGTGTGTGTGTGTCCGTGTGTCCGTCCCTCTGTGTGTGTCCCTGTGTGTGTGTATCCGTGTCCCTGTGAGTGTGTGTATCCGTGTCCCTCTGTGTGTGTCCGTCCCTGTGTGTGTGTGTGTGTGTGTGCGTGCGTTCGTGCGTCCGTCCGTCCCCGTGCGTGTGTGTGTCCGTCCCCGTGTGTGTGTGTGTGTGTATGTCCCTGTATGTATGTGTGTCCCTGTGTGTGTGTGGCTGTCCCTCTGTGTGTGTCCCTGTGTGTGTATCCGTGTCCCTGTGAGTGTGTGTGTGTGTGTGTGTGCGCGCGCGTCCGTCCGTCCCCGTGTGTGTGTGTGTGTCCGTGTCTATTCTTTGGTGTGGGGTTAAATAGTGACCTGGATATGTTCTCATAAGATTCATTCATAATGCTTCGAGACAAATAGCTCCCCAATCTTTCCAATCTGATTTTCTTTCGTTCATTGCATTATTGTTTTGCATTGTCTTTCCATTTAAACTGTTTTCGCCACATGTCTGTGACCACCCCCCCCCCCCCCCCCCGTACCACCATCTGAATACTGCTTTAACCCCGTTAACACAAAGTAGAGTGATTAGGATTTCCTCCTGACTGTTTACTTGCTTTTGATTGTAATAATCTGCCGCTTGCATGTCCTGTTCTGTCATGTTTAACCCTCTGTTTGCCAGGTTATTTTTCTGTTTACCCATCTCTCCATCTGTCCTTCAGCTCCTCTTCTTTGCAGATGGCCGCAGTCTCATGCTTCATAAATGCATCTCTGCAGCGGGATGCGTTTACGATGAGACTCATTCACCTCATCCTGTCCTATCTCCGGCTTTCTCAGTGGCAGTGTGTGTTTCTGTGCGGTTTTTGGCTGACGGTGCGCCTCTCTTATGTCTTGGTGTCCTGTCGTCTAAAACTTGCGCTCTCTCGCCGCGTGACAGTCCCCACAGACCTCCCGAACTCCATGGACACTCGTTTCGCAGAGGTCGCATAGTTACAAAATAAACGCGGTGACTGTTGAAATTGCTTGTCAGGTCTGAATCCCGTTTGACGAAGCCGCTCTCCTCTCCACGTCTCCGCCGGATCTTTCTCTGCTATCCTTATTTACTCGGCATCCATTTTTCTTTAATTTAAGATCAAGTTTCCATATACAGCATTTGTTTCTGCTTTTGTAAACTTTTGAGTAACGTGTCTTTAGCTGTATGTTTGAAAGCGATAGTGAAGATTTAATTTGCATAACATTACCAAAACCAGGGTTCTCACGGTCATGGAAAACCTAAAAATAATCGGGATATTTCTTTAGTGAACATGTGTTTTATAGTTACTTTATCGACTATAAATTGAACTTTTAGACGTTTTTAAAGTCATTTTATATAGATTTCACTCACAAAGTTACATTTATAGCCAATCAAGTATTAGGTAAAATAACTAGAAAAATATATATATATATATATATATAAAAATATAAATACTTATTGTAGAAATAGTGAATTTATTCATTGATTGCATGCACAGTTCAATTTATAGCCGATAAAATATTGTAGAGAATAACTAGAAATATACTAAACTTGCGATTGAAATAGTGAATCGTTGTTTGATTTTTACACCATTTTTAAAGAAACAACTAGAAAAGTAACGGAAGGTCATTGGTCAAAAGCTGTGGGAACCCTGTAGAACTAATCGACTGCAATTCAACAGTTCTTCAGTAGAAGAAATGTTCATTTAGTTGTCGAGAAGCAAAATGACTTGGCGAGTTGATTAACGAGCACTTGGTTGCCCCCGGCAGCAGCGTGTCGGATGAGTGCCTCACGGTGGAGGAGAAGGAGCTGCGCGAGCGAGAGCGACGGATGGCCAATAACGCGCGGGAGAGAGTGCGCGTGCGGGACATTAACGAGGCCTTCAGGGAGCTCGGCCGCATGTGTCAACTACACCTCAAGAGCGACAAGGCTCAGACCAAACTCATCATCCTGCAGCAGGCCGTACAGGTCATACTGGGGCTGGAGAGGCAGGTGCGAGGTAGGACCCCCCCACCCCCCCACCCCCTTGACGCACAAACACCGTCCTGCCAAGCGCCACGAAACACCACTGCCACTCTTGCCATGGAGAGCTGCGCCTCTGTTCTGCATTCACTCAGTGCTGCTGTGTCATGCGATCTTGCTTCATGTCTGCTGTGCTTTACATGTTACTTTACATCTTTTGCATTGCTTGACATCATTTACACAAGTAGGACATTACAAGTCTACTTTTGGTCCTGTCAGCCAATCAGATTTTAGGGTTAGGGTTACTAAGGGCAATCCAAATGATGGTTAAATCATAAATAAATGATAGTTCAGAAAGTGTGCCAAAAGAGCTCTGCAGCAACTGCACAGTGTCAAAGTACTTGTACGGTGCTGTGAAAAAGTATTCGCCCCCTTCCTGATTTCTTCTATTTTTGTGTATTTTTCATACTAAGTTGTTTTAGATCTTGCACAGAGATGTAACATAAAACAAAGGCAACCTGATTCAACACAATACAGTTTGTTTGTTTTGTTTTTAATCAAAAAAGTTATCCAACACTTATATTAGCCATGTGAAAAAGTAACTGCACCCTTAAACCTAATAGCTGGTTGTGCCAGCTTTAGCAGCAACAACTGCAACCAAACGCTTCTGATAACTGGAGATCAGGCGTTCACAACGCTGTGGGGGATTTTGTCCCACTCTTCTTCTTCGCAGAACTGCTTTAGTTCAGACACACTGGAGAGTTTGAGCATGAACTGCCCGTTTAAGGTCCCGCCACAGTATCTCAATCGGGTTCAAGTCAGGACTTTGAGTAGGCCGCTCAAACTTGAATTTAGCTTCTTTTGAGTCATTCAGAGGTGGCCTTTACTCCTGTGCTTTGGATCCATTGTCTTGCTGCATAATGCGTTTACGATGAGACTCATTCACCTCATCCTGTCCTATCTCCGGCTGGAGAGCAGAATTCATGTTTCCCTCAATTATTGCAAGTTTAATACCCCCCACACCATCACACGACCACCACCATGCTTGACCGCAGGTATCATGTTCTTTTTGTGGGATTCTGTGTTTGATTTATGCCAGATATAACGGGACACCCGTCTTCCAAACAGTTCCACTTTCGACTCATCGGTCCACAGAACATTCTCCCAAATGGTTTGAGGATCATAAAGGTGTGTTTTAGCAAAATTCAGACCAGCTTTGATGTTCTTCTGGGTCAGCAGGTATTTTCGCCTCGCCACATGGATGGCATTTTTGCCCCGTGTCTTTCTGATAGTGGAGTCATGAACAGTGACCTTTAGTGATGCGAGAGAGGCCTGCAGTTCCTTGGATGTTATCCTTGGCTTATTTGTGACTTCCTGGATGAGTCATCGCTGTGCTCCTAGAGGAACTTTGGAAGGTCGGCCACTTCTGGGATGGTTCACTACTGTGCCAAGTGTTCTCCGTTTGGAGATAACAGCTCTCAATATGGTTCTTTTGTGTCGCAGAGCCTTTGCAATAGCTTTGTAGTCATTGCCAGCCTGATGTATTTCAATCACCTTTTTCCTCATTTTTGGAATTTCTTTCGACCTTGGCATAGTGTGCTACTGGGTGAGACGTTTTAGCCAACTTCCAAAAAAACTAAAAATTGTATTAAGGTGATTTGATTGAACATGGCTGGCAGTAATCAGGTCTGGGTGTGTTTAGTCCAGCTGAACCCCATTATGAATGCAGTTTCATAGATTTGGGGATTTAATAACTAAGGGGCAAATACTTTTTCACACATGCCCAGTTTTTTTTTTTTATGACGTTTGGGGTTCAATAAATAACATTTATCATTTAAAAACTGAATTTTGTGTTTACTCAGGTTGCCTTTGTTTTTATGTTCGATTTTGTTTGAATTTTTTGAAAATTTAGTATGAGATATATGAGATACACTAAACTTTAGATTTTACAATTTACATTTGGATTCAGGCTATGATTGGTTATCGCTGGACCAAGAATAGATACGGATTCACTGTAATATCCTCCTTTTGTAATTTTGTATTTTCCTCCCAAATGCTTTTTCTGCACTATATAAGTGTATATTCATCTAATGAGCTTTCAATCTTCTCATGCCACCTTTTGATCATGTGATGCTGCTGTACTCTGAAACACTTGCACCACAAACTTGAATCTCTGATATATATGTTTGTTTTGTTCAGAGCGTAATCTGAACCCCAAGGCCGCGTGTCTGAAGAGAAGAGAGGAGGAGAAGGTCACAGGAGATCCTCAGATGTTGTCCAGTCTGGGTGGAGATGGACACGGCCATATGTAACGCTCAGGTTAGTTATGGCAAAGATACTTGGCCTCCTTTTAAATGTATGATTTCACTTTACAGCTCTTGGAATCTGATAACAACAATAGAATGGACAGGTCATTAAATCAATGCTCTCCTGAGCTGTAAAACAGATTGAGCTTCTAGTCCACTCAGAGGCCGAGATAAAGAAACAATGGGGGTGTTGCATGAACTAAAAAATAGACTGAATGTCTATGCATGAGGAAATCTGTGAGGGCTAAAATGCATTAGAGCACCACCTTCATTTCAGATCGGCATTTTGTGACGTAAAGTGATAAATAGTACTTGGGAGCTGGCGTGGCCCGAACCAGAATTACATGCTTACAAAGTTTTAAAAAATAATAATAATATTCATCATGAGCTTGTAAACATACAATATATTTTTTATGAATTATTGGGGTCTTTTTAATATTGGGGGGAAAGTTTTTTTTAAAAACTTGGCAATTAGTCCACAGAATGTGTAAATGGTAAGCTTTAAAATTTGAGTGCGAAAAATGGCAGGCAGCAGCCCAAAAACACCCCAGAGTTGAAGAGGTTAATATTATTATTATTATTATTATTATTATTATTATTATTAGACTTGTGTAAAAATATAGATTTTTTCAGATTATTCGCAGTCTTCATTTGAATGATCCCATATTGATTCTTAAAAATCCCAATATGCACAAACTGATTACAGGGATGGTAAATCGCTCGCAAATGAGACCAAATTTTGCACTATGCATCTAAAAGAGTCTGTGATTCTCCACTGGCTGGTATATGTTCAGATGGAGACGTTCAGCATCCTTTTCACTGCGTATTGAGAGTAAAAGTTCTGTTGGACTCCTTCCGTGTGTCCGAAAATGAGATTTACATATGCTAAAATGACATTTGTAAAGTAATGTAATATTTTTAGTCATATTTTTGTATTTTTACCTAGTTAGAATTACCTAGAGAATATCTTTCATATGTAAGCAAAATGAACATTATAACTGAAATATACCCAAATATATCGGTATTGAATCTAATCAAAATCCTAATCGAATAAAGAGCTTGTGTATCTGAAGTGAATCAGGACATCTGTCTATATTGCTACCTTTATATAATGAAACAGAAATATATTACAACTGTATAGTAAAATGTAATATTCATTGTAGTAGTAGTAGTAGTAGTAATAATAATAATAAATATAGATGCAAGCAGCAATTATGGGGCCAAGCACAGAAATCCCGTGTATTGCACAGCATTAACCACAACACAAAGATCACATATGACATGAAGAGAAAACACACACATTCTGCGTCACCTTAAGATGGATTTGTACCTATTCAAGTCGCTGCAGTCCACTGGTCCACAGAGCCACAACATTGACAGTCAACAAAGGAACATACCAAGCACATGCCAATCGTCATAGTCACCATAATCAACTTCGTATTCATGTAACTTTACATCAAACTAAAACTTTTATTGGAGAAATGCCCAGCCACTATTTAGTAAGCACAATGCAAAGATCTCTGAATACCGAAATTTTAACGGCATGATTTGTCGAGGTGGAGATTCGAACTCATGACCTTTTGAACTACAGTCCAGTGCATTAACACACTGAGCCAGTGTGGTTGGAATCAGGACACAAGTCTGGATTATTTATTGAACTATAGGTGGCGCTGTCTCAAAACTGCTCAGAAAAGTGTGGCTGACATGAGACAAATTAGTGTAGTTGAAATCCGCTTGACCCAAGAAATGTGCATACACCAACCCCATGATTTTAGGACAAACGGTTCAAAAGTTACAGGCAAGAATAGCAATTTTGATCCTACTGTTTCAAAACTTGCCATGTACCCTCAGACCATGGTCCTGATTAAGCATACCAAGTTTAGTTTTGATAGGACAAACCGATGCCAGTTTTACATCAGTCTTGTTAAGTTGGCACTGCCGTAACTTTTAAACGAAGGAGAAAATCTGAAGTCTTTACTATAATTTCTGTGCGGCTCGGTCTGGAGATTGTTTTGAGCCATTGTTTGGACAAACCGGACAAAGTTTGAAGGACATGAAACTTTTAAACTTTAAATGTCATTGTCCAAGATGGCGGCTACTGTAATGGGCGGAGTTATAATGTGGGGGTTCATTTGAAATATTAGGAGGAGAGTAATCGGACAAACAATTATTTTATTTCTTGGACAAACGGTTCAATAGATACATGCAAAATAATTGTATTTTTGGACTGGTGGTGGCGCTATGGAGTTTATCCTAGAGGTCCCAAATTTGCTATGGGGACTATTCATACTCGCCCCTATCAGTGTGCCAAATTTCATCATTTTCCTACAAATGGTTCTATGGACTGCCATAGACTCCCATTGGGAGGAATAATAATAATAATAATAATAATAATAATAATACTAACGGATACAATAGGGGCTACACACCTTCAGTGCTTGGCCCCTAAGTAAGCAATATACCACAAACAAGAGTGCTATTGTACTTAATACAATTGTGTTAAAATGCATTGGTATTTTAATCCATTTAAAAAAGGGAAAAAATGATCAAACGGATATTAATAAGGCCCTACTTAACACTTAAGCAATGCATTCTTCATTGAGAAACACTTGAAGAAAACATTTTATTTTATTATTTACATTGAAATGTAACTTTTTAAATAGGCTTAAGGAGATTGAATGTTATTCTTTGAATCCTCTTAAGGTATACGGCCATTGGTTTATATTGTTGTATCTTTCCTCCACAGATCCTGACATGGAAAGGAAGCTCTCTGTCGACGTGGCCTTAACTTCCTGTTATTGTTCCAGCACACACACAGACACACACATTCTTGATTTATATATTATAAACAGATGTGTTGGAAGACTCTCAAATATACATACTTAGTACACTTCCTGAGCTGCTTATGCAGTTCTAAATCCAGTATGTACACACACACACACACACACACACACATCATGGACCATTGGTGGATATCACACATGAGAAACAGCATTTCAAGGGCCTGGAACGCCCTGCTGTTGTGATTATGAATTACTGTGTGCTGTTATATAGCACATACACGCCTAAACATGAGCTTTTGTATTAAACACAAGGTCAGGCTCCACTGAGGGAACATCAAACTTTTTGTGTTGTTGTAATTCATATATTCTTTTGTAGTTTTGTGTTTTAAGACTAGAAACGAGATCAATGGTGTTGCCGTTTTGCTTCGGGACTGCCACTAACGGGTGAATCTCACGAGACCTCATGAAAAAAATACAAAACATTTGTTGCATAAAGTAGAGAAGTACATTTTTAGGACTATTAAGATTGTATGCATTGTGACAAATTCTCATTACTGTAATGTTTGAGGGAAAAGATACATTTATTTAAATTGAAAAGTATTGATAAATCCTGGTAGTATTTGCTGTTCTTCCTTTAGGCTGATTTGAGAAAAAAATAAATCATTGCATTTCAGTATTTGTATTTTACTGTAATCTGATTGATATCTCTGTTACAGTAATGAGAATTTATGGCAAAAAATAATGTTAATGATGTAAAATCTTAATGGTCCTAAAAAAAATACATTTTTATATATATATATATATATATATATATATATACACTATAAAAAGTGTGTGTGTGTGTGTATATATATATATATATATATTATACATACACACTCACGCACACATAGCACACGTATATATAAACCAATCTGGATTTTTTTTTTTTTTTTGCATAATAGTGAGGTTTGTATAATGAGAATTTATGGGGGAAAATAATATTAAAATAATGTTGCAAAATCTAAATGGTCCAAAAAATTATCTTATGCAAAAAAAAAAAAAAAAATAATTTTTTTTTGTAAAAAAAATAAAAGGGGTGTGTGTGTGGTGTGTGTGTGTGTGTGTGTGTGTGTGTGTGTGTGTGTGTGTGTGTTAACCGTTTTTTTTTTTCCTGTTTTTTTTTTTTTTGAGTAAAAAAATATACATTTTTTATATATATATATATATATAAACTAATCTGGACTTTTTTTTCAGTTTCAATAATGAGAATTTATGAGGGGAAATAACGTTAAATTAATGTTGCAAAATCTTAATGGTCCTAAAAAAAAATCTTCTTTATGCAACAACAAAAAAAATATACATTTGCATTTTTTTAAATAACCTGGAGGGGGGGGGGGGAAGGGGGGGCATCTCGCCGAAGCACCAGATCTCGTTTCTCTCTTTGTTTCCTTAAGTGGATTTCTTAAGTATTGGAAAACGCTGGATCCTTGGAAATGTATTTCTAGTTTTCAATTCACTATTTTTTTTCTCTCGTCACGAACAGAACCACATTTCTCAACCACAGAAAACCACTTAATCTGTCAGAAACGTCTCTGTATCCACATGCTGTGACTGAATCTGAGCATTTCAGCCATGTGTTTCTCCGGGCGATGTATGAATTTGGACGTCGTGTAAGCTGGACTTTTGTTTTCTCGTGCAGGTTGTGACACATCTGCTCGCACACGATACAAACTGAAGCTATTTAAATAGTTCACAAATATGCGTCATTGCTCGAATTATTGCAATGATCTGCTAAAACTGTCAGGGGTGTTTGTGCATTTTATCAACTTTAATATGAAACCCGTTCATCCGATGTGCTGCCACTTGTCAATATTTCTACAAAAAAAGTCGAGAAAAATGGGTTTTGCCGAGGGTCTGTACAAGACGACCCTTGAGCTGTAAAACTTTTACTTTTTAAATTTTTTTTTTTTTTTTTTTTTTTTTTTTTATATATATAAAGATCTGTTTAATGTTTGTGTGTTTACTTATTTGTTTTTGTTATTATCTATGTTGATTTTAAATGTTAGATACATGGCAAAATTTAGTGCAGAAGTATGCCAGGAACAAATTATGTTTCATAATTTTGTTGCGATTTTTCTTTTTTTTCATTACGTTTTATAACAGGAATGCATGGAATGATAATTAGTCTTTTTATTTTGTTTGTTTTCCTTGTTTAAGACATTAGAGAGGCCAATTTTGCGTTCTCACACAGATATTCCTTATTGTTCGTAAGGTAAATAATCACTGTGGAAAATACTTTTGCTTTTGTGTGTCAATACCTGCCCCGAAGTTTGAGACCAACTATAGTGGTTTCATTCGTGGACGTCATGTTTGTGTTCCAGAATGAAAGGAAAATATACTGAGTTTATCTCTAGAGATCTTTTTGTTTTTCTTCATTAGTACTAACATCATCTTGAACGGCTAAAAGATGATTTATATGAATTAATCTTGTTTATGTATTGCAAAAATGTAAACTCTTCAAGGAGAGAGAGTGGCCTTCTGCATTCTCCAGACTTCCACGAGTCGCTCACGGGAATGATAATGTATCAGTGCCTGCATCTTTTGGTTCAGTTTTATCCTGTAGTCAGTCAGGTTTTTATTGGAACGTCACGTCTTGTGGCTTCATTTGAGAATATTTTATAAATTCACAAGAAGAGGGACATGAGAATTTCACATGTATGTAAAGTGAATTCTTGCTCTGAGCAAATAAAGTACTTTCTTTGTAAAAAGTGATTGTGCTCACTTGCACGCACACACACACACACACACACACACACTTACGGTCACGATTATTAGCTTTTTTTATTATGCAACAGCACTGATGCAAAACCTGCATGTCATATAACAATTGTCTAAATGGACATATCTGGAGGAAACCCTATAAGAAAACTGATTAATACACAAACACACAACCTCACACACACACAAACACACACAACACAACCTCACGCACACTCACTCACAACACACCCTCACAAACACACAACCTCACAAACACAACCTCACACACACTCAACACAAACACACCCTCACACACATGCACACAAACACTCATTCACAACGCACACACTCACTCACAAACACCCTCACACACACACTCACTCACAAACACCCTCACACACACACACTCATTCACAAACACCCTCACACACATGCACACAAACACTCATTCACAACGCACACACTCACTCACAAACACCCTCACACACACACTCACTCACAAACACCCTCACACACACACCTTCTCACACACACACTCACTCACAAACACCCTCACACACATACCTTCTCACACACACACTCACTCACAAACACCCTCACACACACACGCTCACACACACTCATTCACACACACCCTCATTCACACGCTCACACACACTCATTCACACACACGCTCACACACACTCATTCACAAACACCCTCACACACACGCTCACACACACTCATTCACAAACACCCTCACACACACGCTCACACACACTCATTCACAAACACCCTCACACACACTCATTCACAAACACCCTCACACACACGCTCACACACACTCATTCACAAACACCCTCACACACACTCATTCACACACACGCTCACACACACTCATTCACAAACACCCTCACACACACGCTCACACACACTCATTCACAAACACCCTCACACACATGCTCACACACACTCATTCACAAACACCCTCACACACATGCTCACACACACTCATTCACAAACACCCTCACACACACACGCTCACACACACTCATTCACAAACACCCTCACACACACTCATTCACAAACACCCTCACACACACGCTCACACACACGCTCACACACACTCATTCACAAACACCCTCACACACACGCTCACACACACTCATTCACAAACACCCTCACACACATGCTCACACACACTCATTCACAAACACCCTCACACACATGCTCACACACACTCATTCACAAACACCCTCACACACACACGCTCACACACACTCATTCACAAACACCCTCACACACACTCATTCACAAACACCCTCACACACGCTCACACACACGCTCACACACACTCATTCACAAACACCCTCACACACACGCTCACACACACTCATTCACAAACACCCTCACACACACACTCATTCACAAACACCCTCACACACACGCTCACACACACTCATTCACAAACACCCTCACACACACTCATTCACAAACACCCTCACACACACGCTCACACACACTCATTCACAAACACCCTCACACACACTCATTCACAAACACCCTCACACACACGCTCACACACACTCATTCACAAACACCCTCACACACACCCTCACACACACACTCATTCACAAACACCCTCACACACACGCTCACACACACTCATTCACACACACCCTCACACACACACTCATTCACAAACACCCTCACACACACGCTCACACACACCCTCACAAACACACACACACATATAATGGAGACAGACGCACCAATATCAGGGCACAACACACCGCTGATGCGCATGTCGATCTCAGTGATGTGCTTAAGTGTAAACAGTGTGTTTCAAAAGTGTGTAAAAGATTATTGTGTGTGTGTGTAGACTCTAAATACTGTCCACAACACCTCACAAATACACCTCTGCACTATGAATAATAACGGCAACAGTGATTACAGCAGCCGATTTAAAGTCCATCGTGACACATGGATATTTATTGTCGAGTGCGGTGAATTTGTACCGTTACGTTTAAAATGAAGAGTTAAGGGAACTATGTGGTTTAATAGGGTTAACGTTACTTAGCATTGCTGAGCTCCAGCACTATTGAACACACAATATTACATCAATAATACAGAACAGAAACTCACCTCAGGAGGGGCAATGCCAAAATAACAAACGAAAGAAGTCTACTTGTGTTACTCGACTACATAATGGAAATACTAAACAGAGATGCTGCTTGATGCTGACTTGTAAACAAATCTTTATTCCCAAAACGACACACTCTAGACACTCATCGGCCACCACATTTTCAGAGCCATTTTGATGCCGAATATCAAGATTGTACACTTGAATTATTAATTGACCGTTGGTTGATGTTATACATCCTGGACAATAATATAAGAGGGTTGTGGTCAGTGTACACAATTACAGGAGTGCTGCTAACACCCCTCAAAGTGTTGTTGAGCTAGCATTAAAGCTAACGCCTCCTTCTCGATGGTACTGTAGTGAAGCTGACACTTTGAACATGTCTTTGAGTAGTAGCAGGGCTGGACTGGTAATCTGGCATACCGGGCATTTTACCGGTGGGCCGACACACTTTGGGGCTGATCAGGGGCGGAATGTCCATCGGGAGAACCGAGCGGGCCGCGAAACGAGCCGAATGGGCCGCGCTAAGCAAACATGAGCCGCAGCGTTATACAGAATAGACCACAAAACGGCGATATGCAGAGAAGGACAGCGCATGTCCCACTCAACAACATTTGGCTCCCAGTAATTGGGCCAGTTGTCATGTAAAATCCCAGACCTATTTCTCTTCCCAGTCCAGCCCTGAGTAGTAGGATACGGGATGTTCTACACCTCCAGCATCCTCTTGCATCAGCACCGCTCCTGCCCCGTAGCACTCGCATATACCTGTAACTTAAAAGGTAGATCAAAACTTGGTGCGGAGAGAACTGGGACATTACAAAGAATGTCTTTGGCAGCTACAAATCCATGTTCACACTCTGGAGTCCAAACAAAACTTTTGGAAGTACTAAGCAGGCCAGTCAGAGGAGACACAGTACAAGCAACATTTCTACAAAACCCTCTGTATGTCATGTATGCATTTGGCAGACGCTTTTATCCAAAGCGACTTATTACAGGGACAATCCCCCCCGGAGCAACCTGCAGTTAAGTGTCTTACTCAAGGACACAATGCTGGTGACCGTGGGGATCAAACCAGCAACCTTCGGATTACCAGTTATGTGCTTTAGCCCACTATGCCACCACCACTCCATATTAAACTGTTGTTTATTTTAGCTTCAATTGGTCGCACCTGTCCTTGACCAACCTTTTTATCAAGATAGGTTACAACCGCCTTTGCAAATTCACATTTGGTTAAGTTCAGGTTAAGTGAAGCTTTTGCCATGCGTTGAAAAACCCACTCGAGAGACTTCAGATGATCTTCCCAAACACTGGAATAGATCATTATATCATCCGGGTATGCTGCACAGTTTGGAAGATTAGCCAACTACCTTATGCGTCAACCTCTGGAACGTCGCAGGTGCGTTTCTCATCCCAAAGGCGAGAACTGAACACCGCAAGAAGTTATGAGGGGTGACAAAAGCAGAAATCTCTGAAGATCTCTGTGTTAAAGGAACTTGCCAGTCGCCTTTTAAAAGGTCAAGCTTAGTCACATACTCGGCAGAACCGACTCGGTCCACACAAATATGAGGACGATTTAAGACGCAACTTTTCAAAGTTTACTCGCCGTCAACACGCATAAACATTACAAATAATGCCATCTTTAATTCATCACTTTAAAATCACCTCAGTGAAAATGTACAAATGTAGAATCCCTTCATCCCTTATTCAATGCATATGCTGTATCATATCAAACATTGAGAAAAGCATTGGAAAAATGACAAATCTCTCCCTGAAAAACACATCTGATCCTTCCTATGGACGCCTTTAACATCTCCACTGACTCCACGTATGACTCATGGGATGTATTTCATGTTTTGTACATTTATACGATAGTTTTGTGTGGGTAACAGACCTACAAATTACACATGTTGTCAGCCACTGACTGTCTTGTGAGTTTTATTCCAGCAGGGGGCGCTTGACGCTCTGAAAACCAAATCATCCTTACATCAGATCGTTTTACACCCATTTGGAGACATTTTACAAAGGAAAATTATTTTAATAAAAACGGATAGTTGCAAGAATTCACATCTCAGCATTATCCATAAGAGCCTTTTTTTTAAATCCTCATCTCATCCAGTTCATGCATCCTGGCCAGAGCTGAGAAAAGTAACACATTGATTAGTTGGGCAATACCAACTCGTACAACGGAGGGGGGGTGTTTTTGTTTTTGTTTCAATGTGAAAGACTCACAGCCACGCAATTGCACGGTTTCTCATCCGAAATTATTTTCAGCATTGATAAAAATATATAAACAAGGGCAGATCACCCCATTCACAGCACTGGTGTGACGTGTGCCCCGTCTCCCCCAATTCTATGCGTCAATGTATATATAATTTCTTCATATTCTCAAACACTTCTTTACCACTGTTTTGCATCAACTGAAAATACATTAGTTTGGTATGGTTAAGTTATTTACTGAGGATTAAGTATATATATATATATACACTCACCTAAAGGATTATTAGGAACACCATACTAATACTGTGTTTGACCCCCTTTCGCCTTCAGAACTACCTTAATTCTACGTGGCATTGATTCAACAAGGTGCTGAAAGCATTCTTTAGAAATGTTGGCCCATATTGATAGGATAGCATCTTGCAGTTGATGGAGATTTGTGGGATGCACATCCAGGGCACGAAGCACCCGTTCCACCACATCCCAAAGATGCTCTATTGGGTTGAGATCTGGTGACTGTGGGGGCCATTTTAGTACAGTGAACTCATTGTCATGTTCAAGAAACCAATTTGAAATGATTCGAGCTTTGTGACATGGTGCATTATCCTGCTGGAAGTAGCCATCAGAGGATGCGTACATGGTGGCCATAAAGGGATGGACATGGTCAGAAACAATGCTCAGGTAGGCCGTGGCATTTAAACGATGCCCAATTGGCACTAAGGGGCCTAAAGTGTGCCAAGAAAACATCCCCCACACCATTACACCACCACCACCAGCCTGCACAGTGGTAACAAGGCATGATGGATCCATGTTCTCATTCTGTTTACGCCAAATTCTGACTCTACCATCTGAATGTCTCAACAGAAATCGAGACTCATCAGACCAGGCAACATTTTTCCAGTCTTCAACTGTCCAATTTTGGTGAGCTCTTGCAAATTGTAGCCTCATTTTCCTATTTGTAGTGGAGATGAGTGGTACCCGGTGGGGTCTTCTGCTGTTGTAGCCCATCCGCCTCAAGGTTGTGCATGTTGTGGCTTCACAAATGCTTTGCTGCATACCTCGGTTGTAACGAGTGGTTATTTCAGTCAAAGTTGCTCTTCTATCAGCTTGAATCAGTCGGCCCATTCTCCTCTGACCTCTAGCATCAACAAGGCATTTTCGCCCACAGGACTGCCGCATACTGGATGTTTTTCCCTTTTCACACCATTCTTTGTAAACCCTAGAAATGGTTGTGCGTGAAAATCCCAGTAACTGAGCAGATTGTGAAATACTCAGACCGGCATTAATTGCATTAATGAGAAATTGAACAGGTGTTCCTAATAATCCTTTAGGTGAGTGTATATGTGTCAAACTGCTTAATTATGAATTTATTAAACAATCGCTTGCTTCAGGGAAATAAATAACATACTATTTCTACAGTACAAAGCTTATTAACAGCGTTGTAACTATTTATAAATGATCAATTGACTATAAACTAATGCTGGACGGATGGTTATACACTTTTTTTAAAGCCCTTTAAAGACTTTAAGCCCCTGAAAGAAATATCAAAATAATTTTGAACTCCGAAACTGAAAGCGTGTTCATCATAGTAGAAATATTAAGGGTATTGTTGTGTGTGAATTGCATTTTTTTATTTTATATATATATATATATATATATATATATATATATATATATATATATATATATATATATATATTACATCTTCCGTATTTTTTAATGATACATTTAAAAATCGTAGCGCTTCGATTTTAACTAATATCTGCGTTCATTGTTTATAAGTTTTCAGTCTCAGAGCGCGACCTGCTCGATGCCAAACGCCATTTGTTCAGTGTGTGTGTGTGTGTGTGTGTGTGTGTGTGTGTGTCAGTAAGGTCAGAGATCGTTTAGCAGAGACGGGGTCACTTCTTTTAAAATGAAGGGGACAAATTGGAACGTCCAACTGTCAACGGATGTTGAAAGGAAGTCCCGCCTTACAGTTAGAAGAGCCAATCAACTTTTAGATACAGACATCACCTGTCAATCATCTCGTGAACGCGCATGCGCATTATCTATACAAGCAGGGATTTTTTTTTTTTGCGTCTCTGAGGTAAAGAAGCACAGTTTAAGATTGAACTGTCAAATTTTACCGCTAATTTGAAATGGGTTCTTTGATCGTAATGTTGACCAACCGTTTTGGAGTTTTCGGTCTTCCCCCATTCAAGTAGATTGGAGCTGCGCTTGTATGCCGATTGTTTACATAGAAAAATAGCTTCCCGACAGTGTTTCAACGATGTCGCCTGTTGCTCTCTTCACATTTATCTTCTATCTATTTATTTATTTGTTTGTTTATCTTTACCTGTGTCTCTAGAGAACATTATTCTTACATGGATTATTTTAACGTCTGTTTTAACCCTTGTGCGACCTTTTTCGATCATTTTGGTTGTGCTAATGCCAACATAGGTGTTTATTTTTTGGGGAATTTTGATATTTCAACCTCAGTTCCTATAATACATCTACAATACGCTGTGTACACAAAATAGTTACACTCAGGACCTTCGGGATAAAAATGTCCCCATTAAAACCCATTAAAAAAAGTGTGTGCGCGCACATGCGTGTGTTAAAAACAACAGTGGCATTATGTAAATAAACCGGCATTTAAAGGGTTAAAATCCTGAAATGGAAGAATATTAGGTAGTTATGATCAGTGCTGATGTTGGTTAAAAAAATCAAAGTCACTATTTATATCACTATGATATAAATAATATTTATATATAAATGTATTTATTTTTTGACGCGGACATTTTTTTCCTCTGAGTAAAGTTAAAGGTAAAAAAAATTACGCACAAATGTTAAAGACAAAAAAAGATTTTAGTCTTAATTTCACCAGATATTTTATTTGCCGAACGAGCTTTTAAATCGAGTGCTTTTAATTGGCGGACCTGATGACGTCACATCCGCTGTTTCCTGTCAGTTTCCTGTCAGCGCTCGTCTCGTCTGATCATGTTGGGCAAAATAATCGGACATAAATACGCGTCAGTCGCGAAAGCATGGTAAGATCATGGTTAAACGCTGTACAGCGGCTGCCGGCAGTGTTTTATAGTAATTATCGTCATCTTTTTTATTTATTATCGTTTTTATTAATAGTTTTGTCCTTGTCCTGACCTGAATAACCTGCTAAGCTAACGAGCACAAGTCACGATAACAAACGATTATGAACGTTATATTTGTGTTTAATTGTCTGGTTTTATTATGAGTGTTTCTGTTATAAACTCCTTGTTATAGTTGTGTTGTAGGCATGTTTTAAGTGCTTTATTGACTTGATTTGCGAAATGTTTTTCACTCAACATGGCCAAAACATTAGACAACTCAAGTTAATAAAGCTCATCCCATACACAATGGTGTATGAAAATAATCAAAGTCACTTTTTATTATCCTTAAAACCCGGATGTGCCCGCAAGGAAACAATCATCATCAATATATTAATAATTACAGTCTTGACCAGCACACAACAGGTGTCGTTTGAAAGTTTAGAAGCTCTACTTTATAATGCATGTAGATATTATGACCAAAACTGAACAAGTGCTTTAAAATCTGCAGATAAATCAGAAGTGTCCGTTTTGATCATTTATACAGTGTAAAACAAATGCACTGTAATCAATAAAAACATCAAACTGATCAAATATTCATGTGTCATATGTTGTTGGAAAGATCTCAAAGAGTAAAATACAACCAGACTATTTGTTTGACTCACAGATAAAAATATAGCAAGTAACAGTTAAATATATGTCTTTGACAATTATGTTGGTGTTGCTTATATGCCACGTTTCTGCTTATAACTTCATGAAAAAACATTTGATTAGATAAAATATATAATGATTATACATATTTATATCAATATATAATTATACATAGTTATCTTTAAATATAATATATATATATATATATATATACACACTCACCTAAAGGATTATTAGGAACACCTGTTCAATTTCTCATTAATGCAATTATCTAATCAACCAATCACATGGCAGTTGCTTCAATGCATTTAGGGGTGTGGTCCTGGTCAAGACAATCTTCTGAACTCCAAACTGAATGTCAGAATGGGAAAGAAAGGTGATTTAAGCAATTTTGAGCGTGGCATGGTTGTTGGTGCCAGACGGGCCGGTCTGAGTATTTCACAATCTGCTCAGTTACTGGGATTTTCACGCACAACCATTTCTAGGGTTTACAAAGAATGGTGTGAAAAGGGAAAAACACCCAGTATGCGGCAGTCCTGTGGGCGAAAATGCCTTGTTGATGCTAGAGGTCAGAGGAGAATGGGCCGACTGATTCAAGCTGATAGAAGAGCAACTTTGACTGAAATAACCACTCGTTACAACCGAGGTATGCAGCAAAGCATTTGTGAAGCCACAACACGCACAACCTTGAGGCAGATGTGCTACAACAGCAGAAGACCCCACCGGGTACCACTCATCTCCACTACAAATAGGAAAATGAGGCTACAATTTGCAAGAGCTCACCAAAATTGGACAGTTGAAGACTGGAAAAATGTTGCCTGGTCTGATGAGTCTCGATTTCTGTTGAGACATTCAGATGGTAGAGTCAGAATTTGGCGTAAACAGAATGAGAACATGGATCCATCATGCCTTGTTACCACTGTGCAGGCTGGTGGTGGTGGTGTAATGGTGTGGGGGATGTTTTCTTGGCACACTTTAGGCCCCTTAGTGCCAATTGGGCATCGTTTAAATGCCACAGCCTACCTGAGCATTGTTTCTGACCATGTCCATCCCTTTATGGCCACCATGTACGCATCCTCTGATGGCTACTTCCAGCAGGATAATGCACCATGTCACAAAGCTCGAATCATTTCAAATTGGTTTCTTGAACATGACAATGAGTTCACTGTACTAAAATGGCCCCCACAGTCACCAGATCTCAACCCAATAGAGCATCTTTGGGATGTGGTGGAACGGGAGCTTCGTGCCCTGGATGTGCATCCCACAAATCTCCATCAACTGCAAGATGCTATCCTATCAATATGGGCCAACATTTCTAAAGAATGCTTTCAGCACCTTGTTGAATCAATGCCACGTAGAATTAAGGCAGTTCTGAAGGCGAAAGGGGGTCAAACACAGTATTAGTATGGTGTTCCTAATAATCCTTTAGGTGAGTGTATATACATAAAAAATATTAAAATGCTTTACATTCTTGTGGCAGAAGAGTTCATCATTGATAAGATACAAAAAGCAGCTTTAGAATACAATGTATTGATTACTACCATATTATTGATCATAAGTCAATCATTGACACACAGTTCACAGCAATCCATTACACAAGTGAATTTATCAATCAGTTGGAGATTTATTATGAGGGCTTGTTTAAGGACCCCGTCAATGTACACCTGCTTCAGACATTTAAAAAAATCAATTATTAATGCTTACAAACTTTTACATCTAGAGCCAAGAGGTATATTAAAACAAACAACAACATAAAGGAAAATAAATAAATAAATAGTTTAAATAAAAATTTTAATTTGTTTACATATTTCAATACACTTTACAGCTTTCTTGGTACTCAAGTTGGGAATTGTTCTTATGTGTTGCTGAACCTCTGAATTAAAAATGAAAACTAATGGTTTATAACCACCAAACTTACATTTATGAATATTAAACTTTGCCAACAAAAGCAGAACATTAATCACATAATATTCCTTATGAAGAGATGTGTCATAGCTAAAAAAAAAAACAACTAATAAAACATTTTCAAAACAAAGTTGAAAGCTGGGAATGATATGATCTCTAACAATCTTGCAGAAATCAGACCAAAAACAAGCCGAGTTCGGACAACTCCAAAATAAATGAAAAAATGTTCCCTCCTGCAGAGCACAAAATGTGCAGAATATATCGACATCACAATTAAATCTCTACAAGAAAATCATTAGTGAGGTAGTACTTTATAAATAATTTTTTTCTTTTTTTTTTCGTGATTAAATAGTTATGGGTAACTTCCAAATTTTGCATCTTCTCAATCCTGCCACACCCTGCGTCAGACATGCTTGTGTAGCGTCAGACATGCTTGTGTAGCGTCTCGGGTGTGTTGCGTCATAAACATACATGTTTAGGTCACTGTGTCGTTAAATATAGTTTAATACTTTAAACACATCTTGAGATCTCTTAGTTCACATTTGCGCTCCATCAAGTGTTTTGAACGCAAGAATGTAACGCATGTTTGTGTTGTTCTGCTGAAGTGTTTCTTCACTGTATAAACTGTGTGTTGCTCACACAGCTGAAGTTTCACTTACTGCCCCCTGGAGTAAACAGGTGGTACTGCAAGCATTTCTCAGGGATCTTCATTATTACGGTCCGGAGGCAGTGCGATTAATTGTTTGAATTTTTTTTAAAGTGTTATTTTTTGTAAAATGAATCGCACTGAATTAACGTTAAATCGACAGCCCTAATTTTTAGATTTCGGGTGAAAAGTGACTGGGATATCTTTTTGACAGGTTTTGTGGCATTCACCAAATGTCAATAATCTGTTGAAGAATGAAAATAAACATTTGTCCTTAAAAAAACGAAATGTTATGTTCCTCTTCTGCCATCTTCAGGGTGCCCACGCTTGCGGTCTGGGGTGGAGTCGGAGGTGTAGCTCTTGTCCACTTAACAGACTGGCGGCTCTTCTTGGACTACGTTCCCTTCATTAGCGGAAAGTTCAAGAAGGACGAGTAGATGTCCCGAAGGTTTGTCTTCATTGCGATTTTCATAGTCGAAGTGTCTGAATGTGATTTGGATTGTGTTTGTAAACATCTGATATCATGTTTTGTTTTATTTGATTTTTTTGTTGCTGTTTATGCTACAAAATGGAAATGGATATGAGTCTCTTACAGCCTGTGTAAATTATGCCCAAGTGACTTTTCATTTCTGATGTTGACTGCTTATCGTTGATCATTTCACTGATTTTTCTCCAGATCACAATGTGGAGATTGACAGACATCGTGATGGGAGATGACACCATTCTACCATGTGAAATGGATGAATGAATTAACCTCCCATTTCTTCATTCATGTTAATGAACAGTGTGATATTTATTTTCCTGTTTTGTTTGTTTCATTGTGGGTTGTATCATAGCAGGTTGACAGCTGGTCCTTGTAAAATAGAATATAAACTAAATGATCAAATCAAAATAAAATGAGTTTGACTTGTTTGTTATATTTTGTGGCATACATATGTATAGGCATTGTAGTACACTCGCCTGATTCCATTATCTTATGAAAATTGTTAATAGTAAATGTCTTAATATGCTTTTTGAATCAATCAATCAATGAATCTTCCAATACACGAGTCCCTGAGCTATTTTGAATAACTCATATCGTATGCCCTTATTATACTATATAAAAGTTTAGGGAAATGCACGACAATTAATGATAACGAAAGCGGATATTCAAAGCGGAATAATAATAATAATAATACATTTCTTGATTCAGTCGATTCTGACTGAACTGTAAGATTTGATTCTTTGAATAAAACCCTCTCCACACATTTGATTGACAGCGATCGACTCTGAATCAATTATAGCAACACGTTTTCAGACTTTAGTCATTGTTAAATAAAACTTTAGTTATTTTGCCTTCAATAAAAAGGATTTTGCGACTTTACACATGAATGAACTGAGAGTCGACTCCCAGTTCACAGAGTTGATTCTGACTGAACTTTAAGACTCGGTTCTTTGAATCAAATCCCTCTCCTCATTTCTTTGACAGCGATGGACTCTAGTCAAAAACAATAATAGCAACACATGTTTTCATAACTATTTGTTTATTTGACATATATATATTTATATACGGTGTTGGGTGTAATTAATTACCAATTAATTAATTACTGTAGTTAAATTACTTTTCATTAAAAAAGTAATGGATTACTCGTAATTTTTAATTATAATTACATATGATGTAATTGCATTAAATACTGTATAGACTATAGAAAAATTCTGTTTGAAACAATAGTGATTTTAAAATCGAAATTTAATGTATAATATTAAAAAATATGTTTTCTACTTCTACGCTGCCCCTTTAAATTCTTTGGCCAGTTCATGAATAATTTATTTGATTTTATATGATTTAGTTGAAAGAATTCAAAGAAACGTTTCATGTTTATTCTTGTATTTTTTTTATAAATATAATCTATTACATTCACCTGATCTGTTGAAAGTTGTTAAAAGTATTTTTTCCATATAGGAGTTTTGAATATTACAATACACGATCTGAGCTATTTAGAAATGACTTGTTTATGGTCTTATTATACTATATACTTTAGTAGTTCAGTGAAATACACGACTATTAAAAACATATATAGATTCAAAGCCGAATAATAATAATAAAACATTTCTCGATTCAGTGAGTCGATTCTGACTGAACTTTAAGATTCGGTTCTTTGAATCAAATCCCTCTCCACACATTTGTTTGACAGCGATCGACTCTAGTCAAAAACAATAATAGCAACACATGTTTTAATAACTATTTGTTTTATTTCGCCTTCAATAAAAAGGATTTTACGACTTTACAGATGAATGAATCGCGAGTCGACTCCCAGTTCACAGGGAGTCGTGTGTCAGGAGGTCGTGAGGTGAGCGGATAGAGAGCAGCGACCAGCGACCAGCCACCTTTTAACCCCAAACATCCACCGCTTTTCCTTCCAGGCAGACTCCAGGGGAAACATGGAGAGGAAAAGGTGGGAGTGCTCGGCTCTCCCGAATGGTTGGAAAAGGGAAGAAGTGACCAGAAAGTCGGGCTTGTCCGCGGGGAAAAGTGATGTCTATTATTTTAGGTACTGCAGCGGGATTAGCCGGAGTGCAGCGAGCAAGACACTAAACTGCATTTATATGTTCGTTTATAGTGACTAAACAGGGTTATATCGCGTAAGCGGGTCATTTAACACGTTATTACACCTGTTTAGGTTTGTTTTGAAGAGCGAAAATGACAATAATCGTGTTTTGGTGTCTCGCGCGAGTTAGCACGTGTTAGCAGTTACGCTAACTCAGTGTTGTTGTTTTTAGTTCTTTAAATCATCATTATGTGCGAGTTCTAGTTGAGTCGATATTATCTTAACTGTATGAACATCAGTGTTTATTATACGAACATCTACTGTATTATAAATGGACAAAACTGCTCATGCGTTTGTGATCACTTTATCCCAACAATGAAAAGGATAGCTGGATTAACAATTGCGAGTTATGCTTTTATTTGAATGTCATGCTGTATATCAAAGCTCTCGTATGGATGAAAACCCCCATAGACTTGCATTGAAAGAGGGTTACCATGTGGTGTTTTTAAACGCATTGCTTCTCTCATTCCTTCCAACATGATTCCCAAATGTGTGATATTTACAAAGGACATCAATATTTATAGAGAAATGTACCTTAAACATTGTGTGTCAATTTAAAGTCATTCAGTGGACAAAAATGTCCACGTCAAAAAACTGCCATAAATATATTATATTAATATTATTTTCCACGTTCAATGAGTTGATTCTTTTTAACCAACATCAGTCCTGATCATTCATTTTCAGGATTTTAACCCTTTAAATGCCAGTTTGTTTACATAATGCCACTGTTGTTTTTTACACACACACATTTCTCAGTACTGTACACACATACAAAACAAACACACACACTTGTATCTGCATCATGTATTCAGTTGTCCTGCAGGTCTCTATAATACAGGAAACAGAGAATAGGGGAAAAGCTTGTATTTGCTCCACAGGATAAACATGAGATAAATGGCGCCATCTGGTGGAAAATATAAAACATTTACATTTTGAGGCCAGGACTCCGGAATGAAAGAATAATCTCATAGATTTTATGCTTTAATGGCACTGGGATCAAATATTGCCGTTTCAATGGGGGACATTTTTGTCCTAAAGGTCCCGAGTGTAACTATTTTGTGTACACAGTGTATTATAGATGTATTCTAGGAACTGAGGTTGAAATATCAAAATACACACCTTTGGTAAAATAAATGCAGTTGGCATTAACACAGCCAATATAATCGAAAAATGAAAAAGACAAAAATTCCCCGAAGGTCGCACAAGGGTTAAACGTTGCTTGTGAAAACATGGACATCTTGCTATGAGTTGTAGCTGACAGATTTGAATGTCTTGGAAGTGTTGTTGTCTGTCTGGTGAATAACGAATATTTCTCAAACTGTCTTGTCATCCATAGTCCAACGGGAAAGAAGTTTCGGAGTAAGCCGCAGCTGGCCCGTTACCTGGGAAACTCCATGGACCTGAGCTCTTTTGACTTCCGCACAGGGAAAATGCTTATGAGCAAACTAAACAAGAACAGACAGCGGACACACTACGATCACAATCAAAGCAAGGTAAACACAACTGTTGCTGGTCAGTACAAATGAATCCGATCCATTTAATACAGTCATGAAGTAAATCAAAAACCAAATGAAGCATTTTCTATTCGGTTTCAGTTTTAGTGCTGTTGTAGAATCTGGAATAGTTGTCTTTATGGTGCTGTTGGGAAACGGAGACAGTAAATCTGATATTTTATAAGAGTAAAGTGTCTTAAGATGATGGTTTTCTCTCCAGGGTAAACCTGATCTGCACACGTCACTACCGGTTCGACAGACAGCATCCATCTTCAAACAGCCGGTCACCAAAGTTACGAATCACCCCAGCAACAAGGTGAAGACGGACACACAAAAAGCTGTTGAGCAGCCCAAACAGGTAAACTTTAAAGAAATAAAAGGAAAAGTTCACTCTCATGTCACTTTAAAACATGTATGACATTTAGGACTGTAAATCAGTTATAAATTGTAATAAAATTAATCACAGGATATGCAGATTAATTAATTGAATTTTATACAATTAATCGCATATATAAATATGTGCTGAGAAAGCCCCGCAAAAACAATACTTCAATATATAATGATTATGTACATGTAAATAGTTATATTTAAATAATTATAAATACATATATTATAAAAATAATAAATTATATATTTATTAGACAAAAAGTGGCTTTAGAAGGCAGTATAATGTACTTTTATATATTATTGAACATAAGACTATATACATAACCCATTAATACGTCAGTGGTCAGTATGGCCGAGATTGATTTTTTTTAAGGACACGTCAATGCACTCAAATGCGTCAGACACTTTTGGAGCCCCTCACTTTGGTTGCGGCATCATACCGTGTTTAGGTCGCTGTGTCGGGACGATCATTGCATTTGGACTTGCGATCTTTCCTCTTAATTTTTTGTCACTAGTGCCAAACAAGTCTGGCCCTGCATCTGAAACCGCGTACTGTCACAGTATGTACTGTATATGATGAAGAACGCACTTCCCGGCTGGTGAAATAGTGCGTTCTTTAAGTATGAATGTGAGTAGTACGAATAGATTTCAGTCATACTTTATCCAGGACGTGGATATTGACCTGTGACCCAAATTTATGATTTAAGAGCGAAAACTACGTAAATAATTTTTTTTTTGGTTAAATAAGGAATCAAAACAACATTCTTGATTTATATTACTTACAATTGAAAAGAGCCTCCCGACTTGCGGTTCTCCGTCGTTGGACAGTGGATATCAAACAGCCACTTCTAGAGAGAGTACCTATAGTACTAAATCACCTCCATTTATAGACATTTTGTCTAACTGTGGTCAGATAAATATCTAACGGCCACTTCTAGTGAGAGTACCTATAGTACTAAATCATCTCCATTTATAGTCAGTTTGTCTAACTGTGGACAGATGAATATCTAACGGCCACTTCTAGTGAGAGTACCTATAGTACTAAACCATCTCCATTTATAGTCAGTTTGTCTAACTGTGGGCAGATGAATATCTAACGGCCACTTCTAGAGAGAGTACCTATAGTACTAAACCATCTCCATTTATAGTCAGTTTGTCTAACTGTGGGCAGATGAATATCTAACGGCCACTTCTAGTGAGAGTACCTATAGTACTAAATCATCTCCATTTATAGTCAGTTTGTCTAACTGTGGACAGATGAATATCTAACGGCCACTTCTAGTGAGAGTACCTATAGTACTAAACCATCTCCATTTATAGTCAGTTTGTCTAACTGTGGGCAGATGAATATCTAACGGCCACTTCTAGAGAGAGTACCTATAGTACTAAACCATCTCCATTTATAGTCAGTTTGTCTAACTGTGGGCAGATGAATATCTAACGGCCACTTCTAGTGAGAGTACCTATAGTACTAAATCATCTCCATTTATAGACAGTTTGTCTAACTGTGGACAGATGAATATCTAACGGCCACTTCTAGTGAGAGTACCTATAGTACTAAATCATCTCCATTTATAGTCAGTTTGTCTAACTGTGGACAGATGAATATCTAACGGCCACTTCTAGAGAGAGTACCTATAGTACTAAATCACCTCCATTTATAGACAGTTTGTCTAACTGTGGACAGATGAATATCTAACGGCCACTTCTAGTGAGAGTACCTATAGTACTAAATCATCTCCATTTATAGACAGTTTGTCTAACTGTGGACAGATGAATATCTAACGGCCACTTCTAGTGAGAGTACCTATAGTACTAAATCATCTCCATTTATAGTCAGTTTGTCTAACTGTGGACAGATGAATATCTAACGGCCACTTCTAGTGAGAGTACCTATAGTACTAAATCATCTCCATTTATAGACAGTTTGTCTAACTGTGGACAGATGAATATCTAACGGCCACTTCTAGAGAGAGTACCTATAGTACTAAATCACCTCCATTTATAGACAGTTTGTCTAACTGTGGACAGATGAATATCTAACGGCCACTTCTAGTGAGAGTACCTATAGTACTAAATCATCTCCATTTATAGACAGTTTGTCTAACTGTGGACAGATGAATATCTAACGGCCACTTCTAGTGAGAGTACCTATAGTACTAAATCACCTCCATTTATAGACAGTTTGTCTAACTGTGGACAGATGAATATCTAACGGCCACTTCTAGTGAGAGTACCTATAGTACTAAATCATCTCCATTTATAGTCAGTTTGTCTAACTGTGGACAGATGAATATCTAACGGCCACTTCTAGAGAGAGTACCTATAGTACTAAATCACCTCCATTTATAGACAGTTTGTCTAACTGTGGACAGATGAATATCTAACGGCCACTTCTAGTGAGAGTAACTATAGTACTAAATCATCTCCATTTATAGACAGTTTGTCTAACTGTGGACAGATGAATATCTAACGGCCACTTCTAGTGAGAGTACCTATAGTACTAATTCATCTCCATTTATAGACAGTTTGTCTAACTGTGGACAGATGAATATCTAACAGCCACTTCTAGTGAGAGTACCTATAGTACTAAATCATCTCCATTTATAGACAGTTTGTCTAACTGTGAACAGATGAATATCTAATGGCCACTTCTAGTGAGAGTACCTATAATAAAATAAAACCTTTACACATATAAATATCACTCGCTTCATAGACTTCAATGTATTCTGCAGCGCTGATGCGAGTCATGTGATGACCCTTTACACGTATAAATCACTCACTTCACAGACTTCAATGTATTCTGCAGCACTGACATGAGTCATGTGATGACCCTTTACACGTATAAATCACTCACTTCATAGACTTCAATGTATTCTGCAGCACTGACATGAGTCATGTGATGACCCTTTACACGTATAAATCACTCACTTCATAGACTTCAATGTATTCTGCAGCACTGACATGAGTCATGTGATGACCCTTTACACGTATAAATCACTCACTTCACAGACTTCAATGTATTCTGCAGCACTGACATGAGTCATGTGATGACCCTTTACAGGTATAAATATCACTCACTTCATAGACTTCAATGTATTCTGCAGCACTGACATGAGTCATGTGATGACCCTTTACACGTATAAATCACTCACTTCACAGACTTCAATGTATTCTGCAGCACTGACATGAGTCATGTGATGACCATTTACACGTATAAATCACTCACTTCATAGACTTCAATGTACTCTCCAGCACTGACAGACAAGTTAAAGGGTCATCACATGACTCGCGTCAGTGCTGCAGAATACATTGAAGTCTGTGAAGTGAGTGATTTATACGTGTAAAGGGTCATCACATGACTCATGTCAGTGCTGCAGAATACATTGAAGTCTGTGAAGTGACATCACACCAAAGTGTTTTTCACTCACACGTTTTTGCTTCACCAATAATGTCTTAGAGAGTATTAAGCAACAAGAAAAATTTAAAAACTGTCCGAATTTGTGGAGACATTGATTGTCTCATCATTTAAGTAAATATTACCTTATCTTTTACGAATATCAGAGACCCCAGTTATTGAACTCATTTAAACCAAGAAAACGCTTCTAAACATAAACAAGTCCTTTTATTACTTTTTACTTATTGCTATTTTATTTGGCAAACTGGTAAAATCGCCACTCTGTGACGCTTTCTGCAACTCTTGTCATGTGGGGGGCGATGCGGTGCTTGACGCTGACATTGAATGGACCATTGACGCCTTGACTCAAGTCATGTGATATGCACTTTACAGTGATGAAAGAACATTATTGAAACTCAAATGATTATTATTTGTCTTATTGTGGTCTTTTCTGATAAAAGCCACGCTCAGCAGTTTAAATACTGTAGGAAAATGATCCTGTAGATCTGCTTTGTGTTTATAATTCTTATACTGAAGTCAGTAGATTTTAATAGAAGTTTTAATAAAGGAGAAGGATGTTACTGAAACTCACTATTATTAGACAATTTATGTTGTCTTTTTGGATGAAGAACAATGCTCAGACTGAAGGAAGACTTTAGATCTGCTTCAGCACTATAATGTCTCTTGGTAGATTTCGGTCATGAACGACTCAGAATGATTCACTGATTCACTCGTCGCACATCAGACCTTCATTTGTCGCCACCAAGTGGCATTTCCTGAAGGGGTCACTGAACTAATCAGTTCATAAAACTGAACACATTTGTGAAACAGAAGCAAGCCTCACCAAAATAATCTTTATTTTGCTGCTAATTCTGCACAATTGTAAACTTGAATAAACTTGAATCACTAAAATAGCTGGAATTGATGCTTTTATCTTATTTTTAAATATTTTTATTCAGGAAAAACTGTTCGTGGACCAGTGATTGTCTGCCCTTTTTCACCCCTCATGAGTTTGCATCCCTGTAATTTGTTTTGGCATTGCAAGAACAAATCCACAAATTAGAAAAGAAGCAAATTTGTTGTTTTATCACCACCCATTTAGCGCTCTTGCCACCGGTGACCTCACACAGCGTAGCCGACCTATGGGACTTGTTTTGTTTTTTTGCATAGCTGAATTTCAACACGCTACTAAGACGGGCAGAAAACATGAACGAGTTCTTGAAAAGGACAAATATTGATGATGGTTCACCTATGTGGGATAGGGGTGTGCCGTAGAATTTCTTTAGCCATAAAAAGTGTGCCGTGGCAGAAAAAAGGTTGGGAAACGCTGCCCTAGCGGACGCATCTGCATCGGCCATTCAAAACCAAAATCAGCTGTCAAACTCCAGCAAGGACAAAACCGTCAGTGATGTAAACTCATAGAAACTTTTTTTCCCTAGTCGGGGAACATTATATAATTTTTTGCAGTGTAATGACTTTTGTCCTGTTTAATTCACAGCTGTTCTGGGAGAAAAAGCTGAGCGGGCTCAATGTGTATGATATAGCAGAGGAACTGGTGAAGACTATGGATCTTCCTAAAGGTTTGCAAGGTGAGCGTAATAATAATAATAATAATAATAATAATAATAATAATAAAAAAGGTGGCTCTCAAAAGACCTCTCACAGACCCAGAAAAGCACCCACACTAAAATGTTCCTCTATTTGAGCCATAAAGCTAAATTTTGCGTTGGTACATTTATGGTTGGTTAAAGGAATATTTCAGGTTCAATTCAAGTTGAGCTCCATCGACAGCGTTTGTAGCATAATATTTCTATCAGGAAGACCCGCAGACTGAGTGAAATTAAGATGTCATTTATATGATGAATATAAAACAGAAATGTGATGTCTCTCTTTGGCGTAAGCCCCGTCTGGCGGTCTGAAGTTGTTGTACTCGGAACCGTCATATCCTGCTGGAGATTGGAGGCAGGGGCGAGTAGCCTACCCCCCGTGCAGGACAGGACTCAACAGGTGGTGGTGGGGTGGAGGAGGTTGCCGTGTTAGCACACTGAAACAGCAACATGATAGATTGTGAGAAGACTTATAAAGCAATGGCTAACATGTGATTGGCTAGGGGTTACCCCGCTAATGGTGTAATAATGTACAGCTGCTAGTCTTCCCGCTAGAACTACGCGGCGCTTGCGTTGATCACCAATATTATGTTGCTCATTTCAAGTAGTTGTGTAGTTCTGAACAGGACTGAGTGATGAATCGGCAATTAAGGTCACAGTTATAAAAACTTAGGACACTAAAGAGACCTTTCTACTGACTCTGAAAAACCCCAAAAGAAAGATGCCCGGGGTCCGGGCTCATCATGAACGTGCTTTAGGCATGCTGCATGGAGGCATGAGGACTGCAGATGTGGCCAGGGCAATAAACTGCAATGTCCGTATCGTGAGACACCTAAGACAGCGCTACAGGGAGACGGGAAGGACAGCTGATCGTCCTCGCAGTGGCCGACCACGTGTAACAACACCTGCACAGGATCGGTACATCCGAATATCACACCTGCGGGACACAGGATGGCAACAACTGCCCGAGTTACACCAGGAGCGCACAATCCCTCCATCAGTGTTCAGACTGTGTGCAATAGACTGAGAGAGGCTGGACTGAGGGCTTGTAGGCCTGTGCTGGGGCCCTGAAATACACTCTTTAACATGTGAGTTGTGTTCTACTCTACTGCAGGTGTTGGTCCAGGCTACTCGGATAAAACTCTTCTGTCGGCTCTCGTGAACGCTCTTCACACCAGCTCAAGTCCGATCACAGGCCAGCTGTCTGCAGCGGTGGAGAAGAACCCTGGAGTCTGGCTGAACACATCACAGCCGCTCTGCAAGACCTTCATGGTCACTGATGAAGACATCAGGTAGATGCAACCAGCTCAGAGCGTTCATGCTATTGTAAAAGTCAAGTGAACATGTTGCATTATTTTGATGGTACTTTAAAATGCTCTGAATCATTGTGTTGCTGTTACAGGAAGCAGGAAGATCTGGTGTATAATGTGAGGAAGAGGCTGGAGGAAGCGCTCATGGCAGACATGTTAGCACACATAGAGGAATCCGCTGTTGATGCCAAATCACTGGAGGAAGAATCCAATGATGAGGAAATGGAGGCTGTATAACTGTAAGAGAAAATCATTTCATCACGTCAGTACACTAGCTGATTCTTCTGATACAGGAACTTTTAATTAATAGATACAAATATTTTACTTTTATATATTTTTTTATTTATATGTAATATTTATAATAAATATTAATAAAATATTATCTTTAATTAGAAGAACTTTTCTGTCCCCCAGGATGATTTTTAATAAATAGATAAAAATATTTTACTTTTATATTTGTATTTGTTTTATTTAATATTTTTAATAAATATTTATAAAATATTATATTTAATTAGAGGAACTTTTCTGGCCCCCAGGATGATTTTTAATAAATAGATACAATTATTTAAAATTAATAAATAAAATTATAAAAGTAAATATATATTTTTTTATATATAAATATTAATAAAATATTATCTTTAATTAGAGGAACTTTTCAGTCCCCCAGGATGATTTTTAATAAATAGATACAATTATTTAAAATTAATAAATAAAAATATAAAAGTTAATTTTTTTTTATTTATTTTTTTTATAAATATTAATAAAATATTATCTTTAATTAGAGGAACTTTTCTGTCCCCCAGGATTATTTTTAATAAATAGATACAATTATATAAAATTAATAAATAAAAATATAAAAGTTAATTTTTTTTAATTTTTTTTTTATAAATATTAATAAAATATTATCTTTAATTAGAGGAACTTTTCTGTCCCCCAGGATGATTTTTAATAAATAGATAAAAATATTTAAAAATTTTACTAATATATATAAAAAATTTTTTTTTTTTTAACTATATAACAAAATAAAATATGTAATTTTTATAAATATTAATGTAATATAATATTTAATTAGAGGAACTTTTCTGTCCCCCAGCATGATTTTAAAGAAGAAAATGCTATTTATTCTAGGTTTTTAAAGTTTAGATTATCATAGCGTTAAGTTTTAATTGTCTCACTCGCTTTTGGCGCCACCTACTGGATATTTCACTGGGAAACTGCTGCAAAACTTGTAGTAAAGCATGTAATTTAGTTTTGCTAAAATGCACCATGCAGTTTACATAATCCACATAATTTTCTTGAGATCAGACTGGAATTAAAAAGACAGTCAATCTCTTTTTATTATAATAAGTGTAAAGCTAAGTGACTACTGGGGTCCAAGTCTTATTTTAAGGGTTAGTTCACCCAAAAATGAACATTTGCATTTAAGCAGCATAAAACTAATCCACAAGATCAATGAATGTCTTCTGAAGCAAATCGATCGGTTCGTGTAAGAAACAAACATCATGATCAGATCTTTATTCCATCAAGTAAATAATGTTTTAATATAACGAAACCAAGCAGTTAAATGTTTCTGAAGTGTCAGTAATTGAGGAATCCCCCAAAGACACATGCGTGTGGTGTTTGATGTCATTCTGATATCTCTGTGCGTCCACAGGTTAATCAGAACAGACGGGATCATCAGTGTTTTTACTCCCAACACCCAAAGACACACACACACGGAAGCTGATGCCTACACGGAAAACAAAACCTCTTTCTTCTCTAAAGCATCTGGGAAGATCATATTTTACCCAGAACAGTTTTTATAAAACTTCTCTCTATTTGCTCTTTTAACCAGTTAATATTTGGGGTTGGGCTGAGATTCATTGGATGAACGCAGGTTACATTTCTCTCACTATTTGCCCATGAAACTGACATTTAGTATTTAATTGAGTTTTTTTCTTCATATAATAATTACTTTGTTTTTATGACCATTATGTAGGAGACATTGAACTATTAGTGCAAATTGCTGTTTGATAGCTGGTACAAAAATGGTGCTCGTATATTGTCTTGGTTACTTTATATTTTAGCTTGTGTTGCAGTTATCTGAGTGTTGACATAAGCTGTTGCATTGGTGCTTTTATGTTGTTGTTTGGTCTTCCCATGATATGTTGCCATGAATCTGTCACTGTAGAGCTGACATTATTATAAATGAAAAGGAACATATATTTCTGATATATCAGCGTTACATTTATGCATTCGGCAGATGCTTTTATCCAGTGCGTTCAAGGAAAACATCTGATCAGTTTGTGTGTTTCCCGGGAATCGAACCTGTGATCTTGGTGTTGCTAGCGCCATGCAGTTGACTTGGAACAGATCAAATGGTTTTTGATTTCTTGAAGTGGACTCGATCTCTCTGTGCAGATTACAGTGCAGAAATGAGCATAATACAGCTTTTGTATTGTTAAATGAATGCTGAAACACACTTTCCCTCCTTCGATGAGTGGATGAATTGATGTGTTTAATCTACACACAATCGTGCTTGACTGTACATTTGTACCCAAGTTAAAATATACCTAATTTTATAAACTTTGAAATTAAAGTTTTTCAACAAATTTCCATGTTTGTTTTGAAGTGTAATGCTTAATTAACGAGTGCTGGAGTTTTACTGTTTATTTTAAAGCACTGAATGTCTGACCATCAAAATATGTTGCAAATCACAGTTGAAGGTTTTCTGTGGGACGCTGTAATAAACCATAAAAGATCAGTATGATCTGGAACAACACAAGCAACCATAATTCACATTTACAAGTGTTTACATGAGCTTTGGAGTGTCTTTTCTCCTTGGATTCAAATATTTGGATTTGCTTTGCTTTAATTTGATGTTTTTATTGTAGTTTTTGTTTTTGGTTTTCATGATTGTTTTTGTTTGGACTGTTCTTATATTCTGACATGTGGAGCACTTTGAACAACAGTTGTAAGAAGGTTCTAAGCGTGTTCCATTTTTAATAACCACCCGGCAAACACACAACGTTCCCCTAACGTTGGCATATGGTTCCTTTTTTATGTTTTGGGAACCAATTCCTTCTATTGTAAGTGTTCTAATTGTGTTCATTTTTTTTTTTTTAGAACCACCCAGAAAACACAGAACGTTCCCCTAACGTTGGCATACATTTCCCGTTTGGTTATTTTTTTTATTTTATTTTTTGGGAACCAATTCCTACCGTTGTAAAAATGTTCTAAGCGTGTTCCATTTTTTTTATAACCACCCAGCAAACACACAACGTTCTCCAAACGTTAGCATAAGGTTCCAGTTTGGTTCTTTTTTTATTTATTTCCTAACGTTGTTGGAATGTTCTCTGTGGGTTCCATTTTTAATAACCACCCGTCAAACACAGAACGTTCTATTAACATTAGAATATGTTTCCCTTTTTTTTTTTTTTTTTGGAAACCAATTCCTAACGTTGTAGGAACGTTCTCTTTTCGTTTTTTTTTTTTTTTGTAACCATACAAATAAAATATTATCATTAAGAGTTGCCGAAAAGTTGCTGTGCAGGCATTTCAGAAGCCATCGGATATTGATATTCGGTTATGTTTAATCACAGATATACATTGTCAACAGTAACTGCTATTGATTGAAAGACTACAAAAACAACTCGCGTTGCATCACATGAGATGTTTCACACAAACAACCTTGAGTCGCCAATTAATGCAATATTTAATTACATTTAGAAAATGTTATATTATACGCTCTATGTAATGGAGAGCTGCATTTATTCGGTGGCAAAATAGAAGCGTAGAGCGCGTTTGTGTCGCGTGGCCTTTGAACCCTTTGTTGTGCGCCCGTGTGACGTCAGCGGGAGAGAGAGAGCGCGTGGCGAGCGTCCACACACACAGACAGACAAAGACGGCGTACCGGAGGAACGGGACACAGCAGCGCGTTATTCCTCTAGTGTTTCACGCGTGGGAAAGTCTAGAAAACATGAGAAGAGCGTGAGCGACGCCGAGGCGGAACGTGTGATTTAAAGGCACAGGGGCGTTTGGTGTTTACCGCTAATGCTTTTAAAGCACGAGTATTTTCTTCAACGCCCCCCCCCAAAACAATTAGCAGCTCCGCTAGCGGTTAGCCGTCCTCAGCCTCCTCATCAACCAGAAAACGCCGAGATAACAGCAGCTGGCAGCGCGCGAGGATATAAGGTGAGACTTCCGCCGGTGATTTTGAACGCATGTCCACGCGACTTTAATTTTTATCCGGGTTTTATAACGCGCGCGATCGTCCGCGTGCAGCACGGCTGAGATCCCCAAACAAAGGCGACAATGTGACCGATCGTCTCCGGTTTGCGGCTAACAACACTCCACTTTCAACTCCGATATTTCCATCCAAACTCTCAGTTTGACCAATTTGACATTCCAGTGCTGTTTGCTACAGTGCTCCTGCTCGGGCTACGTCATAATGAGCCATTGTCATGAGCTGTAGCAGCGCTATGATACTGTAACAGGCTCAGACAATAAAGACAATGGGGACTGAAGACATGAGGCGCTTGAAAACAATAAACACACACTAGTCAGGCTCTCAAACTATATCCTAGTCGTCTTGAACTTGTATATGCGGCCATGTATCTCTTAAATGTATGTATGGAATTACTTTATGATGCTTTGGCTAAAGAACATACACAAACAATAAAGATTACAAAAATGACACAAATGCTTCATAGTCGTGTATACTTAAGCTGCATCACTTCTCATGTGTTAAATGCTTTAAAATGTCTTTATTCCTTCTAGAAAACGGCTGTTGTGTTGTCTGATGCACACACACGGGCACAACAATGCCTAGCCCCCTGTTCCACCCTGACATCATGGATCACGATATGGTTGTGAGCAGCACCGGCCAGTCCACCCTGCCGCTCACCCGGGACACAGAGCCGGAATCCCGGGACGAGGAGCATCAGGAGGCGCTGCGCTTCGCCCTGGATCAGCTGTCACTCATGGCGCTGGACAAAGTCGACTGTTTGGACGGGACATCATCGGGAAGTGAGAACTTGAACGGAAGCGGTGGTTATGTCGACCTGCAGATGCATCCGAACGTATCACGGGAGTCTCCCAGCTCCTGCTCGCCCTCTCCGGAGTACTACGGCTCGGGAGGAGGCGGCGGCGGCGGATACCACATGTCGGGCCCGCACCCGCTCCCCATTCTCGGGGAACAAAGCTCCGTGCTCCGCAAGAGGAGTGTCAACATGACCGAGTGCGTGCCCGTGCCAACGTCAGAGCATGTGGCGGAAATTGTGGGCAGACAAGGTAATTTCACTCTGTTGTTTGCCCAAAACCATGCATTGAGTTCTTAGACATCATAAACAATAAATGAATTTGAATACTACTAAACCATCACTTTACTAGTAATCGTCATGTCTGAAATTAGACATGCGCCTAGTTGCATGCAAAATTGTAATTTGAATATTTACTAAACTGTCCCTAGAGATCATAAATGGTAAATGCAATGCATTAGGATGTATGCATCAGTGCTTGCATGCAATGTGCTGTTGTTATTGTGTTATTGTCTGCTGTTGGCATGCAGCATGTGTCATGTATAGATGTTTTGAGACGATTTTTGTCTTTTTTAAAAGCTACTAACGTTTCAAGTGGAGGGTCTGGTGTGTGCTATTGCTCTGATAGATGGATGTTGCTCAGTACATGTTGGGGGGGTGTCAGACAAAGCAGCAGATTGTCGGAGTCTGGACCTGTCTCGCGCTCTGTCCCAGACAAAAGAGACGCGAATCGACCGTTGCGGCTTTACGGGCCTCACGCGCCCATCTGTGAAACATAAACTTATCTGGTTATTATTAATCTCTGATTGCGTTTTGTTCAGCGAAATTAGGGCTTATTTTTATTTCAAACGTTGTATTAATGTGTGGGGTCATGTAAGGATATATGTTAGTTATGCAATTACAGAGGGCCGATGATGCACACTACGGTTATGGGCGGTGTTGTGTGGCTCGCGGGGTGTGTAATGCCGATGTTTGGCGAATTCATTCAATATAGTTTATTTATGATGTCTGTTAATGTTCTATAAATATGATTTATATGAGTGGCGCGGGGTTTGGTCTGATGGCATTGTTCTCTTTGTTTGAAATGCCATGCTTCCAGTCTCCCTCTATGACATCACAGAGCTCGCACGCCATTGGCTGCTTTCAATAATCCATCCGCTCGGATTTAAAGGAACAGTGCGCCTCTGCTGTGCGCGCTAACAATGAAAACGTTTGATGAATAAAATAATTCGCATGCATGTTTTAAGTTGTAATTTTGGGCTTGATTATCGATGTACACGCCAGTTATTGGATCAGTATCCACTTCTATGCGTTATACTTCAAAAGATATTAGAAGTGATGCTTTCATTATGTAACTTAGCTTGTTAGCCTCCATACATTTAATGTTGTATCTGTTAGTTTCGTTTAACTTCTAATTAAATTCTGGAATAGTTTAGTTATGGACAAACAGACTTAACTATAGTATGCAGAATGCACCACATATATTGCACTACCACACTTACAGGACATTACAAACATCTGCGTAGGGTTAGTCAATTAGCATCTTTTTTTAATTATTATTATTTTCATTTATAACTGGTCCCAATATATATTTGTATTCACACTTTCGAATCATTTTGTCTATCATTCATTTTAAATGATTCTTCTGTTAAAATTTTCATTTAAGGAAACGTGTATATATTATGTCCTGTAACTGGTCACAATTTTTATTATTTCACCATTTGTAATTTTTTGCCTTTATTAGATTATTTTAATGGTCCTACAATGTGATAATCATTTTTAAAAGTGCACACATTCCATTAGTCTCTCAATTGATTCAATAAATACACAAATGTCTGTTTTCATTTAACTTCATTTTAATGACACGCCTTTCTCTTTCTTAATATTCGCAGGTTGCAAGATCAAAGCTTTACGTGCAAAAACAAACACTTACATCAAGACACCCGTTAGAGGAGAAGAGTCCGTGTTTATCGTGACGGGTCGCCGTGAAGACGTCGAAATGGCCAAGCGAGAGATCATTTCGGCAGCAGAGCACTTCTCCGTGATACGAGCATCGCGCTGTAAAGCGGGCGGCGGCAGCGGGCCTGGGACGGGTGGATCTCTTCCTGGACCTCCAAACCTCCCAGGACAGACCACAATCCAGGTGCGCGTGCCCTATAGAGTCGTCGGTCTAGTGGTCGGACCCAAAGGCGCCACAATCAAACGCATCCAACAGCAGACGCACACCTATATCGTGACGCCCAGCCGCGAGAAAGATCCAGTGTTTGAGGTGACTGGAATGCCGGAGAACGTCGACCGAGCGCGAGAAGAAATCGAAACGCACATCACGCTCCGCACTGGCGCGTTTGTGGACCTGCAAGGTGACAACGATTTCCACAGTAACGGGACTGATGTGAGTCTGGAAGGTCTCGGGGCGTTGGGGCTCGGCGCTACGCTGTGGTCGCGTGCCAGTCACTCTGCCCCGCCGCCTCCACCCCCTCTACCTCCACCCGCTCTTCACCATTCCACCCGCAAGTTGTCATCCGCGTCCTACTCCAACAGCGCCCTGAGCTCCGACTCCTTCTCAGCGACACGACGAGCCACAGACGGCGGGAGTCCCACGAGTCCATTCAGTACAAGCAGTGCTGGCGGTAGCTTCTCATTCGGCGGCGACTCGACTCCAGTTCTGCCCGCCACTTCAGAAGACCTGGGCTTCGAGTTCAGTGCCGCCAACATCTGGGCACCATTCGCCAAAGGCGGAAAGCAGAAACAGCCACTTCGCCGCAACAGTAGCGGGCTCAGCGGAGGAGCCGTTACCCCACGACAGTCACCCACCCTGCCCGTCGACCCCTCCAGTCTGGATCACCCACTCGCCCGCCGAGCACAGAGTGACCCCCTTAGCACCCTCTCCTGGCTACAAACTGGCGGCGGATCATTTTCAGGTGGTAGCAGTAGTAGCGGAGGAAGCACCACCGGTTACTCCTCCTGTTCGGCCTCCTCACTGCCCGGCGGGTCGCCCACCGATTCTGAAGGTGGTGGCAGTGGCGTTGGCTTGGCATCCACCATGCTGGGTCGCCTGAAAGCAGGCAGTGTCGCTGGCATAGTGCCTGGCGGCAGCAGGGACTGCTACTTGTGTTGCGAGAGTGAGGTAACGGCCGCTCTGGTCCCGTGCGGGCACAATCTCTTCTGCATGGATTGCGCCGGGCAGATATGCCAGTCGCAAGAGGCAGAGTGTCCCGTGTGCCACACCTCCGCGACGCAATGCATCAGGATCTTCTCTTAATGCCCAGGCGAAGGTGCCCACAATGCAAATCCTCACAATTACAGACTGCCTTCGTAGGATTGACAGTAATGATTAGATATGACACTATTCTGATTTATTTACAGTAATAATAATAATAATAATAATAATAATTATCGACTCAAGTACTTGTCTCAGACTGCGTCAGCAGGATTTTTTCTTGAAACTGAGCAAAGAAATCCAGTGTCTTTAGCATTCACGCTCAATCTGTTGTATTTAACGGTTATTTTTCCACTCATGCTTCCATGCGACCGCAAAGGGTTGTTTTTCGCTTGAGACTTTTTCTACTTGCAGATATTTTTCGACTTTACACTGCATAAGTCTGCACTTTTTTCTAATGTAATGTTTGTTTAAGAGGGTTGGCAATGCAGTTGTTTTTTATTATTATTTTGATAATCTTATGTTGCTGTTTTGCATTTAATGATTTTTATTTTAAATGCAGTCGACTCCACGCAGCACGCCCGCAACAACAACAACAACAACAACAAGAAGAAGAAGAGCGTGCTTGGAAACGCATGACTGCAAAACCTGCACACTTGTTTAGACCAAAACATTACAGATATATTCCTGTTTTTATTATCAATGAAGAACATTTAATATTTATACACGTTAAGAGTTGATATCCGACGTAATAGTTAATGTTGAATCTAAAATAGATAGAATAGTACATGTTAGGAGTTTGTTTGCTACCTTGTTTTCTCTTTTGCCACACAACCTTAAAGCGTTCATACTGTAGTAGATGGTGCCAAATGCGCCGCCTTCGTTGATGTTTTTGGCGCCGATGATAATGCCGACTATCGCCATTGTTTACGCCTGTGAACAAAACGTCACATGTTAGTTCATTCCAACTGTCTACACACCTAAACAGGGTTGCTCGAATTTTTTTAAAAGACAGTGACAACTTTATCTGTTACATTTTTACTGTTCTTAGAGACTTTTTGTGTTAAGACTAGCCGATTGGTTGTGGATGTGTGGGCGGACTTTTGCCACGCCCCTCTTCAATCCACATGACTGAATTATAATATAGGTTTTTGTAACTACCCGAATGTTTCTCTTTGTTTGGGATGTGTGTGTGTGTGTGTTTTGGGAGTATGGATTTGTTTTTAAATCAACAGTTGTAGAGCCATCCCGCTTCGTGCACTGCGACACATTGAAATGTTCTTTTTTTTTTAATTCACAAGGGGCCCGTCGCGGTCCCTTGGAGGCCAAGCTAGAGTAAAAGTCTTCCGGCACTCGCGAGAGAATTTAGTCTCATTCTGAGGATAAACCGTTACGATTGCATCCTGCGTACAGAGTAGCGCTCGCACTTAGTGCCATCATGGATCTCTGTTTCCATAAGCTGCCTGTGAACGGTAAATTAATCGAATCTCATAGCCCCTTAGAAATGTCTGAGACGGTTTACGTGACAAGCCATGAATTCAAACTCTAAAGGGCTTCCGGTTACACACTACACTTCAGGTCGTATCCGCGTCATTGCTAATAAAATAGGATGTATAGTCCCGACACAATCCGTATGGCAGCTATATCACCCAGGGCTTCCATACATTTAGTGATGCGGAATCGTTTCGCTGACAGTCGAAATCTTCCATGCCAGTGAAAACCTTTCTACCTAAACGTGGGACTTCGAACAAATCTCGAATGGGGGGGGGGAAAAAAACGATCGTTCAAGAATTTTGTTTTAAATTTGGGTTGCATGATTTGTACATATCTATGACGTTAAATTTCTCTCTTTATCGAAATTGTGCTAGCCTCATAATTGGTCTGATTTTAAATGTGTATGATTTATAAACCACTGCAGTTTTCTTAATGGTTTTGGACGTGTTGAATATTACGAAACATAAACATAGTGCCAGTCAGAATTAATTTCAAATTGATGCCTTGGTGGTGTAGCTCACTGCCGACGCGTTGTCTGTTATTAAAGGTGCCCGGTTAAGGGCGAAGGATACTTTCTGGTTTTCCGCGTGCAATGCAAATTTCGCCTGTAACACAGTAGCTATGCGCGGACTGTCCACCAGCATCCTGTTTTTTACCAGATGCAGGACCGTTCGCATCTTTGCGTATCGTCAGTGTGAACCCGGTATGTTAATTCACCATTGGTTCCCTCTGGATATTCCGATGGGTTTCTATAATGCCGGTTTTGGGTTTATAAGGTGTGTGGTATGCGCTTATACGGGAGCTAGCTGGTGCGTGATAGCTGTGCAGTGTGTAAACATCAAGAGGCGCACTAGCGGCTGACCCCGCTCGGAGCAGGTCAAGCAGAACCGGTCAATTTGTAGGCGAACCCATAATGCTATTTCGCAGGATTGTCCCATTGGGTAAACATGACTTGAAAGTACAACATAAATGACACAGTCATTCCTCAAACCCGAAACACAAACTAGTTGCTAATTAAGGACTACAACTACCACAAGCATGCCAGTGTACACGCCTGATGTAATGGACAATTGTTGTAGTCCATATTTAGCAACTTACTAGCAACGTACACTTTAGCATTCACATTTGGGGTATGATTGTGTTGTAGAACAAAACGTCCCAAGTATCTTCCAGGAATGTTTACCACAGATTTTAAACACTTCATAAATCCAAAACTGACATGATAAAAACCACATTCAAATCCAGAGGGCTCAAAAATGATAATTCTCTTCCAGATTTTTGGACTACAACCGTAGTAGTAGTTCGCACGCGGCAAACACGTCTGTTCGAGTTTGCGGTCAAACGAGTATACGGAGCGATCGTCGAAAATCGAAGTATACCCGAGCCTTTATAGTGAAGCGAAGTTAGGTTTTCCGTACAGACCGCACGTCTGTCTCGTTACAGGCTTTGTGTCTCCTCTAGTTCGCACTCATTTATGTGGTTTTGTTAATAAGGAGATTATGCTTCAAACAGCGTGGCTGCGAAGCTATAATCGTAAAAGTATTTGTACAGAGAGCCGTGTTGTATCTGAGCCGACCTTTTCCCTCTTTTGTCCCCAGGTTTGGTTTCATGGGAGCATCAGGAATATTATTGTGCGCTGAAGTTAGTTACTAAGTTAAGTTTTGAAAACCAGCTCCAATGGATTTTTCTGGCGAGGTATGGTAGTGTAATTAAAAGGTTAAATGGTACAAGAAACTAGCTGAAAGTGTGTTTTGTTTGGTGTTCTGTTGTCTGTGGTGTTTTGGCATGAAGGTCAGGTGACCGGGGAAGAATCCGTCACATTAGACCGGAGTTTTTAGATTGACGCCACAGACCTGAAAGCGGATTGTTCCTTTTTGTCCTCCAAGGGTTAAAAACAGGGTTTACTGAGGAGATCTCAGGCAGTTTAGAATCGGAAAGACGTCAAACGCTGTTGTCCCATTAATAATTTTCGCCCTTAAACTCTATTTTGCTTTAATTCCTTTTGTACGCAGAACCAAAAGTTATTTCATTAAAGAAATGTCAGGCCTAATTGTAAATATCCTGAATACAATCATTGGGATTTGTTTAAGAAGTACACAACTAAAAGGTTAATGTAGTTTTTAAATCATGTATCATTATTTGTAAGTTAACTCTCTGCATGTCTTGCAGCCATCAGGCATTAATAATTTTTAAAATGGTCAAAAAAAAAAAAAAAGTTTTTTTTTTTTATTTACACACATTTTATTTTTACAGTTTATTTGCTTATTTTGACGGAAATGACCCAGATTATAATGTGACCCTTTTATTACAGCATATGTATCTTTATTTTCCATATTTCTGTTACCTGTGTACAACATATAGGCAATTTATAACAAAATGAGAAAAAATTATTGAAGAATTTTAAAATTGAAATATATTTTATTTGAAAGTTTATGGACCTTTTAACCGTGAGCTGGAACAGTTGTATACACTTATAATTTGAGCTGACTGACGGTTCTAAGAAATGTATCAAGAGTTTTATTTTTTATGCTTCTTTAATAAAATCTTGTTTTTTGTTTCTGTTTTTGTACTGTAAAACAATAGTCCTCTGTGTCCGTGTGTTTATTTCATTCCTGTACAGAATGTTTAATGCTTAAACGTTAAGAATGCTTGTGTTCACGGTCAAAACTGACCGACCATTGGAATTGAATTCCTTTTAGATGAATGTTTGCGTACACACACATACACTATGTGTTGATTGTACACACCATGTACAGTCTTTAAGGAATAATAATGTGTTACCATGACCAACACTTTAGAACAATGGTCCAGATAACCTTTAACTACCAAGGAAACAGTAACATCTCATTAATTAATAATGTGCTACCATGACCAACACTAGAACAATCGTCCAGATAACCTTTAACTACCAAGAAAGGAAACAGTAAAAGCTAATTAATTATTAATGTGTTACCATGACCCTCACTTTAGAACAATGGTCCAGCTAACCTTTAACTATCAAGGAAACAGTAATATCTCATTAATTATTAATGTATTACCATGACCCTCACTTTAGAACAATGGTCCAGATAACCTTTAACCACCTAGGAAATGGTAACATCTCATTAATTATTAATGTGTTACCATGACCAACACTTTAGAACAATGGTCCAGATAACCTTTAACTACCAAGGAAACAGTAATATCTCATTAATTATTAATGTATGTATCTGGACCATTGTTCTAACAAGAGGGTAATGGTAACACATTAATTATTAATGAGATATTACTGTTTCCTTGGTAGTTAAAGGTTATCTGGACTATTGTTCTAACGAGAGGGTCATGGTAACACATGAATAATTAATGAGATATTACTGTTTCCTTGGTAGTTAAAGGTTATCTGGACCATTGTTCTAACATGTTGGTCATGGTAACATTATTAATTAATGAGATATTACTGTTTCCTTGGTAGTTAAAGGTTATCTGGACCATTGTTCTAAAGTGAGGGTCATGGTAACACATTAATAATTAATGAGATATTACTGTTTCCTTGGTAGTTAAAGGTTATCTGGACCATTGTTCTAAAGTGTCATTAGGAATTCCTTGATACTTATGTAGTAACACTTACTCATTAATTATGGGTTACCAGAATTATTTAAATAAAGACCTTCAGCAATATCAAACATGCAGAAGTTAATAATTTTTAATGAACAGAAGAGATACCCCAAGGAATACACATGTTGGGCACATCCCTGTATTTCTGTAAGGTAAGCTGACTATGATCATGGCCATAACTACCATAGACAACTGTAGACAAGTTTTCATATTAGTTAATAGTAGTAACTAAAGTGTTACTGTAGTACTACTCATTAATCCTGCATTAATTCCTGCATATTTACCTTTTAATGATGGACCACTATTATAGTGTTATCCATTTAGTATCTCGTTACTATGGCACCTATCAAAGAGTGGAATATATTAGTCATATATTAGTCAGAAAAAGAACAGTCAGTTCTTGAATTTCATGTGTTAGAAGCAGGAAAAATGGGCAAGCGTAAGGAACTTTGACAATGGCCAAATTCTGATGGTTAGACGACTAGATCAGAACATCTCCAAAATGGCAGGTCTTATGGGGGGGTTCCTGGTAGGCAGTGGTTAGTACCTTCTAAAAGTGGTCCAAGGAAGGACAACTGGTGATCCGGCGACAAGGTCATGGGTGCCTAAAACTGATTAATATGCATGGAGAGCGAAGGCTAGCCCGTCTGGTCTGATCCCACAGAAGAGCTACTGTAGCACAAATTGCTGAAAAACATATTTCTAGCCACGATAGAAAGTGTCAGAACACAGTGCATCGCTGCTGCTGCGTATGGGGCTGCGTAGCCGCAGACCGGTCAGAGTGCCCATGCTGACCCCTGTCCACCTCCAAAAGTGCCTACAATGGGCACGTGAGCGTCAGAACTGGACCATTGAGCAATGGAAGAAGGTGGCTTCGTCTGATGAATCACACTTTCTTTTAGATCATGTGGACGGCCCGGGTGTGTGTGCGTCGTTTACCTGGGGATGAGGTGGCAGCAGGATGCACCATGGGAAGAAGTCAGGCTGGTGGAGGCAGTGTGATTCTCTGGGCGATGTTCTGCTGGGAAACCTTCGATCCTGGTATTCATGTGGATGATACTTTGGCACGTACCACCTATCTAAAGATTGTTGCAGACCACGTACACCCCTTCATGTCAACGGTATTCCCTGATGGCAGTGGCCTCTTTCAGCAGGATAATGTGCCCTGCCACACTGCACATACTGTTCAGGAATGGTGTGAGGAACATGATAAAGAGTTTAAGGTGTTGAGTTGGGCTCCAACTTCCCCAGATCTCAATCCAATTGTGCATCTACTGTGACACACATACTCATGTACATGCACAAACTGCTTGTAGTATTACATGCTTTCTTCTTCACAGAGATGAATCTTATCCTACTCTGAACTGCATCCAACATCCATTCATCCATCCAACATTACCACGCGCACTCACACACACTCACACAAGAACTGTCTTTGCCCCACAGTGACCCCTCTCCAATAGAATCAGTAGAATTGTCGTGTTCCTGATCAAAGATGGCCGACCATTGGTGCCAGATACCACAGGACAACTTCAGAGGTCTTGTGGAGTCCATGCCTCGACGGGTCAGAGCTGTTTTGGCGGCACAAGTGGGACTTACATGATATTAGGCAGGTGGTTTTAATGGTGTGCGTGCTTTTAGCGTGATTAAATTGCTAATCCTCTTCAACTCTTCTGGTGTACTTTTGGGCTCTCAAATTTAAAAGCTCACCATACACACATAAAGTGGACTAACTGGTAAATGGTCAGCACTTATATAGTGCTTTTTTTAACCTTAGATGTTACCAAAGCGCATTACACTGTCCCAATCACCCATTCACACACCAGTGATGGCACAGCTGCCAGGCAAGGTGCCAGCCTGCCATTGGGAGCAACTTGGGGTTCAGTGTCTTGCCCAAGGACACTTCGGCATGTGGAGTCGTGTGGGCCGGGAATCGAACCGCCAACCCTGCGATTAGTGGCCAACCCGCTCTACCACCTGAGCCACAGCCTCCCGCATAAAATCTGCATAAAATCAGTCTCATTTTACAGAACACCCCCCTCAATATAATGCTACACATGTTGTTTTGCAAACATGCAGATTATGGGACTTGTGCCTTTATTGTGACACACAGTTTTACCGTATTTGTGTAAAGTGACTCATATTTTCTCACAGCGACTTTTAAAAAAAATTTTTTTATTAAATGCTTTCTTTACATTTATTACAAAGACATTTAGTGAATCTTACGTTCCTTGTGTGGTGTAGATCTTTCATGAGAAAAGAGATGACAAGCCTCGGTTCATTATTTTTAATAGGTAGCAAATGCTGCAGTAATCCACTATCATCCTCATTAATAACAATAAATCCAAATGGTTTAAAAAAAAAAAAATTGTAAACATCCCCAGTATAAAAACATCCTCTCATGCGAACACCTTGAACACGCTACATTCATATCAGATACAATATTCACAAGCTCTTACTTTGAAAAATGAACAAACTGTGAAATATTATAAACGGAAGATTGATATCAATTGAGATGTCAGGAGGCGCGTGCTGGCACCATTATTAACTTAATTTTCATCATGCACTTGAGTCTATTCACAGGTGGGCACCACTGCAGCGTTTCAGGGCATGCTCGCATGCATATGAGTTTTGTCCATGCCTGTTGGTGCTTCCACATTTGTGTGTTTAAGGTATGTGCAAGTGTGTAGTGTGTGCAAATGAGTTAATGTGAGAGAAAGCGGTACATTCTTTAAATGTAACTCTCTGTTATTATTATTTTAATGTCAATTGTTTTCAAGGACTCTAGGGCTAAAAATGATGCCCTTAGAAGATTAGTTCACCTAAAAAAATTATTCTGTATTTAAATTAATTCGCCATTGTGTCGTTCCAAAACGTCTGCCATTATTTTTCCAACCTGGTCTCGTACAAGTCGGCTTGTGCAAAAATGCGACCGATGTTATTACGATTTTATCCCTAAATCTGAACCTTCACCCTTTAGGCTCGGATGGGCCACCAGGAGATGGCGCCAAATACATGACACAGACTCAATGATGACTCAAATGACACAGAATGAAACTCATTCTGTGAAATCTCATGAGTAAAATCATCTCTGCATGCTATGCAAACCTTTAGTCATTGTTGTGTTTGCATGTGTAATTAGTTCTTATGTACAATTATCTTTTATTTGCTTTTAGAGGCTTTTGGAAACTATGATAAATTATTTTTGTAATGTTATAACTTTTGATTGCTTTGTCGTATCAACATAAACTTTTTTCTCAGTTACAGTTGGCATGATTGGGAGTTACATCATTATTTACATCATGAGATTTATAATGTAAAATCAGAAAAATCTGAAAAAGATTTGACAGATTTCGCAAAATTGATCACACTCTACACATCGATATCTAACGATTAAGCCATCGATGTTGCATTTTTCTGTGGGAAACAAAAGGAGAAATCTTTGAAGAATGGCTGCTCTTTTCCCATACAACGACAGTTTAGTGACCACATCTGATATTTGACATTATTTACAACAAATAATATTGTGTATTGCGTGTTTCGTAAGCAAATACAGCTGGTTTAAATATGCAGGATAGAAAACGAGAGTTGTTCTTCAGACAAATCTATCGAACGACTTTAGAAGACTTAAAATGTAGCACACAAGTCATTTGGATTTCATGGTTGGATTTTTGTTTAGTTTTTTTTGCCCTTTTTGGTAAAGAGCTACATGAAGATTGTTCAAAATGTCTCTGTGTTCCACAGGGGAAACAATAACTGCACAAAGATTTGGAACAACATGAGGTTGAGTCAATTACAAAATGTACATTTCTGAGTGAACTATTCCTTTAAGAATAGACAACAGTGATTATTAATGACAGAAGATTAAACTATCACAGGCTACTGAATTCATGTGCACTCAAACAGCATTATTTACAGCAAGAAAACACAAATGCAAGTAATTTGCTGATACAGTATGAATACTCTGCATTGTAAACCTTTGTTTAAAGTGGACAGACAGCTTCTGCAAATGTCATTTAATTTAATTGCACTGTGGTTTTGTTCTAAAATAGCAGTTTTTAATGGCTATCAATCCCCGGATGACAACCACACGGATGTCATGAGACTTGCTGTCGAATCTAAAATATAGGCAGCGCATGTTATTTAAAGGGACAGTGCCCACAAATATGAAATGTCTGTCATCTCTTTTTGTGTCATACAGGTTTGGAATGACAGAACTTTCATTTTTGAGTGAACTAATGTTTCCATGCATCTCTGTGAGCTGCCGCCCTGTTTTAATCCACTGTATTGCTCTCGAATCAAGACAGAGTAGACTACACAATCCAAGATAAACATCAAAACACATCTTTACTGCCCTTACAATGTCAGAAGATGCCTTTTTGGCACTCTCTTAAGAGGCATCTTCCACCAAATAAACGTAACAGGATACATATAATAACATGTTCAGCTATCAAGAGCCACATCAGGCCTGAATGCAGAAAAGTCGTTAATAGCTTGATTAATAAGCTCAATTAAGATGGATATTATAACTTTCTTCAGGTAGGCCAGAAACATACGCAAGCACATGAACGCCAGGGTTCATTATATTTTAGCTATTTTGAAATGTAGCCAATAACGATCAGATTTATTCATTTAATACGGCATTCGTTTTTTAGTCAACGTAACTAACACACAATACTTTAGTTCACAAATATGTGCAAAATGACAACAAAAGCATGTCAAAATGCAACAGACCAAATATTCAAACATTTTGCATCAAATATAGAGTATAAAAATATATCTGGCAAATAAAAAGTTTAAAGAAAAAATGGTTTATCTATAATTAATATAGTATACAGAAACACTAAGTTCCTTGGTTGAACACTTCACGCTTTAGAGATTATCCCGTGTTTTAGACCATTTAGGATATTGCGTTACAATGCGTTTATATTCTGACTAGCATGTAACCAGTGTTGGATGTAATCCAATTACAAAGCAATTAGTTACTGTAATATAATTACTTTTTAGCCAAAAAAGTAGTATAATGCATACAATTTTAAATTAATGTAATCAGATTACAGATTACTTCAATTAATTTAATGACTTGTACTTTTAAAGTTATGCTTATTTCTGATATATTATTTATGTCAAATATATGAATTGCGGCCCCGTAACGGGTCATTGTGAAGGGGAAATGTGAGGTGCTGATTGTATGACCTATAGAAATATAAACATTATTTAAGTTGTCGAGTGGAAAAGTGTTTTAGAAAGTAAGTTAAATGTTAAGATATTAGTAATGTGATTACTTTTCAAAGTACTTTGTAAAGTAATCTGATTACAATTTTTGAGAAATAATTAGTTATTTGTAGTGGATTCATATTTTTAAGTAAGTTACCCAACACTGGCGTCATTCGCTTCATTGTAAGCTGCAGATTTATGTTATATTATTACGTGTATGTATTAGTATTTCGCCATGATGTGCCCTTTTCGGCTAGTCTTCGCTATTGTTGATGAAATCCAAAAACTCAACATTTCCCTTTATTATTTAATTGACAGGATTAACAGTGATGTACGTTGATTTCATGTGTCGTTGCGTTCCAAAATGTGTCAAATTGCAATTCATAACGCAATACAAGTACGCATTTCAGCGAAGTTTTCTTCTACGGTCAGTTTACTCATTCAGGTCAACTGCTGTCACGGCGAAGCAACAGTTTGACGAGAATCCTGCTGAGCAAGTTAGTTAAAAATAGTTAATATGTCAACATGTTAAAAGCTAGTTACCTGAATAAGAACACATCTGGTTTAAATGGCACAAACATTCGAAGGAAACCCCCTTAAGTACTGAGGTTTCTTACCGCTATAGTAACACAAGAAATGTGAGCGCAGCGTAGTTCTAGCGGGAAGACTAGCAGCTGTACATCATCGCACCATTAGCTGGGTAACTCCTAGCCAATCACATGTAAGCCGTTGCTTTATAATTCTGCTCACAATCACAGTGTTGTTTCAGTGTGCTAACACGGCAACCTCCACCACCCCACCACCACCTGTTGAGTCCCGTCCTGTAAGGGGGTAGGCTCCTCGCTCCTGCCTCCTATCTCCGGCAGGATATGACGGTTCCGAGTACAACTTCTTCGGACCGCCAGACGGGGCTTACATTTTATATTCATCAAATAATGTCGTCTTAAATTTCACTCAAGTCTGCGAGTCTTCCCGATAGAACATTATGTTTTTACTAGGGCTGTCGGTTTAACGCATTAATTCGGTGCAAAAACAATGCATCAAAAACAATTACGCAATTAATCTTTATTTTTATTTATTTAATGCAATTTAATAATCTGCACTATTTTTTTTTATTATATATAAATATATATAATAAAAATAATAGTGCAGATAATTATTTTAATTTAATGCATTTAATGCAATTTAATGCATTTTAATTATCTGCACTATTATTTTTTATTTTATATATATTTAAATTTTATATATATATAATTTAAATATAACTATTTAAATTATTTAATCAATATATATTGAATTATTGTTACTTGAGGAGGTTTCTCAGTAAATATTTATGTATGCGATTAATTGTGATTAATTTGATTAATTAATTGCCATGCCGTGTAATTAATTAGATAACAAAATGTAATCAATTGACAGCCCTAGTATTTACAGAAGGACAGCGCTCTGGCATTGTGTTCATGCACTTGTGTAAAGTATGTTTCCAGCCTTTGAACTGACTCTCGTAACAAGTACGTTTATTTTAACATCAGACAATTGAACAAATTCTGACACCATTAAACGCTGACATAAATCTAAAGCCCTCATTCGCAATTTCATTTTTATCCTGTAGTATTTTTGTACGATTTTTGGATGTCCAGCAGAGAAGATACACAAACAAACAAACAAACAAACAAACATAATACCATAATGCACAGCGAGAGTTCTGCATATCAGCTGAAGTGGCATGTGAAATTTCGTCACAGTGTTTGTAAGGCTCGTCTTCACCATGCTGAAGACGACAAGAACGACACGCAGACAAAAGCAGTGCGGAAAGACGAAACGACAGGCGGACAGATCCACAGCAGGACTGGACACGTCAACATGCAGAAAGGCAAAGTGTAAAGTACTTAAAGAGCGCAAACGAATCAAGCCCCAGAGTGCGTTTACAATTGAATATTCTATAAAACATGGGTGAGAGAGATTTGGAAGGGGGTATTGGTTACCCAAGTACCTCAAGGCCGCAATGCATTGCAGGTGTGTGTTTGTGAAGGTGAGTATGCAACATGTGCACTGGAAAAACATCAACGTGGGGAGTATTGCAGTAACGCTGGTAATGGCGTCATCAATTTTAACATCATAACTGAGGGCCTTTTTCTGCGTTCACGTCATACCAGAGTTTCAGGCCACATCCACACTAATATGATTCATTAATACACACTAAAACGCAACGCTAACTCAACCGGAAACTGAGTGTTTCTAAAACGCCCTCCATAACGTGCTTTGAAACCGTCGTTTTTAGTTTCCTAACGTCATCGTTTTTCAAACAGAACACATTTGACTGAATGTGACCTTTGACTGGACTGGGTCGACTAAGTTGACGTCTTTTAAGCCGCATTAATCAGTTCTCTTTGGAAAACTAAATGTTTTTTAGTTTCCAAACAAGTCATCATTTTCCAAAGAGTGCGGTAATGGAGTGTGTTTTCAAAATGCTCCCTTTTTGATGGAGGAAAAACGGCGTTGTAGTGCGAATGAGACGCGTTGACGTAGCGAATGAATGCGTTTTTCTAATGAAAGCGTATTAGTGTGGACGTGGCCTCAAAAACAACCAAAATGGCAGATACTATATATTCCTATTTGATATGTCATTTCATTATAACGAATGTTCCTTAGTGCGTTCTATGTTCATCAAAGATTTGCAAAAGTACTGATTTAAATTAAAGCTTAAAATACTTTCTTCTATTCCAGTTTAACATGTGTCCCTGTGGCACTATAAAAATCGTTTGTTTTGAGTGACCTGCTTTGACCCGGGGCTATCGGATGGTTTTTGTTGTCGTTCTGAACACTGCTTACTTTTGCAATTCCGTTCGGTGGCGCCAGTGTCGCAGAATGACATACTTCAGCATTAATGTAGCGGAAAAGTATCAACAAAGCAGCACATTGAACTATTATAGAGTTATAAGTGTTGCCATATAAACCACACACTTCTGAATCCAAGGATGGGAGTAGCTCAAGAGCAGCATCTTGTAAATGCGCAAATTCAGACATGACGTGAACACAGAAGTTGTCCTTCAGCATGCGTTGCAACCAGTAACATGACCTCTGATTGGTTGGGGAATGTGTTATGCACCAATCAGAGACCGTGTAACTGGTATAACACCACGACAGCTTTGTGCTAAATGTTCGGGCTCACCGTGTATCTTTAAAGTGGCCCAAAGAGTGCAAAATAAAGTGTGTAGAATAAACTCTTTAGGACTTAAGAGTGTTTGTGTGTGTGCATGTGTGTGTTTGAGAGAGAACATTAAAGTCAACATGAAATGGCATTCGCAACACATTTAACTTCCGCAACGTGACATGTTTGAGTGAACAGAATATCTGAGAACATTGTAAAAAACATTGTAGCTCGGGACTTGATTTCCTTCATGATGCTTCAGGAACGGATTGGATGCTGAAAAGTGGGCGTGTCATCCCAGAATGGAGTCAGAGCAGAATGGTTACAATTTCCTTATCAAACTTATTCATACTTGCAATTATTCCCTGCATTACATTAAACTTAACTGCCATTGAATTACTGTAACTGTTGGCAGTAATTACCAACAACGGCAGCCCAAAACAATACTATTTTAGTACCAAGCGGCTTTGGTGACGTCAGCTGAAAAAGGTGAAGCAAGTTATTGCATTTCAAATAATGTGCACTGATAAATGTGTGTTACGAAAGTAAATGGGGTAAATCTGATTTCATGTTGACTTTAAATGTATTTGAGATTGAATAATTTCACTATTAGTGGGTTATACTGACATCGTTATTTGCTTGAATCCGATTGCTTTAGTTCATGTGCAGATGTTTGTGTATGTGTGTGCATGTCGTCTTATATTAACTGCAGTATGTTTATATGACTGTGTGTCTGTTTTGCAGCTGTGTGCTGTTCGACAGTTCTTGAGTGGCGTGTAAATACTTGATTGCTTTTGTATCAGCACAGTGTGTGTCTCTGTGAGGAAACCACAGGCCGGGTGCCGTACGTCGAGCCTCGCGGCTTTAGCTTCCTCTGCCCTCTTCCGCCGAGCGCTGGTCAGATTTGAGTTTGACGAACTCTTTAGCGACCTCGTCGTTGTTGCGCTGGGAGAGTATTCGGAGCACGGTGAGACCCGTCTCGTCCATGTGAATGCGTTTGCCGAGCGGGAGCCAACACGCCGCGCTGCTCCGGGACGCCAAGTCCTTCAGCTGCAGAACGGCCATGCCCACGGTGCGATCCTCGCGAGCGAAACAATAATCCTTCACACAAACCTGCAGCTCATAACCCTCAGGACCCAGCTCACTACCGAGCACACTAGAGAGGGAGAGAAACCGAGAAAGAAATATACTTAGAGCCTTGGTTGATGTTGTGCACCACAACTTACTCCTCAGTCCAAAAACACAATTTTAACATAAACAGTGCAACTAATTGTGTTCTGGGTGAAAATTACTTTTAAGCAAATACTGTAAGTTCCCAGTCAAAGGGAAAATGAATCACCATAATGGTAACTTTATATCGAGTATTTTACTCTGAAAAATTACTATTAAAACTTGTAACATCCTGGCAGTATTGTTACAGTGTAGCAGAGCATTTATTGTGCAAACAATAACGATATTTAAGCACTTTTTAACTATAAAAGATCGCTTCCAGTCAGGCACTGACAAATTGACGAATTAACCCGAGTGCTCGCGTGACGCAAGCGTGATGGCACGTGAACTGATACGTTACAGACACACAATCAATGATTCAAAGGAACGTGCCATCGCGCTCAGGGCTGGACTGGGAAGAGAAATCGCCCCGGGACTTTACATAGCAACTGGCCCAAAAGTTGCAGACCAGTAGAGGGGGGGGAGGTTTTGCTGACCTTTTCTATATAACGCTGCAGCTCATTTTAGCTTATCGCGGCACGTTCCGCAGCCAACCCACCGTCCCGCTCGGTTCTCCCGATGGACAGTCCGACCCTGATCGGTCCCAAAGTGCGTCAGCCCACCGGGAAAATGCCCGGTATGCCGGATTACCAGTCCAGCCCTGATTGCGCTTACGTCACGGGAGCACTCGGGTAAATTCATCCATTTGTCAACGCCTGACTGGAAGCGATCTTTTATAGTTAAATATCGTTATTTTTTGCACACAAAGTGATCGATTCGCTTTAGAAGACATTAACGTCAGCGCTGAAGATAGGATGGATTACTTTTATGCTGACTATCTGTGCTTTTTGGACCTACAAATATCTATCACCATCCACTCCCATTCTAAGGACCAGCTGAGCTTGGATCTGTTTCAACAAATCTTCAAAACTGTTTTGCAGAAGAAAGCATTAGGTCTCAGATGGCATTAGAGTGAGTAAATTATCAGATCATTTTCATTTTTGGGTGAACTATTCCTTTAAGTGTCTGACATGATGATATGAATGGTTAGTCCAAGAGAGGGACATCATCAGCCTCTGTTGAAAACTTACAACTGGAAGGATTCGCTGAATTTCGGAGACCAGCTGTTGTTCTTCGATTTGGTGGCAAACTTCCTCTTCTTGTCACTCAGGTGAGGACCGATGATGTAAACCTCCACAAAGGGGCGGAATATTCCCTGCGTCTGCCAGCGCAGGTCATTGGCTGACACCACTGTCAATCAAACATGGGTAAGGATAAAAATGCACACAATCAAATATAAACTCCAAGATCATGGCTGCATCCTCTTCATCCTAAATACTTGGTAGGATGTCAAAATACTGGTATACTATCTTTTTACATCCTCAAAAGTATGTACTTTCCCTTCACCTTTAAATAACATATTTTTAGTGTGTATTGGGATGCAGCCCATGATTAATAGGGTAAAATATAACGGTTATGAAATGCAAAGGCACCTTTAACTGTGATTTTGTGCCCTCCTGTGTTCGGTTCGCTGAAGATCTCCACAGTCATTGAAACCTCACCAACTGCATCATCCACGCCTGAGGCTAAACAACAGGGTCAAAGGTCAGGACAGAAGTTTCCAGAAAGACATGGTGAACAAAATTTTAGAAGTTTATTTTTGATTGCTTACAGGGACTATAGGGGGTCCATTCAAACATAAAAGTGCTAATCAAACATTTAGTCACCCAAGTTGTTGTATCATGTTTTTGTTTTGTTTGAAGCTTGATAGATTAGTCATGGTCACGTATGAACTGTTATGAATATTATCATTCTTCAAAATGAACCTTTTGTGCTTCAGCATAATAATAACATACAGGTTTGGAACAACATGAGGAATTGTCATATTTGACCCCTTTCTTCAACTCTCCCTTTAATGTGAGATATTCCAGCAGAGGGCAGTGTTGGGTATATAATCATAGAGTCATTTGATGGAGGAGGTAAACTTTAATTCACTTAATTTATTAAATATTCCTAACAAATTAATAATTACAGTCTTGACCAACACACAACAGGTTTTGTTTGAAAGTTTAGAAGCTCTACTTTACAATGCATGTAGATATTATGACCAAAACTGAACAAGTGCTTTAAAATCTACAGATAAATCATAAGTGTTACATTTTGATAACTGTATGAAAAATTTGCAAACTCATTCTGTGAAATCTCATGAGTAAAATCATGTCTGCATGCTATGCAAACCTTTAGTCATTGTTGTGTTTGCATGTGTAATTAGTTCTTATGTACAATTATTATCTTTTATTTGTTTGGAGATGTTTTTGTAAACTGGGATTAATAATTTTTTTAATGCTTTAACTTTTGATTGCTTTGTCGAATCAACACAAAATTGTATTCAGATACAGTCGACATGATTGGGAACAAAACAAAAGCATTTTTCAGAGCCATCTTATTTACACCCAGAGATATGTCATGTCAAATCAGAAACATAAGAAAAAAGTAAATGTTTTAGTTTCTTAGACTGAAAGTCTCAGAAGTTATGCTAATATATTTTATTAAAAAAATGTAAAAGTTTTCTATAAATTATGCCAAACACTTGACCCTTCTTATTTTTCGTTTTGTTGTTTTGTCGAGTTACAAACCTTTAATTTTAGGTATGCCACTGAAACTATTCAGACAAGCTGAACGAGGCATTATCGGCTAACAGGCTCACACGAATATGCTAATAAACAATTTGCATATATTAATATGAATGAGCTGCTTAATATAGGTCATGCACTTGTTCATTCAGTGGTTCAATGCTGAAGAGAATCAGTGAACACATACCCTTCTCTGGGTAAACGTCTTCACTATGAGTGTACCGCACACCTTTACCTCCATGAACTAAGAGAGAAAGAAGAGGAAGATTTAGGAGAAGACAGGAGAAATAAAATAAACAGTAAGAGCTATAAAATGAATGTGGATGGCATCTCTCAAATCATTTGCTATTGGGAGAATTTTAAGGGAAATATTTGAGTGTACATTGAGATTGAGACTTTTGATTGCAGATTTTGGTATCTTGGCAAATCTGAGAACAGTTTGAGACATTGTTGAGATCTCTTCTGAAACTCCAGTGTGTGTGCGTGTACATGTGTGTGTTTACCCTGAGTGTGCTGCGAATAGACAAATTTCCTGATGAGTTTATCAGTAGCTTGTGTGTACAGTGACAGTGCATATCTCAAAGACTGAAGATCTGGACTCTTCTCCAAAAATGTCTTCTTCAAACCCACGCCGCCTGCGTGGAAGTATTGCTGTTACAAACACAGACAAACAAACACCATCAGTATCACATTCATAGTTAGCAACACAATCGATGTAACAGGACTGATTCTGATTACGTGTGTTCACTCGTACCTTTATAGTGTCAAGTGCTAGTTCAATGACTGCACACTGTTTAGGGGTCAACGCTTTGGCCTCTTCTCGCACCATGTGCTCCTAACAGACACAAATAAAACCATCTACACTAGAGCGCACTTGTCAAAGTCCAGTCAAGAGTGCTGATTAAAGGCAAACTGTGATTATGTTAAATGATAAGAGATGATGTCATCAACGCACCTTCAGTTTGGAGAGCTGACCCAACTCTTTAGCAGCATTAAAGATGAGCTGTGTGCCCTACAGACCATACGGAGAGAAGAAAATAATGATTAATTAAAGATTAATTTCACCACATCACTCACAACTATGAGCCAGTTCTTTTGAATCTTCAGCTCAAAACATACAGCTTGAACAGTGTAATGTGGTTCCCGAACAAATGACTCGTATGAGCTGGTTCTTTTGAATCTTGAGCTCAAAACATACAGTTTGAACAATGTAATGTGGTTCCGGAACAAATGACTCGTATGAGCTGGTTCTTTTGAATCTTGAGCTCAAAACATACAGTTTGAACAATGTAATGTGGTTCCCGAACAAATGACTCTTATGAGCCGGTTCATTTGAATCTTGAGCTCAATTGAGTTCTGTCATGTCAAACTCGAAATGAACCATTAAAAGGTAATGAATTATTGAGGTTCACTCATAATATATGTAAAGATTTTGCACAAAAAAAACAGTCACATATTTGTAAAACAAGACTATTTTCCACCCTCATTCTGACCCTCTGTCAGAAACGTTTGGTTTTGGTGCTACTTCTCCTTTAAGACTTGACAGTACACGCCCACTCTTCTGATTGGCTCTCCTCTCTTGACTGACCTGCACTCTCCTTGCCATCTCATCTTGCTACTGGGCGGGGCTATGCTAGTGATGAAGTGTAAAGTAGGTGTTGTCGTGCACTTGTGGAGGCAGTCAGATGCAAATGTCTACCACACTGTGACATCACAATATGGAGGAAGTAGAGAACGAGTCGTAACAAATGCTCTTTTTGCAGTGTGGAGGAAGTTTTGAGTTCTGAAACTTACAGTATGTTTTTATAATACAGTGACCTCTTATATTGACCTCTTACCTCTCATAAAATTTGAATCCTCATGTCATGACCCCTTTAAGGGTTCGGAATGGTTAAGGAAACCAGAATAGTTCAATTCCGTATGATTCCTACCCTAATCACCACTGAGGCTGTGGATTGGGCAGTATCAATGCAAGTTTGTGTTTTGACCAGATATTTGTGACTTTTTTGTGACACATTTATAAAATCATTTGTGATAAAGTCTGTCACTGATATCAGCATTAAGGTTATTTGAGAGTGGTTGCACAGAGAAAGAGGAAGTGGAGGACAGCAGATACAGGAAGTACAGGCTGAGGGCTGTGACACGAGGAGAGGCATCCGAAACTCATTAAAGAAGAGACAGTCTGTCGTGCACCATGCTAGAGTCTCAAAGAGAGAGAAATGGTAGGGATCTTGTTGCAGGGCGACAGAATCAGACTCATCAGAAGTGGAGCTGATGTGAAAAGGGTTCAGACACACATTGTTATACTTACAATTATCTGGTGAATGATGATGATGATGATGATGATGATGATGAAAAAGAGGAAATCAGAGAATGAAAATCACAACAACACACACACACACACACACACACACACACACACACACACACACACACACACACACACACACACACACACACACACTCTTACTGTTTTAAGACTACAGACATGCACTGATGTCACCAATACCTCCTATTTTTTTACCTCTTATTTCTCAACACACTCCAATCACATATATATATATATATATATTTGTATTTTTTTTTTTTTGATAAAATATTTATATTTAAAATTGTAAACAAATTTATGGAACTGCACAAAATCATTAAAAGTCATCATGAAAATAAATAAAATAATAAAACGTCATGAAGTAAAAAATAAAATTAATAAATAAGGAAACTACATAGCATTGTAAAATGTAGTGGAAATAAAATCATAAAATCATGGAAATAAATAAATCTTTAAAAAAAATCATAAAAACTAATTTTAAAAATGAATGGAAATAAAATTGTAAAAATAATTATTGAAATGTACAAAATCACAAAAAAATATAAAAATATAATTTAAATATATAAAACTGTAAAAAATAATGTAAATAAATACAATCGTAAAAATGAATGTTATTAAATAAAATTTAAAATATAAAAAAAATGAATGAAATATCTATAGAATTGTACAAAGTCATGGAAATAAATAAAATCATGAAATAATAATTGGAATAAATAAAATTGTTAAAAAAAAAATATTTCACTACATAAAATTGAAAAAAAATAGAAGTAAATAAAATAATGAAACAGAAATAAAATCGTAAAAATTTGTGGAAATAAATAAAATCATAAAAAATAAATGAGATTTCTTTAGTGAATATGTTATTACTTTTAAATGGCTCCTTTCAGTCTCTATAACGTGATTTTTTATTTGTTCAATAAAGTGATTAATAGAACCATCTTAACGACTAGAAAAGTCGTTGGAAGGAAATGCATTAGTCAAAAAATGTGGAAGCCTTGTACCATAGTACAGTTTGATTACAATCAGGGCTGGACTGGTAATCTGGCATACCGGGCATTTTCCCGGTGGGCCGATCAGGGGCGGACTGGACATCGGGAGAATTGAGCGGGTCGGTGGGTCAGCCGCGAAACAGGCCGAATGGTCTACGATAAGCTAAAATGAGCCGCCGCATTATGCAGAAAGGTCAGCGCCCCCGCCCCCTCAACTTTTGGGCCAGTTGCTATGTAAAATTCCGGGCAGATTTCTCTTCCCAGTCCAGCCCTGATTACAATATTCACATACCGTGGTACTTAAAAGTTATGCAACATAGTTCAAAGAATACTGCTGTATTATCATCATGATAGGGTCTAAAAAAGCACCGTATAATAATAGTTAACCCATGACACATGTTATCGTGACCCTGCAGTGCTCATGGGGTGTACGAGTGTTGTGTGTGTGTCATGCACATACACACCGTTTGGTCAGTCAGCAGTGGAAGGACGATGGTTTTCTCCATTGTATTCATGACCAGTTTCCACAGTTCCTTCAGCACTCTCTTGAGAACAGTCTTCTCACAGATCTTCGCAAACAGAGTCAGACTGAAAGAGACGTTCAGATCAGACAAACATCATTAGAATGATCAACACAGTCGCGGTGTTGGGCAGCAGCGCCCAATTCAACTGTAAATGTAATGACTGTTTCCAAACATGTTTCCCAAACCCTCCCTTTTTTCTTTAGTTGCTAACAAACACAGGTAGGAACTCTGAAGCTCCAAAAAGCACATAAAGCCTAAAAAGACTCCAGTGGTTTAATCCTTTTTAGTCCATTTTTACTATAAATTCTCCTCCCAGACCACTAGGTGGCGATATGCAGCAAGTATGCGAATTGCCAAAAGCAAAAGAAGTTAAAGTGGAGATTTATAGTTTAAATAGTAGCTTGTAAAACTAGTTTCATAGTCGCTTCCCAAACATTGTACAGTTGAGATGATGTGTTATCTGTGACTCTCACTTGCTGTCCAGGAAGTCCATGATGGGCTGCAGAACATTGTCGGCATCCTGCGCTAAGTTTCCATTGCCATTAGCAGGTACGCTAGCTCCTTTCACCTGACTCAGAATATCACCCATTTGCCTAACACTGTCCTCGATGTGCGGCTGAAAACTGGAGAAGAGACAAATTTGTCAGACAACAATTAAAAAAAACAAAAACAACCAGATCTGAGGTAAATAACAACATAAACTGTGATTGAAAGCCAAAAACACCGTACATATTTAATGATGGAATGAACGACGTAATATAATTAAAAATGATGGCACAATAAAACTATATACACAAGCATAAAAACAATACATTGGAACTCTTTTGCAAAATATTCAGATAAATAGTTTGATATCGATCATTTGTTGCATCATTCGCTAAATCTCAGAGCTCATAGTAGGTCTGTATTAACTCTCATAATTGTCAAAATGTTTATAATTACAGTCTTGACCAACACAAAATAGGTGTTGTTTCAAAGCATAGAAGCGCTACTTTCCAATGCATGTAGATATTATGACCAAAACTGAACGAGTGCTTTGAAATCTGCAGATAAATCAGAAGTGTCCGTTTTGATCATTTATACAGTATAAAACAAATGCACTGTAATCAATAAAAACATCAAACTGATCAAATAGTCATGTGTCACATGTTGTTGGAGAGATCTCAAAGAGTAAAATACAACCAGCCCATTTGTTTGACTCACAGATAAAAATATAGCGAGTAACAGCTAAATATGTCTTTGACATTTATGTTTATGTTGCTTATATGCCGCATTTCTGCTTATAACTTTACAAAAAATAACCGGAACATAAAATCTCACATATCATTATTTAGAGTCAGTGATTATCTTTCAATCGAGTCCACACACAAGATAATCAGATGTATAGATCATTAGATAATCCACATGAAGCACAATGTTACATATGACCACCAGGAGATGGCGCCAAATACACGACACAGACTCAATGATGACTCAAATGACACAGAATGAAACTCACTCTGTGAAATCTCATGACTAAAATCATGTCTGCATGCTATGCAAACCTTTAGTCATTGTTGTGTTTGCATGTGTAATTAGTTCTTATGTACAATTATTATCTTTTATTTGTTTGGAGATGTTTTTGGACACTATGATCAATTATATTTGTGATTTGTGTAACTTTTGATTGCTTTGTCATATGAACACAACATTGGTCTCAGATACAGTTGACATGATTGAGAACAAAACAAAAGCATTTTTTCAGAGCTTCATTTACACTCAGAGATAATGTCAAATAAGAAAAAAGTAAACTTTGGCTAATTATTTTCATTTTTCAGCAATTTCTTAGGCTAATAGCCTGAGAATGTAGCATAATCTATATCACACATTTTTTGGAAAATGTTCTTTAAAATAATACCAAACACTTTTTTTTTGAGGAGTTATAAGCCTTTAATTCTGGGTATGCCACTGAAACCTTTAAAAACACCTTCAAAACTTAAAGGGTTCAAATGCTTGTGTTATTATTCAAAATCAAGTTCTCTATGGAGAAAACAAATGGGATTTTAAAGTTTGAAACCCAACAGTTGTGCTTCATCAATACCCCAAACCCACCTGACTGCAAATATCCTGCTAAGATCATCCATCACGTTGTTCAGTTTGATCTGCAGATCCTTCAGGAAGTCACTGGCCTCCACGTTTAACTGCAGAAACATTGCATAAACAATTATGATTCAGATGTGTTTATATAATTATAATTATTACTCAAGTTTCCAGCTATTATCAATCCGTTTAACTCTTCTGAAATCCATCAAATCGTTTTTAATATTCATTGAGGGACCTCGAAGTCCTGTGAATATATTGCGTATTCGATATGTGTAATGCCATCCAGCAAATGTGTTTGCTGTGAATCAAATGAGCAATTACATCTGCATGAATAATGCATGAGGTCATGAATACTCATGGATGTGATTGTTGGTCTGGGAGATTTTAACGAGATGAGAAAGTGAGAATAATGAGCGATCTTTGTACATGTCTCTTTGAAACATGTGGAATTTAGAGGAAGTAAGAAAGAATGATTCTGATGCCTAGGCAGCAATTTAAGACGTTATAGAATAAACGGTTGTTCCAAAATGTTGGCATTTGTTCTGGCAAGACATACCCCAATTTAGCCAAATTCTAAGACAGTACTGGACATGTCCTTTGCTGATAAGGTAACCCCAAAATGAATTGGAAAATTTGACTACAAATAAATGTGTATTTCATTCAATGCTGAAGCTAATTTCACAATAGTGTTGCTTTTCCAGTAACAAGCTACTTTTTCCAACTTACAGAGCTGTAGTCACATACGGAAGCCCTGAACCGCACCCGTGACATTTTTATTTTCACTTGGTGATATTTTTAGGGGTCTTAGTCCAATGTCCTGAGCCTATATCCTACATTTATTTCTCTCTCCTGAAGCAGTAACACGTGATGAGAATTTATTTTTGCTTGCTAGCTAACAAATATCATGCAGTACCAACCTCGGCCACCAGGCGCCACCTTTAGTAAGCATGAAATCTTACAGGGTAACAGATGACGTGATCTTGACTTGTACTTGATCTGTTGATTTATAGTTGTAAAGGAGTGTAAAGAGATTCAATGGAAAGGAGGCGAGAACCGGGTTGACAATATAAATGATATTTTAATGTAAAACTGAAACCAAAAGTCACAAACATAAAGACATGACGGTCAGCTGCCCGTAAACGATCCCTCTCTATCACACCGCCATCCGCAATAGGCCTTCATCCCTCTCGGAGGCTTAATAAGCCTGATAATGGGCCGAGTGTGTAAAATCATGACCCGGCCCGCCCTCCACCCTGTCACATTCCTCCCTCGTTCTCTCAGCCTGGGGAGCCCCCGGCATGACTTACACCCACCCCCATTTCCCTGGGGCTATTCATAAATCTCTCCCATTTAGCAACCTTTCCATTATCCATCCATTCCACCTTCTCTTCGGAGTCACCCAACAGTTAATTACAGCTGTAATTACCCTGAGGTATTTCTAATCAGTGTTGGGGAAGCTACTTTGAAACTGTAGTTTCCCAAACCACAAGCTATTTGTAACTTAAGCTTGTACAGCCCCATGTCCAAATGGATGGTCGTTGTATTTTGGATTCGCTGGGGGAGGGCGTGCCCTAAGCGGAGGCAGGGCTGGACTGGACTATTTACCTACCATAAAACTTCCTGTAAAAATAACCGCTTTGTGACAAGGAGGAGGACGTGGCAGAGCCGTGAGGGTACATGGCCGGTGCTGAATCAGGTGATCTGCAGGAGAGCAAGATAAAGGGGGGCTGGAGATGCCGGTTCGAGAGAGAGACGCATGTGCACCCTCACAGCCTGGCCACGCCCTCCTCCTCATCACACCAAATACAAGATTGAGGAATGAGAGTATTGTGACAGTCAAGCTCCGAAAGCACATAAAAACACCATAGAAGTCATCCATATCACTCGAGCGCAATATTTCAATTCTTCACACAAAGGCATTGTGAGAGGAACAGACCGCAGTTTTAGGGCACACCCCACACTGAGAGAACCACAAACATACAATAAGAGTAAAGAGTAATAAAATAAATGTGGAGAGTGTAACGGGTGCCAGCTGATACCATATGTGATGTGTAGTGTGTATAAACTTCACTCTCCTGACCTCAAGAGGCGCACTAGTGACTGACGCTAGAGGCTGCAGCCTTTAACCTCCTCGTTAGTCACCCGCCTCCCATGCCGGAGACCCCGGTTCGAATGGTTACAATAGTATAACTCAGATCATTTGCTCAAAAGAAAGATTTGAGCTCATACCGAGATCTCTGACTTTTGATTGAAGACTTTGGTATCTTGCAAAAGTCTTGCTCTCCATTAAAGCTGAAGTGTGTCACTTTTTCCATGTTAAAGTACTTTTATTCCAGATTAATATGCAGAGACAAGTATAAGTCTCTGTGTTTGTTTTAAGCAACCCATATTAAGAGAGTCAATAACACTGGTTCGACCAATGGCGAGAGTTGGGGGCGGGACTATATGGTACTTAATCAGAAAGTGGTTTGGAAAACGTTTTTTTTTTGGAATTCCGTTTGGTGGCGCTAGAGTCACGGAAATGACATCAGCTTTATGCAAGTTTTACAGGGTGTTTGAAGATGGACTCACATCTTTTCCTCCCATGGCCTCAAACATCTTCTCCAACTGAACTCTCAACTGCTGGATATTATTAATAATGATGCAAGGCTGAAAAAAAAAAATAGAGGAAACACAACTTATATACTATAACTAACAGATAAACACAGATAAATTCCATATATTCCTTCACATACATTTCCTGCATCAAAACTGAGGAATATTGTTAAATGCGACATCTTAATTTAGTTATGCAAGCTAAATGAGTCTTACTAGATGTGTGTGTGTGTGTGTGTGTCAGAGAGAGAGAGAGAGAGAGAGAGAGAGAGAGAGAGAGAGAGAGATCTTCCTCTGGGAGAGACACAAACACATGTTGTTTCCATGTTTTATGGGGACTTTCCATAGACATAATGGTTTTTATACTGTACAAACTATAGATTCTGACCCCTAAACCCAACACGACCCCTAACTGTAATATTATAAATGTAAATGTGTTAATGTAACATACCACTTTCTCCTTCTTACAGTGATTGGGGAAATCCTTGGAAATGATGTCAGCATATGACAGAAGAACATTTCCAATAGTCTGAGTGAAGAAAAACAATAAAGAAATTGTTTACCATTGATTTTTTTATAAAATTTTTTTTTATTAGATTTCAATAATAAATGTGCTTAAACCTTTAAGCTCTAAAGGCGTTTTATTTTATATATATATATATATATATATATATATATATATATATATATATATATATATATATAGATTACCAGTCCAGCCCTGATTGTCATTAAAGCAATGCCATTATTACAACAATCTTAATGGTCTTAAAAAAAAACGTAATTGTTTAAATGCAATATACATACATACATACATTATATATATATATATATATATAAAACTTAACTGTTTTTCTTTTGATTTAGGTTGAAATATGACTCTTACATGTTTTTGACAGGTTTCAAATGATTATTGAACATTGTTGCCTTTTAATTAGGACTGTCAATCGATTTAATTTTGTTGTCAAATGAATTGCATTAACAAATCGCATAAAAATATTTGCTGATGAAGGCTCCCCAAATAAAGCTATTTCTATATATAATAATCAAAATGACGTCCCGTATTTTGGCTGAAAGATGATAACACGTATCCCCGGACGGACGGCGATAGCTCAAGGTGGACGCGTTTTTATTTATAGAATGAATCGCACTGAATTAACGTGTCATATTGACAGCCTTACCTTTTATTATTTTGTCGCGCCAGCATTTTACGTTTGTAATTCAGTAATTCAGAAGGGTTCAGGTGTGACTTACCTTCGCAAACCTCTTCATGTAGTTCCCGACGATCTGAGGATCGGGACACTCCAGCTTCCTGATGATCTCAAAGCTCTGATTGAGCTGAGAAAACACGTCCACCACCGAACAGGAGAAGAGCGCATGCTCAGACGTCTGCTGGAACTGTAGCGAGAGAGGAGAGATCATCAGGCCAAAAGAGCATAATTTAACTAGACATACTGCATAAATCTAAAGAGAGCCAGGGTCTTTGAAGTGATATTTACCCCGTCCTTTGTGTCTCTGACCAGAGCACCATGCAGGAAGTCTCTGGACACCTCCTCATTCTCATCCAACCACAAGATCACAAACGGCTCGAACCAGCTATTAAAAGATGAAGATAAAACAGTTCGGACACTTACAGATTCCTCTTACCTCTTAACACCTCAGAGGCTACTACTTATGTAGTATTGTGTTTATTTCATGCTATGAATGCTACCATACTACTTTAGCAGTACGCAGTATGCTCTTACGCTGGGTACTCCGGTACTTGGTCCTGGAAGTACAGCAGCTCTTTGCAGTACTCATTGTAGAGCCATTTCACTTTGAAGTGAAGATTCATGTAATCAGCGCTCTTGCAGAGTCTGTTCTTCTCGTGTTCTGAGACAGGAAGTACATCACAAGCATCAGGAAATTAATCACAGATCAGACTTGATTGCTCAGAGCAGAGTTAATGTGAATGGTCAATGGTCTGCACTTATATAGCTCCTTTTTAACCTTAGCGGTATTCAAAGAGTGTTACACTGTGACTCATTCACACACCAATGATAGCAGAGCTGCCATGCAAGGTGCTAGCCTGCCATTGGGAGCAACTTGGGGTTCAGTGCCCAAGGACATTGCGGCATGTGGAGTCATGTGGGCCAGGAATCGAACCACCAACCCTGCGATTAGTGGCCGACCCGCTCTACCACCTGAGCCACAGCCGCCCTAATGTTGAGTGTGCGATCAGTGTTTACCTTCCATAGCATACTTCATATCCTGAGCAAACATGTTCCACATCACCTCTGCACTGATCTTGCCCACATTCAACTCCTGTGGAAACCTGCACGACCAAAGAGAGAGAGAGAGAGAGAGAGAGAGAGAGAGACACTGGGTTATAGGTAGTTTAAGTTAGTTGCATATAATTGTTATAAAATGTAAGACATTTTATGCCTTTTTTAGACATGATCAAATAGAATCAATACCATATATCCATACAGAACAAACCCAGATATCTCAAAATAAATCATGCATCACAGATTTAGACCTGTTTTTCTTAATTACCACCTTTTACATTGATCAAGACTTCTGTATTATGGTTATGGTTATGCATTAATGTCATATTCTTATTTAAAATGTATTTCGGTCATATTTTAATATAACAAATGAGGAAAAGATGTGAGAAGGTGCTTCCTTTAGTTAGGGTGACCAGGGTTTCCTGATTTCCTGGTTTTTGGTGGTCTGGCCCCAACTGGAGCTGTCCCCGGAAATGTCCCTGTATTTCCGAAGCGTTCAAGACAGCATTCACAGTGAAATATTACATTGCAAGAAAGCCAGCGCGACAAAGCCTACCATGTGTTGTTTATTTTGACCAGCAGGGGGGCTGCTCGCTGCAGCAGCTTAAATTCATTTGCCTTTCTTTACTGATTAGTTGGGCCAGTTTTGCCATTAAGAAATGAAAATTAACGCATTATTTTTAATAAAATCAAATCGCACTGAATTAACGTGTTAAATCGACAGCTTTAGTAAACAAATGGAAATCGTGTTTACAGTGATGCAGCTACAATGGAAGTCTATGGGGCAAGTGTACCAGAGGGTTCAAAACCTTTCAAATTTTTCTTTGTAGTGCACTTACATGATTCTTTAGTAAACATATTATATATTTGAACCATAAAGTGTCTAAATTGTCCTTTGGACATGGGATTACTTTTTAGACATATGAAGAGTGGAGGAATTTATGTAATTTAGGAATTTACAAGATCCCAAATTTATATTAAAATGCAGTCAGATTTCTAGAAACTCACATCCGGATAACATGGACATCCGGATAACACGTTTATATGATGCATACATAATTGGAAAATGACAAAATTCTGATTATATTGGAATATGATTGTGCATGTGAGCACAGTCAATACGTTGGTATGTTCCTTTAAGCCCAGGATGTACTGTACATCATTAGTGTAGGCTGAACTTGATTTGAAAGAAGAGTGTTTGGTGTTGTAGGCAGAAGAGTGTTTGGTGTTGTAGGCAGAACACATACTCACTGGTTTAAACAGGGTGTGTAGGAGTTCTTATCCTCTTCTATAATGGACACAATGAGTGTGATGAGTTTAGACCAGAAGTCTAGGTTCTTAATACTGGGACCCTGTTCTTCAGGAGGAACCGTCTTGGACTGGACAGAACCACAGACAGGAGACAGGAGAGTCATGTCGCATACATGAATATAAACACTCTTCCAAACAAGATACCCGTGCAGTTTTGTAGTCATATAACTGACTATGCTGATTATTAGGCATCTTAAGATTATAGATGCTACTATCAATATGCTCTGATTTAAAAACATGCATTACACTGTGTGCGCGCTCCATGCTGTATCAGGCCAGCCTGCATGCAACACACACACACACACACACACACACACACACACACACAGCATCAGTCACTGCCCCAGTTATGAGGTGCCAAAAACTCAGACATGTCTTCAATCTTACTTATAAAATTCTGCAGTGTAAGTGCAGAGACGGAGAGAGATAAACACAAGTCACACTGCAGTTCTTCTCGATTTATAACTGCTACAGCACCTTGGCCATAATCAATATCTCATTTTCAATGAGAACTCTCACTCTCAAGCACTAAACTGCATAAAATCAGCCATGACAATTTGAGCTTGAAAGTGGAAGGTCTATTTTGAAGTCAACATGCCCGAAATGCAACTAACCATATAATCGTGCATAGTTAGGATAGCGAAATAAACAGACTTATCAACGTTTAAATGGAGGGAGACAACAGTTCTCATGTCTTTTGTGGTTGACTTCAAAGGTCGTGCATCCAATCAAACTGCATATATGACCCAGACTACATTGAATGCATTTAGGCAAAGGCACGTGTGATGCAGCAGTTTCCTTCAGGTTCAAAGCACATAAAATATTTTTGGGTTCCAAAAAGTTACGGTGATAAACTCTTTGGCCTTTAGTTTTTTTGACCAGCAGGGGGGGCTGCTCGCTGTAGCAGCTTCAATTAATTTGGCTTTCTTTACGGATTAGTCGTGCCAGTTTTGCCATTAAGAAATGGACCAGGCAATTGAAGAGAATTCAAACAGGTTACCAGCATTTAAAAATAACGTTTTCACTCTGGAAAATTTGACACTTTGTTCTGGTTTTCGGTTTTCGTTCCTTGAATCGTTTTTAGTCCCTGGTTTATACCGTCTCTGATCAAACATACAGACACAGGTTTACATTCATAAATGTACTCACAGGGTCATTTTGATATTCTCGGCTGTACAGCTCATGGCAGTTATTAAAGATATACTCGTATGTGGAGTTTAGACACGCTTTCACGCAGTCTTTAACCACTTGACTTGCTCTGGGAGGGCTCTGGAGTTCTTGGACCTGAAAACACACACACACAAACACCATGTGATCCTTGTTAGTACTTCTTCTTGGCAATGAGACTTAGACTTATATTTAGACATTTTAAGGCCAAGAAATTCTGCTAAAGCTTTATAAATGATGTCTCAATAACGTTTCAGAAGAAGTAAAAGTGGGACAAAGTGTTAAAATCTGTAAATGTGTCACCTACAACTAAAGTGAACCAGTAAAGAATAAATAAAGAACCTTCATCCTGAAGAATGTGATGCTGGTCAGAAGATCTACAGTGGACTTCAGATCCTGCAACCTCTCAGGACTACTGGCTGGGAAATTATTCTGAAACACACACACATCAGTTACACAGACAGTTGCACATGCCCTAACACAATTCTTCAACTTATTGAACAGTTGAGTAAGTCAGTAGTATAAATATAGGGTTCAGAAGTGTAAATGTAGTGTTCAGTAGTGCAAGTATAGAGGTCAGTTGTATTAATATAAAGGAGTCAATAGTGTAAATATAAAAGGTCAGTAAGTTGTCACAGAATGTGTCAGGATTGAGGACCTATATGCAGGAATGAGTGAAACGAATTGTGTGTTTACTAAAACAACTGAAAACAGTACAGGTAACACAAAACGCTCTGTAAAGGGATTAATGGAAAGGAGGCGGCGAGAACTGGCTTAACTAAACTTAACCAAAAATGCAAACACACAAAGATGTCGGACAGCTGTCCGTAAATCTCTCTCTCTGTCGCACTGCCATCTTCGGTCTACCTTTATCCCTCTCTGAAGCTTGATTAGCCCGATTAGGGGCCGGGTGTGCGGAATCACGACCTGGCCCTGCCCTCCGCTCTGTAATAGTCCTCCCTCGTTCTCTCAGGCCGGGGAGCCCCCAGGCACATGAGGAACAAGTGAAGGCAATTAACATAACAAGGACTAAATGAGGGAGAGTGACAAAGCGGGGACAGTGAAGCACATGGCTAACAGAAACACAGACAGGGACTGAAGAGCAGACAGAACAGGATCATGACAACGGATGCCTCTTGGTGTCAGCACCAGACAGGACTGATGAACTGGCCCAGGGAGACAGAGGACCAGGTGTCAGAAAGCAGATCGAGGAGGGGGTGGGTGGGGAAGACCGGGGGAATGGAATGGGACAGGCCAAGGGACAGATGACAGACCAGGTAGGGCAGGTGGGGGAGAACAGGGGGATGGTCTGGACCAGGCCGTAGGTGAACCAGAAGGCCATGGTGGAGCCGGAGGAGAAACCAGAGGCCTAGATGGACCAGAAGGCCAGGGCAGAGCCGAAGAAGGACACGGAATCCAAGGCAAAGTCCGAGTCGCTGAGCAGATGGTAAAGTCAGTGACGGCCACAGAGGAACGGACAGACTGGACAGTAATCGTAGGGGACTGGACTGGTTAAGACCGAGTGAGGACCGCAGAGAGCTGGTCAAACTGGAAAGGGACCTCAGAGGGCTGGTGGTCATTGGGGACAGGACTGTGTCAGACTTGTCGATGACCGTTGGGGACAGGACTGAATGAGTGGCACCTGCTGGGGATTGAACTGAAAGAGCAACAGACTGGTAGCTGGTGTCTGATGGATTCTAGTTACTAGGCTGAGTAACTTACTGGTAGCTGGTGTCTGATGGGTGCTCACCATTGACATGAATATATAAACTCAGCACCCATCAGACACCCCCTCACCGACTTGTCCTCCTGTTAGAGTCAGAAGAGTTTCCTGGCTTGCTTGGCTCTGCCTCGTGTGGAAAGTAGTGAAGAAAAAGGAAACGCATGTGGGAATATAAACACTTACAAGAATACGTGAGGAAAACTCCCGCAGCAAGTAGAAAGGCTTACAGTTTATGAAGAGCGCCTCTAAATTAGGACAGCACATCTTCAGCATTGTTACATCTGTACATCAACGAATGGTAGTAGTGTAAATATAAAGGTCAGTTGTGTAAATATAAAGGTCAGTAGTGTAAATGTAGCACTAAAGCACAGCACTAAATTATGAACACTCTGGTCCTAATAAAATGTTTGACGTGGTCTTCTGCTGTTGTACCCATCCGCTTCAAGTTTCAACATGTTGTGCACTCCGAGATGCTGTTCTGCTCACTACAATTGTACAGAGGGGTTATCTGAGTCACCGTAGCCTTTCTGTCAGCTCGAACCAGTCTGGCCATTCTCCATTGGCCTCTCTCATTTTGGCGCCATTCTGAGTAAACTCTAGAGACTGTTGTATGTGAAAATCCCAGGAGGTCAGCTGGTACAGAAATACTCAAACCAGCCCGTCTGGGACCAACAATCATGCCATGGTCAAAATAACAGAGATCACATTTTTTCCCCATTCTGATGGTTGATGTGAACATTAACTGAAGCTCCTGACCCGTATCTGCATGATTTAATGCATTGCAGCCACACGATTGGCTTTAGATTAGATATTTGCATGAATAAGTAGGTGTACAGGTCTTCCTAATAAAGTGCTCTGTGAGTGTAAAGGTCAGTAGTGAAAAATAGAAGTCAATAAAAAGTATTATTGGATGGCAATGAGAACATACCCTGTACATAGAGAGATCTATCCTCAAGGAGTTGTGCAGTTGGTCCAACAGTTTCACAAACCTCTCTTTCTGCAAAGAAATAAATATGCAAAACATAACTGGTCAAATTTTACATTGGCAATCATTGTAATCTTCCAACAGAACAGTCATCTACCAAAACATCTTACACATGAGTTGAAAGAGTCTGTTTTTAACTGAAATCTAAACTGACCCCAAAGTTGGAAGCAGCGAAGCGGTCAGAGGCAGACACGTTGTTGGATGACTGTGTCGTGTGAGCGTAATACGCGTTGATGTTTGCCAGCAGTGTGCTCATGACTGCAGGTACACCGGGACACATGTACTTTGATGACAGACAAGCAAAATGCCTGAACACAAACATGCAAAACAATGTTATTGAGATGCTTATGTAATCACACTGATACCGTTTGATTTGTACAGCATATATCTTTACATTTCTGCAAGGCTTTCAATAGATAATTTATATATTAATTCTCTGAATGCTTACGTCATGGCCTGGTAGATCGATTCCACGCCGTATCTCATGGCGAACTCGTCCACAATCTCCTGTGCTGTCTCTTCAAAGTACACTTTCCAAGCGTCATCGCCTTTGGCATCAGGGATCTTCACCACGCCGCTGTTCTGCTTCTCAGTAGTGTAGTGAAAGATGTGCTGCAGAGAAACACAAGCACTCAGAAACAATAATGACCAGTTTCTCAGTCGAAAATTCATTTTAAAGAGGATTTTCAAAGAAGGGCTTCCCTTACATTGATTCAGATTTACACTTTGTCTTAACAAGCCCTGAAGTGACTCGTTTCCAGTGTAAATCTCACTGAAAGTGAACTATTAAATAAAGTGGCACAATCACAGCCAATCAGAACATATTAAAAGGCTCAACAATAAGAATGGATGAGATGGAGAGAGTTTCAGATCGGTTTCACTTTGACTTGATGTTTATTGTTATGTTTAAAGAAGATGTGCTGTCCTAATTTGGAAGCACTCTTTATCAAATGTAAGCCTTTCTACTCGCCGTCGGAGATTTCCTCGTTTATTCTGGTTAGTGTGTACATCCCGCCACAAGCATGCATGAATGCAGCGCTGCAACAGCTGGCTGATCAGACCACGGACACAGAACAACAATACCCGGGCTCACATATTATTATTCTAGGTGATTTTAACAAAGCCAACCTCATCCGTGAACTGCCAAAATACAGACAGCACATCACATGCCCCACCAGGCTCTGTCCCACGTGCAGCTTTTGGACTCTCTGATCACTGTCTGGTTCATATTCTTCCAACCTACAGGCAGAAACTAAAATCAGCTAAACCTGCAGTAAAGACTGTAAAAAAGAAAATGTGTGCCGGGTCTTCCGTAAACAAAAGACAAGGAAAGTACAGGGCCCAGACGGTATTTCACCCACTTGTCTAAATTCCTGTGCTAACAAGCTGGCCCCCATCTTCACACAGATCTTCGGCAGATCACTGGAGCAGTGTGAATTTCCTTGCTGCTTCAAATGCTCCACTATCATCCCTGTCCCAAAGAAACCCAAGATCAAAGGACTTAATGACTACAGACACATTGCTCTGACGTCTGTGGTCATGAAGTCATTTGAGAGACTGCCGTTGGCCTATCTGAAGGACATCGCAGGACCCTTTCTGGATCACCTTCAGTTTGTTTATTGAGCAAACAGGTCTGTGGATGATGCAATCAACATGGGACTGCATCATATCCTGCAACATATGGACAGACCAGGGACATACGCAAGGACACTTTTTGTAGACATCAGCTTTCAACACCATCATCCCAGCTATACTCCGGACTAAATTACACCAACTCTCTGTTCCCACCTCTATCTGTCAATGGATCACCAGCTTTCTGACAGATATGCAGCAGCTAGTGAGATGGAAAATTCACTTCCAGCACCTGTACAATCAGCACAGGTGCCCCCCAGGGACATATGCTCTCCCCATTACTCTTCTCCCTCTACACCAATGACTGCACCACCAAGGACCCTCTGACAAGCTCCTGAAGTTTGCAGACGACACTGTCATCAGCCTCATCCGAGATGGAGATGATTGTGGACTTTAGGAGGAACACCCCAACACTGACCTCCCCTCACCATTCTGAACAGCACTGTGGCAGCAGTGGAGTCATTCAGGTTCCTGGGCACTACCATCTCACAGATGGAGACCCACATTGACTCCATTGTGAAAAATGCCCAGCAGAGGTTGTGTTTCCTTCGCCAGTTGAGGAAGTTCAACCTGCCACAGGTGCTGCTGATACAGTTCTACTGACCAGTCATTGAGTCTGTCTTTGGTTCAGCCATGAAATCAGACATCAGAAGACTGCTAAGGACAGTTCGGACTGCTGAATGGATTATTGTTTGCCCCCTGCCCTCCCTTCAAGAACTGTACACTTCCAGAGTGAGGAAAAGGGCTGGAAAAAAAAATCACTCTGCACCCCACTCACTCTGCCCACTACCTTTTTGAACTGTTGCCTTCTGGCCGACGCTACAGAGCACTGAACACCAGAACCGTCAGACACAGGAACAGTTTTATCCCCTCAGGCTATCCATCTCATGAACAGAACAATCTGTGATTGTTAAAAATCCTTTTTGTTGAGCCCTATATTGATGTCTAATATACAGCTGTGTGAAGTGGGATTCTGGACAGCAAAAAAATAGGAGGAGCTACCAGCACAACGCCACAAAAATAGAAACCGAGCGGCGGACAAAATTCTTAGTTGCACGTACTTGGCGACAAGTTGCGGTTGCAACTGTTTAGGGAAAAAAAAGTTTTAAGTTTTAATTTTGAATAATAATATAGCGAGTAACAGCCAAGTATATGTCTTTGACATTTATGTTTTATGTGAACAGTTATTGCTTATATGCCGTGATTTTGCTTATAACTTCACAAAAAAAAAAAAAAAAAGAGAACATAAAATATCATATACCATTACTTAGAGTAGCGATTATCTTTCAAACGAGCCACACACAAAGCAATCAGAAGTGTGAGTGTTATAAGGTTTGATCTCTTGGTTTACCTCATGCAGGCAGGTGTACTGGACATGGTATGGAGATACAGTTTCCTCTCCTTTGATTTCAACGCTGATGTGCATACGGATTGCTCCGGATACAGCAGACTTATCCGTGCGCTTGTCTGTTCAGAGAGTGAGAGAAAATATCACAGATAAAACACGCAATCTCCAGTATTTACATTGATATGTAGCGCACATGCACACAGTACTGTCTCTTTAGGAATATTGGCAGTTCAGCGAGTGTCTCTCAGAAGTGTTTTGGTTGAGCACATATTAACAGAAGTGGAGTCGTATGGCTTCTTTACTGCATATGTGCCATTTACATTCATTCATGCATTTGGCAGATGCTTTTATCCAAAGATGCTTTTATATAGTGCATTTATTACACAAACAATCTGGAGCAACCTGGAGTTAAGTGCCTTGCTCAAGAACACAATGGTGGTGGCTGTTGGGATCGAACCGGCAACCTTCTGCTTTCAAGTTCTGTGCTTTAGGCCACTATGCCACCACCACACCATATGCTATGTGTTATTAAAAGAGACAATATTCAATGACAAATGGTTTGTTTGGATTTCGTCTTTGGACTCACATCACACGGAACGTGTCAAATCAAACTTTTACTCTCAGCACACAGTGAAAGCCCTAATACACGCACATACTGACCGAGGTTATACCAGACATCCATTTCTCCACTGAGCGTTCTCACTTCAATGATGGTCTGTCCCAGAAAGTCATCAGACTCGCGTTTGAATCGCTGCTTCACGCGAGACTTGATGTCATCATCTTCATCCCAAACACGCACCTTTATCCGGTCTGAAGAGTTATGACATTCACTGAAGACAAAAATACACAATAAGTGTCGTTTTAAAGCTTAGAAGCTGGACTTTATAATGCATATAGCTGATTTGACCAATTCTTAAATGATGATTTTTAATTTACTGATAAATAAGAACGGTTTCATTCTCATCATTTGCAAATTTATCACAACAATAATATTCAGAGTTGGTCAAATAATTCAGGGGCACCAATCGGGCTAATCAGTCGAGGAGATGGATGGAGCTGAGCCGGATGCTGCAGTTCGGGAGAGAGAGAGAGAGCCACACGCAGCTGCCGTGTGCGTTTATGTTTGTGTCTTTCACCCTTATACCCAGGTCGGACTGATTTGCGCGTCAAGACCGCTGCGGACCACCACCAGAGTTTCCTCTGGCTTCACCCTACCCAGGAATAGTTCACCACCTTTCGGGTACCATTGCACCCACTGTTGCTCCACCTCCCCAACGCTACGAGTGAGACGGGCAGGTGGTGTGCCCCCCGCGTGGCATGCGCCAGCCTTCACATTCACCGTGCTGTGTGGCTCTCTCTCTCTCTCTCTCTCTCTCTCTCTCTCTCTCTCTCTCTCTCTCTCTCCCGAACTGCACATTCGGCTCGGCTCCATCCCTCTCCTTGGCTGATTAACCTGATTGGGGCCCGGCCACACTCATAAAATAGAAGAGAGTGTCATGTGTTATATATCGTCTCAATGTGTAAAATGTAATGAGAAAATTTCTTCACTCAGAGGTCAAACTGCAGTGAAATTCCCACAGACACACATAAAGAAGTGTCTTTTTGTCACATTTCTCCTTATTACTTCCAGAAACATACAAATACAATGACATATCATAACTTACAAAAGAATATCCCGATTCAAACGAGCCCAAACATGACAAAATATGATGAGAAGATCTGGAAATATTCCTCAAAGTGTGAACATGGAAAGATAATGAACAAAAGGGCACTCGACACTTTGTGTGTGTGTGTGTGTGCGCGCGAGTGTTTGTGTACGTGATTGACTCTTTTGTGTATTTGTGAGTGTGTGTGTGTGTGTGAGTGTGTGTACGAGTGTTTGTGTGTGTATGTGTGCGAGTGTTTGTGTGAGTGTGTGTGTGAGTGTCTGTGTTCATCTAAAGCAGGGGTCGGGAACCTTTTTTCATGAAAGAGCCATTTTTTTCATTTTTTTGTTAATAATTTTTTTCGAAAGAGCCTTTGCAAAAACTAGTATTTTACTATTATTTAAAAAAATACAAATATATTTTTTTTTGGCCAGACTTTCTTCACGTATTTTGTCGTCAGACACATAGCGCCCAACAATGCAAGCTCTGCAATATTTCAAGTGTCTGTAGACTCGTCCAGTGCAAGAGAAATCTACCAAAGTTATATGATTGATCTGTACCCTCTCTACCTCACGCGCCATCATGACAGTACGGTCATGCACAGTTCGGGCTGAAAGGGGCACGTCTTATATTTTCTGAATGATTTTCTCCTTATTTGGGAAATCAGCAAACAGTTCAAGTGCCACACTTAATAAGCATGACTTTACATACCCTCCATCAGTAAAAGGTTTTCCTTGTCTTACAATCTCCAATGAGCCAGCAAAGCTGGCAGCATTCAGGCTTCCAGATTCCCCTATTCTCATGTTTGCAGCTGCTGCTGGCCAGCTTGCGGTTTACGCTGGAGCTCCGCACACGCCTTCCTTCGGCTCTCGCCCACCGGGTACTTTGCTGCAAAAACTGCATGGTGGGTATCGAAATGTCTCTAAACATTAGATTTTTTTAAATGAGGCAATACGTTGTGCGCAAATAACATACGGCGGAACACCAGAACTTTCAACAAAAACCGTATGTTTCAGTCCAATAACTTTGGAATATTCAATGCTCCACATTCTTTCATTTCCCCATCTCCACAAACTAGCTAGCTAGCTGTTTGAAATTGAGCGCGAGAGGTTACCATAGAAACGCAAGTGATTTTGGCTGTGGATTGGTGTCGTGAGACTTGCGCTTAGCGCTGCAAATGCACAATGAACGGAAACCCTGAAATGTATTATTGTAAACTGACTTTTGTAGGCTGTACAACAAATTAGAGACAAATTGATTATATTTTACTTTGCAATTCCACCCGCGTTCTCCTGCTGGAAACTGATAAGATGTCTCTTAAATTTGTAGGTAAATGGTAAGACACCTGACGAGCCACATGATTTTTGCCAAAGAGCCACGTGTGGCTCGCGAGCCATAGGTTCCCGACCACTGATCTAAAGGATTGTGATGCTCCTGAACACTTAATATTTCAGTATTTTGTTGTTTAATCCATTCATTTCCAGTGGGCGGATATTTTGGAGCAGGAACACAACAAGTGAAGCAAAGTGAAATAAAACCAAAAACAATTTTAAAAAAATGGTCAAATTTCTTCTTCTTTTTCAGTTACTGTATGTGAATAAATTCAAGGAATTTTACTCCAATCGGATTAAGTGAAAATGAACAGAACACAACAAGGGTTAACCAGCTTTTTTATAAAACTCTGATACTGGATCTCATGCACATCATTTAACACATCTGAGAAAGGTACAATTCATGTCTTGAGGGGTAAAACTCCTTCAATTCATTTGTGACCAAATTGATGTTTTTCGAGTGGAATAAATGACACCAATGACTTACAAGTGGAAGCTCTCGTCCCAGATGGGGTTGAGGTTCCCGTAGATGGTCTTGGTTCTTTTCTTGGTTTTCCCCACTTGTACCGTGACGTAGGGGTCACTAGAACCCGTCTTATCCTTCGCCTGCAAACCCTGAGCACAAACCACTGACAGACAGATAATCGATCTTTAGAGATGACTAAATGGACAACACACACTATCAGTCAAAAGTTTGATTAAATCATTTGTTCCTCACTGAGAACTGTAATCAAAAGCTCACATGTGATGCTGATTTTCGCAGACCATTTCGACGTCCCGTCCAGAACGCTCTGTTTGATTTGTTTCATCTGAGTTACGTGCGTCGCCTTAACAATGTCAAACACTTCCTGGATCAGCTCGAAGATCTCCGGTTTGTTGCGTTCACGGATCTTCATTCGGTCCTTCAGAACCATGATGATGTTCTGCGTGCGATCCTCCGCGCCGTGTTTAGAGCTCTTCTCAGCTGCTCCTGAAGATGTTTTAATATTCATAAATGATCATTCACCAAGATAATGATGTAATTAAATAAATGATAACTCGTGCATTTGTTGATGTTAAACAATATTTGGAACTGCACCCAAATAATTTTCTTACTGCGTAATTTTGTATTTTTTCCTGGTCAAAAATAATGCATAAACAAATTATACTGAAAATATCGAAATATCATATCTATCATCCAGCCTCAGTAGCTACATTTACAAGATTCATTTATACATGCAAAATGACAATTTATGTTTTCATAGAAATCCAACAAATTTGTGTGAGATTTATGCTTAAAACTAGCAGTCAACCTTTATATCGGGTTTACCGATTAATCGGTGCCGATAGTTGCTTTTCGGAACTATCGGTTACGTGCTAAAATCTGTCGATAGTTGCAGATAGTTTCTTCATCATTTAGTCATTTCAAAATAAGAGTCCCCATCGTGTTTCGGGCTCGTTTATCCTTAGGGTGTGTTCACACTTGTAGTTTGGTTCTCTTGGTCTGGACCAAATATGAAAATGACACATTTAGTCCTGGTTCGTTTAGCGTTCACATTGGCATTTTTAACACCGAACCTAACGATACAAATGAAGATGATGTGAAGAAGATGATGAAGAAGATGATACAAATGATGAGAAGAACCAGGTATGCTTGAGGCAGGGCTTGACTGGGAAGAGAAAGGGGGGTGTTCGCTGTCCTTTTCTGCATATCGTGGCACTGTTTTGTGGTCGGTTCTGCATAATGTGGCAGCTCATTTAAGCTTATCCGCAATTCGGCCCATTTCGCGGCTGCCCCACCGGACCCCTTGATTCTCCCGATGGCCAGTCCTCGCCTGATCGTCGACAAAGTGTGTCGGCCCACCAGGACAATGCCCGGTATGCCAGATTACCAGTCCAGCCCTGGCTTGAGGTCAGTATTAGGCAAATTACTTCCTGTTTTTGGTCAGTTTAGACGACTTTGTTCCATGTTGCGTTCATATATGCACCAAATGGTAAATGGCCTACACTTATATATTATATAGCACTTTTTTTAACCTTAGAGGTTACCAAAGCGCTTTACACTGTGACTCATTCAGCCATTCACACACACTCATACACCAATGATGGCAGAGCTGCCATGCAAGGTGCTAGTCTGCCATTGGGAGCAACTTGGGGTTCAGTGTCTTGCCCAAGGACACTTCAGTATGTGGAGTCATGTGGGCCGGGAATCAAACCACCAACACGGTGATTGGCAGCAACCCGCTCTACCACCTGAGCCACAGCCGCCAAGGTTTGGGTGGCAGCGTTCAAACTTGTTCAAATGAACCGCACTAACGGAGCAATCGCACCAGAGTTCGTTTTAATCGAACCAAACCTGCCAAGTGTGAACACTCCCTTAGAAGTCTCACGTGCACCAAATCTTTATTTTTGGGATTTTGGTTGAACTCTTTGTATTTGCTCACCGTAATAAAAAACACATTTTTATTAAACATTCTATAGATCAATTGTAAAAACTATTGGCTGATTAATCAGTTATCAGCATTTCCCAACAACATAGTTATCGGTATCTGCAAAATCCACAATCAGTCGATCTCTACTTAAAACAAGGAAAAATCTCTTGCCAAAGAAGTACGAAAACCTAACTAAATGTAAACTGAGAAAAGTTATAGCTCATTAAACCTACACTATTTTGAAAACTGTAGCTATAATTTGTTATCTGCTTCCCAACTCGGCATAAATAGTGTGTTTTTGCACATTAACACGGTGTAAAAACAACTTTAGAGTCTCACTCTGCAGGCAGTCTGCGTTGAGTAGATCCTGACACTTGTCGTGACATTTGACCCCGCACTCTGAGCAGCGCATGCCCTGCCGAGCGATGCCCCACAGCAGACCCTCACACTCGTAGCAGTAGGTGGGTGTGGTGGCCGTCCACACCTCAAAGTTGTGCGGTGTGGTGCAGGAGATGGGGTAGATCAGCGCCTGAAGTGTCTTCTTATACACGTGACTCTTCTAGAAAGGTAGAAACACGCGCCACACGAGACACTCACAAACTGGCACCATCATGGACATATACCATAGTAATGCCACCTAACAGTACCATTTAAATTGATCATGACATGCAAAATAAAGACCATTTTTATCCTCTGTAAAATGTAAAACATTGTTTTTTATATTTCTCTAAAACAGGTTGGCAAAAAAAAAATTCAATTTTAAAATTTCTCATAATTCAGCACATTTTATGGACAGATAAACATTTGGTGTATTATTTTGTATTTGATTGATTTACAATATTTCTTTGTATATTAAATATCTAAAGTAAATTTTGCGAGTTCTCAAAGCAGGATATGATTGATTAATTATTGATTAATTTGATGATCCCAGTAGGGACATCCGGATACTTGTGACTTCACCTATAGGATGTAAAAGGCTGAAAAACACCCATTTATTTGAACACTGATTAAATGCAGGTAATATTAATTCTAACAGTTTGTGTACAAGTACATTAAAAATTCAACACATAATTCAACAACTTTTATTTAATTTTTGTATTTATATTTTCATTAAAACAGTGAAAAAAAAATTAGTTTAAAACCTAAAAAAAAACTTCCTTTATTTTCAAAGAAACTGGGTCCTGAAATCCTATACAGAGGACATCAAATAAAATATTAATAAAATATTGAAAAAACAATTATTGTTTCCTATGCACCAGACACAATATTGACATTTTATTTATTGATTGATTGATTGTGCTGGTCTCAGGAGGATGTATTTCTCACATATTTTTTATTTATTAAATACTTTTATTATATTTAAAACTTTCTTGATGTTATTATATATTTAAATTCGGCCTATCAATCGATTCAATTTTTTTTATTGTATTACTTAATCGCACATCTGCTGAGAAAGCCACTAAAATAATAATAATTAAATATTTTATATAATACAAAAATAATACAGATTATTAAAATGCATTATATTATTTTGGCTCACAAGTAAAGCATTAAAAAAAGACTAAAAAAATGTGGTTTCAGAATGCAATATACTGAATATTGTTTATGTACGGAATAACTGACGACGGACCGTTGAATTTAAAATAAATAATGCGCACCCGAGGTGGTAATGCGGTCATGACGCGCAGCGGCGAGTGTTGCACCTCGGGTGTGTATTATTTTTAAACAATTCAACGGGCCAGAGTCAATTATTCCGCTTATACCACGGTTACCGCACCTTAAGACATCGTTTAGGATTTATCTAATTTTTATTTATTTTTTTAATCTAGTTTTCGTCCCTAAAACGCTGTTGTGAGTGGAACTACTTTCTTCCGCCACATATTCAGCGTCTTGCTTTAATACAGACGTTGCTAATTCGAAAACGTCACGTCAGAATTAGCAACGGATGTTCGCGCTGCTATACTCGATATTTACTGGATTAGTGCGTTTGTGTGAGAGTTTGTATTTGACGGGTCGAAAGAGAAACTCTGAGAATGAGAGAAATCGCTTCTGGAATTACCTTTTTTTTGTTGCAGCTCTCGTCAGAAGTAACATCGCTTCAAAATCGGCATATTCCCGTTATAAACCGTAACAGCTTTTTTCAAACCCTCTGAGAGGCAGGAGTGCGCATGACATGAAGACTCCGTTTTTCTCTCACGAGTATGTTTGGGCCTTAAGTGTGTGCGTTACGTGTATTGTGTGTGTGTGTGTGTAAGCGAAATGGGGGGCGGGGGTAGTGCGGCGTTTACACTACAGCTATGTGAGGCTGATTAGGTCGAAATAAATTGAAACATTAAAAGTTATTTCGGTTAATAGAAATTGTTGCATTGATCAAGTCGCGGGGGTGTGGCGCTATTTTTCGCTTGCGACTCGAGTCTGTGCGCGCGCGCGCGCGTGTAAGTACGAGGGAGCACGAGGGCTTTTTTAAACGAAATTGAAATATAAGTAGGATATCTTAGACATTGTTTTGACGTTCTTAACAGATTTACTTCAACCAATGTCTTTGTTTTAATTGGTAATGTTGTGTTGGTAGCCTGTAGGGCTTTTTGAAGTAATTTGGCGGAGTGATATGGAACCGTTATGACGTCAAGACCTGGAACTACTTTATAGCCGTGCGTTTACTTGAAAAATAATTGCGCGCCTTAGAACGTCCATCAGCCAATCAGAATCAAGCATTCAACAGACCCGTGGTATAATGCATATTATTGAACATAAGTCTATCATTGCTCTACAGTTCATAGTAATCAATTTTGCAAATTAATCTGTCAGTCAGTCCGAGATTTATTATGAGTGCTTGTTTAAGGACGTGTCAATGTACACCTGCGTCAGACGAATGCTTTTGGAGCATCTCACTTTGGTTGCATCACGTCATAAACGTACCGTTTTTAGGTCGCTGTGTCAAGTTAAGTGTAGTTTGAAACTTAGAAAAACATGTCTTGAGATCCCTGCCTTTGGATTTGTGCTCCATCAAGCTGTGTTTGTACACAAGAACGTGTTCTCATCTTGTGCTGTCAGTAAGGGTGGTTTGTTCTCTGTATAAGCTGCTCGTTGCCTATACAGCGAGCGTCACTTACTGCCCCCTGGAGGAAACCGGTGGTACTACAAGCTTGAATTGCTCAAAAAGAATGAATCTTCCTTATTATGGTCCAGGGACATGGTTAATTTTTTTTAACGCGTTATTTTTTAGATAATTAATTGCACCGAATGTGTTAAATCAACAGCCCTAATTAAAATGCAATGTATAATAACAATAATATGGAAAGATTCATGTCACTTACCAGCTCCTCATTGTTGAGTGTACTAGAGGCCATAGCAGACGTGATGCCGGCCTTACGAGAGTTCTGTACTAAAGACTGAACACAGAACCCACATGACAGTACAATCACACATGTGAGATCTCTTTAATGTCTCCACTATTTCTACTTTAAAAAAAGGAGTAAGAGCCCCTTGAGCATGCATTAATAGAACAAATGCTTACCATAGCCTGAGTCCAGACAGCAGAAACAAAGGAAACAGATGTGTTAGTCACAATTAAATGAACTTTCTGGTCTTAGTGGATGAACAAATGTGTCCAGAACCAACTTAACACAGTCTAACAGAAAGTACTGTCCTTAAAAAGCAACGGGGAATAAAAGTACTAAAATTTAACCCCTTAAACGCAGGTGCCTTTTTGGGAGCGTGCTCACAATTTTTCACACTCAAATGGAAAAGTTCACTATTCACACTATTTGGGTACATTGCCAAATTAAAAAAATAAATAATATTGTATGTGTTTATAATCTTATCATAAACAGTTTTTTTGTGACAAATATTTTTGTGATGCTATATAACATCAGTAGTCGATAACATATTTTCTGATGATTTGATTTGCATGCATTTCCTGCTTGATGGCATATTTTGTGCTGGACATCTAAGATATAACATTGAATTATTCAGCCAAGCAAGCTCACAGAGAAGTAAAAATGGCTCATTTTTTAGAAAACCACCTAAGGTAAAAGCAGATATAAAGTTTTTGTCTATTTGAGGTTTACAGCAGCAGTTAGCGGAGCATAAATGAGACATTTGTATTTGATGACTTACAGAAATCATATTTCAGTATGTTATTCTTTTGAAAATCTTTTGAACTGTGGTATTAGTGCAACAGAATAAACTATACAGTCACATTCCTGAGAATGAGAGCTTTCAATTGATATATGACTTGTCTATTTATGTGCTATGTGAAGGACTTTTATTTTGACATACATATTTCTACCATGAACTCTAGGGGGCGCTAATTTTCAACGCGAATGTTTTGAAGCCTTATTTTATTCATTTACGTAACATAAATGCAGAAGTGATGTTATCTCTGAAAAGGTCATATTCTAAGCTTTCAAATGACACCGCATATGCCTGACTTATATATATGGAGACTTTAACGCTTTAAGCGTTTTCACGATATAGAGCCCAACCCAACCTAACAGATTTTAAGCCACATCTGAAACTTGGGGCGGAGTAGGAGTTGGGATGGAGCAATTTCTGTATTTATTAATTTTTTTGTATACATTTTTTTTTACATTAAAGAAGTCAAATTTTAAAACAATTACATTTTTTAAATTAAATAAAAAATAATTTTATTTTTTATTTATGTTGATTGTAAATTTGCATCACACCTATGCCACAGTGTGTAGTGTCCATTTACAGATGCAGTCCAAACCGTAAACAATCAGACCGCAATGTACCCTCAATAACAATTGTAGTTGTTTTTCGATGAACTGTTTTGAAGTTAAAAGCTGTTAAAGGACATTTAAAGCATATCAGAACATCAGATAAACACAGAAAGGAACATTACAGATATAGTTGTGTTTCTCACCAGATCTCTGACCAGAGGAATGGTCTTTCTCTTGCGTAGATCGGGCATGCTGTCAATGCTGTACAATGCTCCTCCCATGACGCTTATTAATAGAAACATAATGATGCATGAAAATGATTTCAAACGGCTCTCGTCCACACAAGCACACTCAAGAATCAGTCACATTCATTTCCTCCTCATTTGTGTTTGTTTTCCATCAACATCGTAATCATTTTGCATGGCAATAAATGCCTAACTGGAGAGTACGGAGTTCAACATTTACCATCCATGATTGTCATTTTCATTATAAATGGCTGAACGTGAAATATTACACCTGACAGAATGAGTAAACCGCTTATTCGAGAGACATGGGACCGGCTACAGAAGTGTAAGAATGTACGTTTTTGGAGCCAGGAATGGTTTTGATTGATATTTGCGATGTAACCTCCAGCTTTTCCATTATCTCACATAACGTGTATTTTTAATTTACTTTTCACTCAATATGTGTTAACCAGAAGCATAAATACGGTATACCATCCTGTCGCAAATGCATCATCAATATTTAACATTTTCACTATTAATCAATGAACAGAATGGTTTCACGTTGATTATCAGCTGAATGTCCTTTTGACCATTTTCTTTTAAAGATTCATGTTTATATTTCAGTTTTTCTTAAATTTACTGTATATTTTAATCTGCATGGATTTTGATCTGACGACAGGTGGCTTTAGGCGTAGTGAGTGATAATTTAATGGTATAATTGTGATTAAGATAAAGACAAAATCAAACTGGACCTGTTGCTGGTTTCAAAACGAATGGTACGCTTTGTCACATGTCTCAAGAATCAGTGATTATTACTGTTAAATACTTAAGTATATGAGTATTAGTACACTCAGCATAAAATATAAACATCTTCAGTGACTACGTTTCCATCCAAGGATTTTTTGCGGAAATGTTTTAGTGCATCAAAATAAAGCTGATGGAAACGCACATTCTCGCTAAAATGTCGATATAATATTTTTCCGTTTTAACTCAAGCGCATAAACTCTGTCGATACATCAAATGTCGTTAAAAAAAATGGTTTGGAAACACTTTTTGTCGATTTTGGCATTAACACAATAATTTTGTGTCACATGACAGAGTTTGCCCCAATCCGTTAGCCTGTGTTACCATGACGACAGTATTGAAAGCCCATTTATTGTACGTGATTATGGATTGATCTTTACGGGATATAGCGCCGATCTGCAAACGGGACACTTCCAGGAGTGCAACACAAATATCTCGTATCATGCACCGGTTATCAACAAGTACAAGGAGAACAAATGAATGAACACTGTTTGTGATTTAAAAAAAATTTATATTTATTTAAATTTAATTTAAATTAAAAAAAATAATTACCAAACGAAAAAAGCATTAAATTAAAAAAAATTTATTACCAAACGAAAAAAGCATTAAATAAAAAAAAACTAATTTCCAAACGAAAAAATCATTAAATAAAAAAGATTATAATTACCAAACGAAAAAAACCTTAAATTAAAAAAATTAATTACCAAACAAAAAAATATATATTTTTAGACCTATATATGTCTTTTCTTTACACAAACTTAAATTAGCCGTATCCTGTTCTGTAGATGAATAAAGTCGTCGAATGACTCTCAGAATGTTCTAGACTTTATTCCAGACTATAAACGATCAGAACTATTTGTCCAGTGCTGTTCACTTTCAGAAAACGAGCTTTTGAACATTTTAAAACGTTTAAATACTTTAAATCTAACCCTCTTTACCTCGGATCACATTTACTGCTTCTACAGATAATATACATTTGCATTATGAAGCTTAAATACATTTGAGATGATCATCAAGTTCAGTTGGTGGTTAAAAGTTGCTGGAGGAATCTGCGGGACATGATGCAGTTGTCATGGCGATGCTTTAGATTAGATGAAGGATTAGATGCCCATCAGAAGGGCAACTGCTCTTCTGATTGCTTTTATTCGTTAATTAAAATGACAGTAAAATGGCTAATTTCACTGAATTGTCTCAATAATCTCCCCATTTTACCCAAACTTCAGCGGAAAAAATTAGGGACATCTGGGAGGCGAATTAGTGATAAACACAGATTTCTGAATGGAAACGGCTTCAGGGCAGATTTATTTTGCGCTAAACCAAATCTTATGCGAAGTGTTTTTTTAGGCATGACGTCATCACGCACATGGCGGCAAATGTTGCGATTTTATTTTTCACATTTTCACTTTGTCGTTAACAAAATAGCGCGAAAGGTGGATGGAAACTAGGCTAATGATGTCTTGTCTACTTGTCTGGTCTCCTGGTATTGGTTGTTGATCGCAGTGAAAACACTGAGAAATTAAAGATTACCTTGAGTGTGACTTACCCTCCTTTACCAAACCACAGAGACTGAGAGTCTGTCTCTCCTCGCGCCTGAGAGAGGGAGAGACAGAAAGATAAAAAGAAGGAAAGACAGAGAAACATTTGTCTAGTGAGAAGACTTAAACACCCTGCAGAAACTAAATGTTTAAACTAGCCTAAGGTGGCTAGCTGGTGTCCCAGCCTGGCCAAGCCAATCAGCCTCACCAGTTTTTATGATTTTTAAAAAAAAAAAAATTTCATGACTATTTTATTTGCAGGAGAAAACCCAACTGGCTGATTAGCTTTGATCCCAAACCCAAAACATGTTCTATATTCACCACAAACACAGCAACAGATAATGTTTACTAAAATATATATATTTTTTTATATAAGTGTTACTTTGCAGGGAGGCTAAAGCAATCATTTGGGATTTGCTCTCAGACAATATATCTAGAACGTAAGTGTAGGCACAAAACTCAACACAACAATATACAAAAACCACCACACAATGTTCACACAACTAACAATGAACCCACCTGCCAGTCTCATCCAATCATGGGCCATCAGATTGAACATGCAAATCGCTATAGCAACGAAAAGAGACTGGAAAGACGACAAAACGCCGGGATACACAGACAACAACGGATAAAGAGTCAACAAAATAAAGCATACAAAAAAGAAGCAAAGAGTGGCAAATTGCAAAATATACAGGACAGCGGTTATAGTGCTGTTAGCATTAGCATTGTGCAGAAAATGTGAGTATCTAAAAAATAATAAAATCATATCTGTGTGTGAGCATGTCTACAATGTTCTTAAATCTGTGAAAATGTTGTGAACAGACTTGCTTCAGAAGTATTTAATCATGATATCTGCTCTTCTTCAAATATTGCTAACAGCTTATATTGACTGATCTGTTTAACAGGACTGATGTGGGACCAGTTAAACTCAACAGAATTCATTGCTTTATCAATACAAAGTACATTATATACTGTTTCTGGGCCTGGTAACAGTTCAACATCATCTACATCCTTCTTTAACCTTTCTACAACTTTCTAGTTTGCTTTCAAGAGAGGAAAAGTGCTCTGAAGTCTCACCTCCCGCAGCTGTTGCCGGACTTTTTCGAAGAGTCTTAACCAGTTCTCTTTCGCTCTGACTGCAGGGTCCACTGGCTCCTTTGGCTCCTCTTTCACTGGTTCACTGCAAAAACATTTGCAAGTTTGCATGTATAATCCAAGATTAATCTTTCATTCTGTTAAGAAAACCACCAGCATGACTTTTAGATGCTGGGATACCCATTAGATTGCATAACCAACCTGCTAAAATACAGATTTTAAACCAGCCTAAGGTGGTTTGTCAGTCTAAGCTGGCACCAAGCTGGTTTCCACTTATAAGGCTGGTCTGGATTGCTGGTTGCTTAACTATCCTGCCGAAAAACTGATTTTAAGCCAGTCTAAAGTAGTGTGTCTTAGCAGCCAATCAAGCTGGTTTGCACTGGACAAGCAGTTCCGATTTTGGAGGGTTTGGGGATTTGGGCACTTGTGAGCTAGTCAGACTTGGACTCCACCCGGATAAGTAGCTAGACCAGCTGAACATCAACATGGCCAGGCTTCCAAACCAGCTAAACTACGCTTAAACCAGCTAAGACCAGCAAATCGACCTTAGGATAGTTTCAGTTTTTCAGCAGGGTAGCTTAATCAGCTACACTACCTCTTGCTAGTCTTGTTACTTGAGTTAGGACCTCTGAATAAACCCATATGGCAATTATACTTTTTGTTTTGATGAATGACTTGTATTCGCCGTTATCACCCAAGGCCAGTTTTGAAAACCCCAAAGCATGTTGAAATGTTTGTGGTACCTCTCAAGTTCCGGTACAGGTTCCTCTACTTCCACAGGTGGAGAGCAAGGGGGGCTTTCCATCTTCATTTCCTCTATTGGATCCTCTTCCATTGGGAAGTCATCTTCTTTCAGTGGAAATTCATCCTCGATTGGTAGCTCCACTGTGGGAAGTTTCTCCTCTGTTGGGGTTGGAGGTTTAGGGTCTGATGCAGGAGTTTTGGAGATGTTTGTGGGGGCAAGGTTGGGTGGCTCAAGGGCATTGGTTGATGTAGGGGGCATCTGTTGGGTTGTAGGGGCAGGAGGTTGTTGTGTTGGGGCCTGGGATTTTGTTGTTGGAGGTTGAGATTGCATTTGGGGTTGGAGTTGAGATGTTGGCGCAGGAGATGGTGTAGGAGTAGATCCACCCAATCCAAACACGGCAGTCAGTGGTTTAGCCATGGCGAAGAAGGACTGAACAGAAGGGATGGGGCCTGATGACTGCTGCTGGGGTGCCGATTGTTGTCTGGGCGGCTGGGATTGCTGGTTTAGGGGCTTGGATGGAGGCTGGGCTTGCGTTTGATTGGATGGTTGGCTGGTATTTTGAGACTGTGATAACTGAGACTGGAGTTGTTGTTGTTGATGTAGCGAGGACTGTTTCTCCAGTGGAGGTCTGGTAGATGATGGCACGTCCAGCGTTGGGGCAGCACTGGTTGGAGTGGGTGTGAACGGAGGCCCTTGGTCTTCACTGAGAGCTCCATCCAGTGGATACAGCTCTTCATCCTCGTAATTGAAGTTCTCCTCTCCCTCGTACATGTCCACCTCTCCTGGATACAGGTCACCATCCTCTTCCTCATACAGAGCACCTTCCTCGCCTCCATCCTTACTATAGGCACACTCATCGCTGTATGCGCCCTGCGTCTCGTCCCAGTCAGGCGAGCCCTTGCTGTAGGACACGGACGAGTGGCAGGAGTGGTAAGAATCATTCTCATCGTAAAGTTCTCGTTCACCGTATACTTCACTCAGTTGAGAACTACAGCGACTGAGCTCAGCTGAGGACGCATAGCTCCCGGTCGGACTGGAGAGGGAGAAAGAGAGGGAGAAAGTGACAGAATAAAGAATGCATTGAGATATGCTATGTACGATATGAGACCCAGTAACAGAATTTGATTCCACCGCCTCACTTGACTTTGCCAAGAACAAAATGAAATGTATTAGATAGAGAGAAACATCCATCACAGAGATACAGTGCTTTCATGAGCTCTGGGGCTATAAAATACTGCAGTTCTGACTCCTCAAAAGGAACCCACAAACACAATTTAACAACTGTCTGGACCTCCCATGCTCTCCACTGTTTAGAGATCACCATGCAAAATGGAGGTGACACCAATAGGTTTTTATGTTAGCAACACATTCTCTTAATGACACTAACACAGAGTTTTGCTGAGGTGCGTTTAGGCTGGTCATTAAGGTAAGAACGGTCAGTTCCTGAGAGATGCAATGAATGCAAGCTTGTGTAACGGGAGCCAGCTGGTAAATAGCTGTGCAGTGTGTAAACCTCACTCTCCTGACCTCAAGAGGTGCACTAGCGACTGACGCTAGAGGCTGTAGCCTTTAGCCTCCTCGTTAGCGCACCTGCCTCCCATGCCGGAGACGTCAGTTCGAGTCCCGTTCGGAGCAGGGGCGAGTAGGACCGGCTACACTTGCAATGCAAATCTAGAATCTATATAGGTACATATAGTATTTTTAAGTCAAGTGGAATTGATATTTAATTATGGACACATTATTATAGTCTAATTAGTTACACTGCCATGAATATAATTTTGCATAGCTGTATATAATACTGCATTTCATATTGAATTTGGGACATTTTATGGGCCAAGCTCCAAAGGTACATCAGAATCTATTGTATCAGTAAGTTTTCTTCTTCTTGTGCATTGTTCATTTGGAGGAAAGTTATAAAATAAGGCACACTAATACAGGACAGTTTGAAAATATTCCATAGCAAATTTGGGGACTCTTTGTCTAACCGTGTAGCACCACCAACAACTCAAATTTTCACTTTTGAACCATAAGGCCTGGAAACAAAACAAACCGTAAGCCCAAATGTCCGATTCACATGAAATTTGGTGTATATCATCTAGGGAAACTCATGACAAAAAGTGATTAAAAGTTTTTTGATAGACCAAACCGTTCTCATATAACGCCTAAACGAATTGGACAGCATGCACGCCCAAGAGGACATAAGGCTATATCCCGCTCAGTTGTCTCTCATTTTTGGCATACTTCTGTTGTTTTCACTCCCCTCCACCCCATCAACACCAGTTTAGGTCCTGTCCTGGGCAGGAGTAAGCTCTGCTCCCCTGCCGTCATTACTTTCGGCAGGATTTGACGGTTCAAGCAAGTATCCCAGCACTGAACAGCAGGACGGGGTTTACGCCAAATTATATTAGTATTTCTATGTTCGTATAATCCCAATAATCCACTTGATTACACCACATCTGGTGATCATTTAAGGCAATAAAATATTACTGCCATTTTCGCAGTTGGTGCGCTTGGCCCCTTAATCGCTTCTTGCAGCTATATTACTTCTTGATATTTCCCAACTTCCGACCACATAGCATTCTGTTGTCCTGTTACGTCCTTTAACGTATTGTGCAGCAGGTGGCGCTGTTATTATGTGTGTTGTTCTACCCTTCCTTTTTGTTTTTTATCTTTCTCTCTTTCTCTCTCTAACACACACACACACACAGGATTGGACCGTGGAGACAATCAGCTAGTCCTGGGGATTGGCGGATGTGGACAGGTCTGCCTACTTAAGTGGATGGTGTTGATCAGATGTGGCTGACTCCCAAGGCCATGGTGGCCTTTTGTAATCTGTAGTGTTTTTCTTCATTGTTAGCATGTGGTTGTGAAGGCCAATGTCTAATTTATTAAAGTGAGTGATTGTTTCCTCCAAAGTTAATATATGATTGATCATAAAGGGGAAGCCTTAGGAAATGGGGGCCTGTTTCTTTTATTGTGTGTTGAGGTTTTCCTTGTTTCTGGAATAGTTAGGGAGGTAGGGAAGAATTATATATTTTATTTAGTTTCATTTTTGAATTTGTTTAAAACTGGATGTTTATCATTAGGCATCTCTGCGAGGTTGGTTTGCTAACTAGCTGTAATTTGGTATTTTGCTATGGGCGTAAAAATGACTTGCTGGAAACTTGTCACATCACAACAAGTTAGAACCACGGCGTCCGACTCAGGGCTACTAAAGCACAAAGATTCAATCCGGGAACAGGGGAATCTATTGTGCCTTTAAGAAATGCATGTAAATCCAAGTTGCACCAACAGGACACTCCAATTAGTGTACTGTAAGTTACGCAAATAGGAAACAAAAGCACCAACAAGAGCTGCTAATGACTCATTTACGCGGTGGCTACGGTGGTAGAATGTCTATTCTGGATGAATATAATCTACCCATTTACTGCTGTCAATTACTATCTACCGCATTTTACTACAACCTACAAAGTCTACTACAGTGTACCAAAGTCTACTACAGTGCACCAAAGTCTACTACAGTGTACCAAAGTCTACTACAGTGCACCAAAGTCTACTACAGTGTACAAAAGTCTACTACAGTGCACCAACGTCTACTACAGTGCCCCAAAGTCTACTACAGTGTACCAAAGTCTACTACAGTGCACCAACGTCTACTACAGTGCACCAAAGTCTACTACAGTGCACCAAAGTCTACTACAGTGCACCAAAGTCTACTACAGTGTACAAAAGTCTACTACAGTGCACCAACGTCTACTACAGTGCCCCAAAGTCTACTACAGTGTACCAAAGTCTACTACAGTGCACCAACGTCTACTACAGTGCACCAAAGTCTACTACAGTGTACCAAAGTCTACTACAGTGTACCAAAGTCTACTTCAGTGCACCAACGTCTACTACAGTGTACCAAAGTCTACTACAGTGTACCAAAGTCTACTACAGTGCACCAACGTCTACTACAGTGTACCAAAGTCTACTACAGTGCACCAAAGTCTACTACAGTGTACCAAAGTCTACTACAGTGTACCAAAGTCTACAGCTTGTTTTAATAATCACATGGCAAGTAAACTGGGAAAGTGAGTATTACACTGACACCCATAAATGAACATTCCTGTGTTTCTCTCTCACCTGACTCCTCTCTGGTTTTCGTAGTTGAGGTCGCAGCTGTTAATGGAGCGTGAGTAGGTGCGGGGGTGGCGGTGTTGGTGGCTCATGGGATACTGGTGGACTGAGGCGTTGGGCTGAGATGTGGTGTAATAAGGGGGTGGGATGCTGTTACTGGTCTCACTGCGGTAATCACTGTCTCTGTCATCCATTGCACTGTCTGGGTCATTGTCTGCAAAAAGGGACATCAAAGAAAGCTGTATTTTGGGGGAAATTGACATTTTTGTCTGCCACTGTTTTTGCTGCTGCTGTATTTGGAATTGCTTGTGGGGTAGCAAATCTCTTAATTGAGGTATTCAATGTATCTGTACATCTCAACATCATTTGTTTGAAGTTTATAATGACAGACATGAACACTCACTCTGCTGGTCACCCCACAAACTCCAGTTACCTGTGAGAAAAGACAGAGAATTAACAATAATGCGATATAACCATAGACCGATCGGCCAGGCCGATTAATCGGCTGTTTTTGGGCCATGTCATATTATGCATTCAAGTCGGAAACAAAATTTCTGCTTTTAAAAGCTCAAAAAATTGGCCCCATTCACTATAAAATTGAAATATAGCACTGAAATGTAAATATTTAGCAAAATAATTGCTTTCCTTCATCTTTTCAGTCTGACACTCGGCAACTCCGGTATCGACTAGAATTCCCACTTAAGTTTCCCACTTATACGACTTTGCACGATCATGTGTTCGGGAGGTTGTAATTACAATGTGTCAGACTCCACTTGAAGGATGCACTTGTTTTGGCTTTTTAGTGCAGAAGAAACAATAACTCTACAAATGACGGTAATATGGAGGAAACCAGGGTGTTACCAGGGTACATTTTTGTGGCCTGAAATATCTATACTATATCTGTCATCTTCATGGCAATACTACCAATGAGTTTGAATCTTTTAGTAGTACAGCAGTGCTCTGCGATTAAGGTGATGTTGTGTTGGCCAGCATCCTGTGATGATTCCCAGTTCATAATTCCCAGCCAATGAGAAGGGCCAACGGTCTAGCCCCACCCCCCTGGGAGCTGTGTCAGCAGTACTAATGCAGACGGAGGGGGTGTGTGTGTGTGTGAGGTCAGTCGCAGTCAATTTAAGAGCTCCATTCATGCACTCCAGTGCTCATTCAGCTTTCTGCGGCACACAATGTCAAATCCTTCATTCATAAATCTCATTAAACAGAGACACACATATGGAGAGGAATGGAGAGCTACAGCACTTAGTGGTTTAAATGCTCATAGCAGAGCTGATGATCTGATTTATGTGTGAAAACTGAATCTGACTTTGCCTTTAACACTCTTACAATACCCACAAAACTCCACAAAACATCTGCAGAATTGCGCCCATCGCCCATCCTTTATAATATACAAAGCATATCTAGTGTTCATCCGATTGAATTTGTAGTGGTTTTCACCCCTCAAACACTCTTTTGATCGTTTTTGAAGAACAATGTCACAGTAGATATACTGACATATAGTCATGTGACCAAACAACATGAAACACCAACATAACTACACCTAATAAGACATTGCAACCTGTTTGAGTCTAAAGATTAGAGTCTCTAGTTTTATCTGATATGCCATTTTTAACATTTGAGCGATTTATTGCGAAATGGCATGCTGCTAAACACAATGACCACGTACGTGGACTGTATGCTCAGTTTCGGTTAAAATATCCTTTATTTACTGTCTGTGCATTATCACATTGAGAATTAATGGATGCATCCAAAAACTGGAAAATGTGTCTTTCAGGGGGTTTATATGGAGTTAGGATGAAAATAAGGTGCATTTCAAACTGTTCTGAGACCAGTGCAGACAGACAGCACACTGGAGGTTAAGTCATGCACTAAATAGGGAGCAAGGGAGCATCCTATAGCAACTATTCTATGCTCTGGCTATTCTTTCTCATTGAAAATTCCTGAGAAAGCTTTTGGGTTAGCCTACAAATTGACATCAAGACTGAACAGCTCTAAAACTCACCCAAGCTAACATGCATGTAAATGTAATCATTTTTTTAACAACTCTTATGAGCAACGATACTCCCTGTTTTTGTGTGTTTTTTATGGTGCATTCAGGGGAATTTTTAGGTAGTGAACCTGTCAGTGCACTGCAATTGGCACTGCCCTATAAAAATGGCCGACTCCCTGATCAGCGCCCTGACTACTGAAGTAGTGAGCTGATTTAGAGACATCCATGTGCATTTGTGTATTTACTGTAGAATGTTTCACTCACAGCACTGTGTTCCTGGTACAGATAATGGCCTCTCCTGCACCTCCTGATATGAATACTGCAACACACATCACACACAAGCATTAAAACCATTAAACGGGTGTAATATTGCCGGATTAACTTTCATTTAAAGTGCAATGAGCACTATTGAGGGTGACAGCAGTTAGAGAGCACAGACTCACATCCTGGTCTCGAATGGCATTGAGCTGCTCCAGTTTTTTCGCCCAGTACCGAGCCTCTTCTTCTGGGATATCTGTGGGGGTAACACACACACACAAGATACACACAGACACACAATAGTAGTCTTAGCCTCAGACGGCATGCCCATTAACTGCCCACAGACTATCTGATTTTGCACAAAAATGTCAAAAGCTTTACTAAAATGACAAGCTCCAATCTGAGTTTTGTTTTGCCAGAATAAGATGCAATGTGGACCAGACCCTATTCTGATAGCCAGACTCAGTGAGACTAGGGTGTGAGTTATGTCTCCAACAGCATCTGTATCAACTGGATGGATTTCAGAGTAAAGGAACAGTTCTGCTGAACAGCACTTAAACGTTCAGAGCGCAGACAGCAGTCTCGTCGCTGCATTTGGCATCATCTATTGCCTACAAAGGTATGTTTCTTAAGCTACATTTTTAAAGCTATTCAGAACCACCTCCCTCTAAATAGCAATAGCGAATAGCTAATCAGGGTTAATGGAGTGTGTCATAAATAAGGTGACTGGCTATTTAAAAAAAAAAAAGGACAAGCCCTTTGATACGTTCCACCCAAACTTCCTATTTGGAAATGCATCACAGGAAAGAAAACTGCACTCGTCAAACCTATTTTATTGGATCTATAAACATCATATGCATGTCATATTTATAAAGCTGAATATTTAGCATAGGATTAGAGGAATGAGTGTGAGCTCACCCAGTGGCAGTTCAAAGCGAGTGTCCAGAAGAACAAGGTGGAATGTTGGATCTTTGGTGCCACAGATTTCATTATCCGCCATAATGACCTGAGAATCAAGAGTCAGCCATTCCCCGGGTCCCTCCTGAAACACACACACACACACACACATGTTGGTCAACCTATCAATATATTTCACTGAGATTATTGGGTTGATGTGAGAGAGTAAGGCAATGTTATAAATAACATTGTTATGATACATTTTGAGTAATTTTCTATACTTAGCCTATGATCTACATCTAGAACAGGGGTGTTCATTACATCAATCGCGACAGCAAGAGCACCACTGGTTGGTTGATCTAGATAAAATATAAAAGATTGAATTTTGATTTCCTGACGTCTGTCGCTGCGTGCTGTTTGATTGACAGGCGGCTGATGCGGAAATATACTTATAATTCCGTCAATGCCCGTATTGATGAGGCATTAATGTAAACGCAATTGGTTTGGTCGAAAGTGAACGTATGTTGTTGGACATATCAAATGTTGGATTTGAAGTGTACATGTAACCAAAGTGAGCACTGTCTAGTAGGCTATGTCATATAAAGGCTATTAATCAAACAACAATAACAAGGAAACCAGAATTTAAATCCATTTCTGCTAGAAATTCTGATGGCGATGTGCATGTTGAATGCGAATCACCAAAAACAAAAGAAGAAGAAAGTGAAAGTTAAAGTGGAGATTGACTGAGCAGGGAGGAGAATTTATAGGTTTCTCACCACACCATCATATCGCTTCAGAAGACATGGATTAAACCACTGGAGTCACATGGATTGGGCTACTTTTATGCAGACTAATGTGATTTTTGGAGCTTCAAAATTTTGGCCATTGACTTGCATTGTATGGACCAAAAGAGCTGAAATATTCTTCTAAATATCTTAATTTTTATTCTGCTGATGAAAGAAAGTCAAACACATCCGGGATGACATCTTTCTGGCAAACATCTTTCTGTAATTTACTGTAAATTACAGTATGTGTGCTACATTTTTAACTGCAGCATAGAGTTTTTATTATAAAGGGGAATAGATCTCGTAACTCAGTACTCAATACTCACTACTCATGAGTACCTTTAAATGAGCTACTCTTTTACTCTTACTTGAGTAGTTTTTAGTACAGTGTGATAGGGCGGAGGGCGGGACAGGTCGTGATGCTACACACCCGGCCCCTAATCAGGCAAATCAAGCCTCAGAGAGGGATAAAGGCCGACTGGAAGCTGCAGTGCGACACAGAGAGAGATTTACGGACCGCTGTCCGTGTGTTTGTCTTTTTGTTCCAGTTCTTCATTCAAATATTATTTCTATCGTCAAGCCGGTTCTTGCCTCCTCCTTTCCATTAATCCCTTTGCAGAAAGCTATTTTTAATCTACTCAAACTACATTTTTTAAGAAGTAACAGAATTTTTACTTGAGTATTATTTTTCAGTTCTCTATCCACCCCTGGTCACATGACAGGATCAAATATGTCATGAAGAAGGACAAAGCCAGACCTGTGCACACACCCAAATTATTCTAATTATGGATCTATTTTAATTACAGTGTTGATTTACAGACACCTAAACCTTGTTCAGCAATCAAACACATTTTTAATATAACATATTCCTCTGATTTTAGAGGCAGATAATAGTGTGTGTAAGGGCCAAGTTTGTTTGACAGGAATGTTTTTTTTCCATGAGATCCTAACAACCATTTACCACCATTAACAGCCATTTACCACCATTAAGCACCGTAAACCACCATTAACAACTATTAACCACCATTAAGCACCATAAACCACCATAAACCACCATTAAGCACCATAAACCACCATTAACCACCATAAACCACCATTAACTACCATTAACAACCATTAACCACCATAAACCACCATTTACCACCATTAAGCACCATTAACCACCATTAACCGAACTTAACCACCATTAACCAAAATTAACCACCATAAACTACCATTAACCACCATAAACTACCATTAACCACCAAAAACTGCCATTAACCACCAAAAACTACCATTAACCACCATAAACTACCATTTACCACCATTAACCGCCATTAACCACCATTAACCGCCATTAACCACCATTAACCGCCATTAACCGCCATTAACCGAAATTAACCACCATAAATTCTGCAAGTAACAGTATTTTTACTTGAGTATTATTTTTCAGTTCTCTATCCACCCCTGGTCACATGACAGGATCAAATACGTCATGAAGAAATTTTAACAAAAAAAAAAAGGACAAAGGCAAACCTGTGCACACACCCATTTACCACCATTAACCGCCATTAACCACCATAAATTCTGCATGAATTCTGGGAATTCATTTTTCAGATGGGGTGACAGAGATTGGGTTCTGCTGACCTTGACTTTATTTCCCATAATGCCATTTGTGATTACTGCTTCATAATACCTGATGACTCTGATTTCTCATTGGCTGTCGTGACATCATCTAGACAGCTCAAATGATTGGCTGTGGTCTGAGGTCAATCGTTATTGCACATAAATCTCTCTTGGTGTCTAAAGTAATAAACTGATGTCGTTCTCTTTTATTTCGCAGTGAAACATTTACTCATAAAGCAAATCCACTAAAAGCTCTCCTGTTACAGCACAAACATTTCTTCTAGTAAAAAGAGTCAAATACTCATGACCAGATTTGCATTCCCTGAAGGAGATAACAGCACTTGAAAGGCAATAAAAGAATAGTGTTAAAGTTTCAGGCAAGTTTACGTTTGATGTTTTTAGGTGTAAATGAAATGCCACATTAGAGCCGCTTTGCTGATAAATCGTTCACAATAATAGCAGGAACGAGCATTAAGAGAGTAAATATGGGTCCATACATGTTAAGCTCAATCAACAGCATTTGTGGCATAATTTTGATTACATCTTTTCTTAAAAAACTTCCATTGTTAGTGCCTCACTGTAACCCAGATTTTTGTGGTAATCAATATTTTGCCGCAAATGCTGTTGAATGAGCTTAATCTGTATTGAATCCATAATATTTATTTAAAAGCCATTTCTAGCTAAAAATGGATAAGTGGCCGCTTAGGGCCCCTGAGCCACCAGGGGGCCCCGCAGAGCAAGGGTATGCTTTTTTTTTAAACATTTTGTAAAAGTTATTATTATTTATAGTCATTTATTGTTAATCTGTACAGTTATTTATAAGTGAAAACTATTTGTGTTTTGTGTAATTAATCATTTCCAATTTTAAGTTAATATAGTCAAATGTAATGAATGCATAAATCATTAGATAATCCACATGAAGCACAATGCTACATATGACCACCAGGAGATGGTGCCAAATACATGACACAGACTCAATGATGACTCAAATGACACAGAATGAAACTGAATGAGGTGATTATCTTTCAAACGAGTCCACACACAAGATAATCAGATGTATAGATCATTAGATAATCCACATGAAGCACAATGTTACATATGACCACCAGGAGATGGCGCCAAATACATGACACAGACTCAATGATGACTCAAATGACACAGAATGAAACTGAATGAGATGATTATCTTTCAAACGAGTCCACACACAAGATAATCAGATGTATAGATCATTAGATAATCCACATGAAGCACAATGTTACATATGACCACCAGGAGATGGCGCCAAATACATGACACAGACTCAATGATGACTCAAATGACACAGAATGAAACTCATTCTGTGAAATCTCATGAGTAAAATCATGTCTGCATGCTATGCAAACCTTTAGTCATTGTTGTGTTTGCATGTGTAATTAGTTCTTATGTACAATTATTATCTTTTATTTGTTTGGAGATGTTTTTGGACACTATGATCAATTATTTTATTAATGTTATAACTTTTGATCGCTTTCTCATATTAACACATTATTTTTCTCAGATGCAGTCGACATGATTGGGAACTAAATAAAAGTTTTTCGGAGCCACTTTATTTACACCCAGATATATATCATGTCAAATATGAAAAATATGACAAACGTACATTTTTTACTTAAATTTTTTGTAATTTTTCAGCAGTTTCTTAGGAGGAGAGTCTCAGAATGTACCATAATAAATCATTACAAATTTTGAAAAGTCCTCTTTACAGAGATACCAAACACTCGACCCTCCTTGTTTAATTAACCCTTTAATTTTGGGTATGCCATTGAAACAGGAAATCTTAAAAAACACATTCAGAGCTTAAAAGGTTAAGATGAATTAATTGCAGAAAAATTAGGAGAAGAATATTAAAAATGTTAAAAAAGTAGAATATCAGTGCATTGGCAGAGCACTCGCGTGTTTGCGTAAAATCCGTTTCTGGCCTTACAAGCACTACACTACTTCTGGCATGTATAGATATCAATGTAAGGGCATATACACACATAATGCACTTCAAAGCCAAAAAATATGGTCTGAAATCAAAAGCACACATCCATTAGAAGAAGTTAACTGTGTACAAATAACACAAATATTTCCAGAATCTCTCCAATGTAAAAAATGCGAGCAGTCCAAGAAAGTTTTTCAGTCAACACTTAAAAAACATCATGAATGTTTCAACTGTGTTACTAAGTTTAGACTTCACATAAATCACACATGTGAATGTTAGAGGCCAAGAGAAGAAATGCTCATGAATTATTCAGAGCACATGATATATTATTCATGTTATGTTATGAAAGCATGGGAAAAATTCAGGGTGGTTTTTAAAACGGGACATAAAGGCAGCAAATGGAAGGATACTTAAAAGCACTGCCTTTAAATAAACCCAACACTGCATTACACGACGGGACAGGACGGGACAGGATGGGACAGGACGGGACGGGACGGGACGGGCACAGCAGCATGTGATGAGGTCTGATGTACATAATCATCACTGAGCCCATAAATTCAACAGCACATCTCGTGTCTACACCAGATCTCATCAAAGATCAACATCAAGACCAATGATAACATGACCTTTAAATGCCCTGGTATGATGATGACATCTCACCCCATAGTCCGATCAAAAAAGCCTCTCAGATCAGAGGAATTAATGGAGGTTTTAATAAAGTCTCAAATGTTTCTCCTAAAATTCCTTTAGATAAATAAAGAATAGATAATAATATTACAGACAATTATTACATTATTATTTACGATAACTTACAGTATAACATTGTTTTAATTATCTAAGATTTACACATTTAAATGTAATACATTTCCATCAAACTGAATTTGTGTAATCCTTGAAATAAAATGTCAATATAAATGTTGCACGTTTTGTTGAAAAATAATTGATGGAAATTTGTTCTGAAACTGAAATGCGTCAATCTTAAAAAAACGTTTTGTGTGTATACACCTTTAAGATATCACACTCGTAAAAATTATATTAATATTTATGCATTTCAAACTCATAACAAAATTGCATTCAGTTAAATTGAGAAATCTTTAACAAAACAAAACATTGAAATATTTCACATTTTAATTACACGATTCAATTTGATGTAGTTTTGTTCTGAAATTGAAATACGTGAATCTTAAAAATAGGCAGATTATTAGTCCACATTAATTTAACTAATTTTATAAATTTTTATGCAAAAGAAGAATTTCTGCATTTTCTAAACTACCTTACCCATATTCCTGACAGGAAATGCTTCACCAATCTGAAATACAACATGCATGAAAAATGGTCTGCACTTATTTATATAGGTTTTCAAAGCACTTTACACTGTGTCTAATTCACAAACACTCACTCACACACACACACACACACACACACACACACACACACACACACACACTCATACACACACACACACACACACACACACACACACACACACTCACACACACACACACACACACACACACACACTCATACACACACACACACACACACACACACACTCATACACACACACACACACACACACACTCATACACACACACACATACACACACACTCATACACACACACACACACTCATACACACACACACACACACACTCACACACACACACACACACACTCATACACACACACACACACACTCATACACACACACACACACACACACACTCATACACACACACACATACACACACACTCATACACACACACTCACACTCATACACACACACACACACACACACACTCAGACATACACACACACACACTCATACACACACACACACACTCATACACACACTCATACACCAATGACGGCAGAGTTCCCATGCAAGGTGCTAGCCTGCCATTGGAGCAACTTGGGGTTCAGTGTCTTGCCCAAGGACACTTCAGCATGTGGAGTCATGTGGGCCGGGAATCGAACCGCCAACACTGTGATTAGTGGCTGACCCGCTCTACCACCTGAACCACAGCCGCAACCCAAAGTGCTTGAATAGTTCAAAATAGAGTTTGAATCCATTGTGTGCTCCAGTCAGGTCTCCTAAGCAACCAAATTGTCCCGGTTGCTAGGGAGGGTAGAGTCACATGGGGTAACCTCCTCATGGTCGCTATAATGTGGTTCTCGCTCTCGGTGGGGCGTGTGGCGAGTTGTGTGTGGATGCCGCGGGAAAACCTCCACATGCGCTACGTCTCTGTGGTAACGCGCTCAACAAGTCACATGATAAAATGCGCAGATTGACGGTCTCAGACACGGAGGCAACTGAGATTCGTCACTACGCCACCACGAGGACTTAGAGCGCATTTAGGAATTGGGCATTCCAGATTGGAGAGGAAAAAATATATATATAAATATTGCATTTTCCTTCTAATCACCAACTTTAAATAAAAAGTTTTACTGTATATTTTTCCATTGTTTTTAATCTGATTACGTCATTCGCAATGCAACATGGGATTATAGTTCATTCCCTCATTAAAGACGTTACGTACACAGTCTTGTATCGCTGTCTTTTTGACTGATTATAAAATATTCATAAAGTTTGCAACCTGGAGTTAAGTGGCCACAATGGTGGTGGCTGTGGGGATCGAACCAGCAACCTTCTGATTACCAGTTACGTGCTTTAGCCCACTACGCCACCACCACTCCACACTAACATATTGAATATTGGCAAAATGCTGAACTGTATTTATATTTACTGACCACATTTGATTGGCGGATGTTCTGCAGTGGAATCCAAACGGTGCCGACCATTGTGTCCCAGATCAGTCCTTTATTCCACACCTCCACGGTAAGACCCAGATCCAACCGATTTATCTCACTGCGAGTAACAAGACAGAGCAAACATTAGACGAGGAAAAATACAGGTGATATGCACTACATCAGAGTAAGCAGCTGAATGAAGATGGGAAGGAAAAGGCTTTTATTGCAATAAACATAAACGGCTTACAAATCCTGGCAGGAAGATAAACGCTAACCGAGAGCTGCGTGGGCAAAGAGTTTATTTAAAATCAAGGTCTGCTGTTTACTGAGAGAGATTTGCAGTTGTACTTTATGTGGCTTGATGGTTGGCACCACACTAGAGGATGTTTGGAGTGCACAATTACATCACTTTAAAATATAAATAAACAGAAAAGTAAATATGCCCAAGAGCAATACAACACATATCTCTAAACCAGCAGGTGAGGGAAACTGTGAGGGGAACCAGAGAGAGATTTAAACAGGGCAGCGGTTGTTAGTGTGTGGATAAAGTCAGAGTTATTATACTGTCGTTTTACTTCATACATCAAGATGTGTTGCAGAGCGCATTCATGACAACCGGTCCTAAAAGCAATAGTGAATAAAGTGACCGAAATTTGAACAAAATCTTTTCAAAATATTAATAAATGGGTAGCGTTTGAAAGCTTAGAAGCTCTACTTTCCAATGCATGTGATATTATGACCAAAACTGAACAAGTGCTTTGATATTTGCAGATAAATCAGAAGTGTTGCATTTTGATAATGAAAAATGTGCACTGTTCATATTATTGTAATCAGTAAAAACATCAAACTGATCAAATATTCATGTGTCATATGTTGTTGGAAAGATCTCAAAGAGTAAAATACAACCAGACTATGTGTTTTACTCACAGACAGAAATATAGTGAGTAATAGATAAATACATGTGTTTCACAATTATGTTGGTGTTGCTTATATGCCGCTATTTTGCTTATAACGTCACCAAAAATAAACAGAGCATAAAACATCCCATATCATTATTTAGAGTCAGTGATTATCTTTCAAACGAGTCCACACACAAGATAACCAGATGTATAGATCATTAGATAATCCACATGAAGCACAATGTTACATATGACCACCAGGAGATGGCGCCAAATACACAACACAGACTCAATGATGACTCAAATGACACAGAATGAAACTCATTCTGTGAAATCTCATGATTAAAATCATGTCTGCATGCTATACAAACCTTTAGTCATTGTTGTGTTTGCATGTGTAATTAGTTCTTATGTACAATTATTATCTTTTATTTGTTTGGAGATGTTTTTGGACACTATGATCAATTATATTTGTAATGTTGGAACTTTTGATCGCTTTGTCGTATCAACACAACACTTTTCAGAGCCACCTTATTTAAATGTGGCAGTGTGTGTGTGTGAATGGGTGAATGAGTCACAGTGTAAAATGCTTTGGTAACCTCTAAGGTTAAAAAAAAAAAAAGTGCAGACCATTTACCATTTATTTACACCCAGAGATATATCATGTCAAATTCGGCCGAATGGGCCGCGATAAGCTAAAAAGAGCATCTGTGTTATGCAGAACGGACAACAAAAAGGCACCGACTTTTTATATTCGTTAACAGTAATAACACTGGCTATAGTAGATGATTGCTAACTGCATGTTACTAGGGATTGCCCAATCTGGTTGCTTACTGGCCAAATTAATTATAACACTTCTACAAAAGCCACTTGCAGTAATGACTAACTGACCTCAGATATTGTGGTACAGTGGGTAGATTACTTCTGAAATGTAATCCAGTACTGATTACAAATAACCAGTAATTTAATCTATTAGATTATGCTTTTTAGGTCATCTAATCGGATTATCTTTGTATCATTTATTGCATGTTTTGCTTAATTTAATCATTAATTTTATGAATGCTTTTTGTTTTTTTCAAACTATCGGTAATCTATGCCTGCAAGCTGCCGATAGCTTTTTTTATTCCTCCATGTTCCTTTGAAAATTATGTTTTTTAAATTGAAGCGAGGGCATGCAAAGAAAAATGCGATTTGTGAATAATAATAATATATAGGCTATAAAAATCTTAATTTGGTAAATATTAAATATAGAGCATTGTAACGAAGCCAAGTCTCCATCATTTCAAAATAAGAGTCCCCGGTGTGTTTCAGGCTTGTTTAGTGTTAAAGTCCAATGTTATGCACCAAATATGACTATTATTGGGATTTTGGTTGAAAAATAAACTACATCTGGGATTTTAAGAAAATGTGGTAACATTATATGAATTGATTTTAAAAACTATCGGCCGATTAATCGGTTATCAGCCTTTCCCACACTTAGTTATCGGTATCTGCAAAATACATTATCGGTTGAACTCTATTAATAAATAATGGTAAATATCTCTAGATATGTTGTAGAAATGAAGTATTGGTACCTCCTCATAATTATTCATGAGGGGGTGTGGCCTTTATATTTGATATATGGTGCTTATTCTGGCACCCTAAGACATGGGCATGAAATGCATTTGCATGGTGCAAAAGAGCAAAGTTGCATGTGACCGACACCTCTGAGATGTTTGTTTGCAACATGCGTTTCTAATTACGTTCGTTTGAAACACTCGTGCTTTCAATCTAACATTAAAGTAGTCAAAATTGACTATTACAAATGCAAAGGTGTGTTGGGACTCTTGAGTTTGTGGTTTCTTTTTGAAGGGATATAATTTATGTAAGGTGAAAATTACAGATCTAAAGTGAATATTGACTTCTGAAGTGATCGTATCACTTCAGAAGACATGGATTAAACCACTGGAGTTGAATGGATTACTTTTATGATGCCTTTACAGTATGTGCTAAGGTTTTGGACCCTTATTGACAACTATTGCATTCCTCAGAAATATCTTAGTTTGTGCTCAACATATGGGTGAGTAAATGAGAGAGTTTTCAATTTTGGGTGAACTATCCCTTTAAATAATTTGTCAGCCAACACTGACACTTGTATTTATGCATTTGGCTGACGCTTTTGGCATTGTCAGTGTAACCGTAGCCAGATGGTAAGTAGCTGTGTAGTGTGGGAACCTCACTCCCCTTTAGCCTCCTCGTTAGCGTGCCCGCCTCCCATGCCAAAGATGCCAGAGTGGGTTGAGCAGGACCAGTTACACAAGCACAGTTCTCCACCATTTAATCTATAGATTGAGCACTGTAAGGTCATGAGTAGAGACTGCTCATGTCCAGGAGAAAACAGGCGGGTAATTTCAGAACACATCTCTCTATACCAGCTTGCTGGTCTGAATATTTAAGTCACGTCACGTGGTAAAGAGCAGAGAAGAGAATCTCTGCAGAGCATGTTACGTAAGAACTGTCATGCTGCAGCAGTTCAGACTACAGAGATAAGAGATCTGTATGCTGTCCGTGGGCGCAGAGGAGGAATACAGAGGAATGCACGCCCCTGTGAGTGTGTTAGCGATTTAAGAGGCGAGATGGAGGACACTAAAGTGAAGATGAGTGGAATAAACAAAGTTCTCAAACAGACGTAGAGAGATGAGAGATGAGAGAGTGAAACCAGTGAGTAATCACAACATGAAAGGACTGACTGCACAGAAGCGTGATTCTTTACCCACAAGACAAATAAAATCTCTTTAATATCTCAATCGTTTCTTCTCAGATGTTTCTCCTAATAACCTCACGTGTGTCTCCTCTAGAGTTTCAGAAGTGATGTCAGCAATACGCTTGTTTACATGCACACCCGTATGCGGATCACTGCCAAAAATCAGCTTATTTAAAGAATCAAAGCAAGGAATCCGCTTTTATTAGATTATATTTGAAATAATGTAATTATTCTCTGCTTTTGACGTCAAACCATGAAGAGGTATGCGCACGGCACGTATATAAACGTGTATTGCGAAGCGTTTAGGAACCACAGCATCTCAAGTGTGTATGTAGAGCGGAGGAGGGCGGGGCAGGGCTGGAACAACGCACACCCGGTCCCCAATCAGCCTGATGGGGGCGTGCGAGGGATAAAGGCGGCCGGTGACGACGGTTCGAGAGTGAGAGAGAATTACAGGCAACTGCTCTGTGTATTTGTGTTTGTGTGTTTTGGTTCAGTTTTGTATTAAAACTATTATTTATATTGCCAAGCCGGTTCTCGCCTCCTCCTTTCCCTTAATCCGCTTTACATTGGTGCCGAAACCCGGGAAGGAGGATGGATGCCCGTCGCGGAGTCCTCGACACGGCCGTCCACCCAGGGGAGCGCCGCTGCCATCCGCTGGGGGACGGAGTAGCTGACCGCCCGGACGCGGGGAATGGACGCCATCCACGAGGCAAGTTGGGACTGGACTCCCTGACAGCCTGGAGTTAAGTGCCTTACTCAAGGACACAATGGTGGTAACTGTGAGTTATAACACATAAAGCACATAACTGGTAATCAGAAGGTTGCTGGTTTGATCCCCACAGTCACCACCATTGTGTCCTTGAGTAAGACACTTAACTCCAGGTTGCTCCGGGGGGATTGTCCCTGTAATAAGTGCACTGTAAGTCACTTTGGATAAAAGCGTCTGCCAAATGCATAAATGTACATGTGACTAGATCAGGAAGTTTCTTAGCGGTAAGTTATATGTTGTTTGACCATAACGTGAGTTAGCCGGTTAGCAGAGGCTAACAGCTAACAGGCTAACAGCGTGCACTGGCTGTACACATATACATCACAAAATTACACATCTGGAACTCTCGGTAGAAAATATATACATATAAATAATTATTCATACTTGCAGGTTTTGATCCAGAGGTGCCTCCTGTCATTTCTTGACCAAATGAATGGACAGAATGATTCTGTTTCTCCAAACTCACACTTGTAAGTCATACATGATTTTAGTTCTTTAATCCTCCCATTCCCTCAAAATGATGGATGATGATTGAAGCGCAAACTCTAAGAGTGTCTAAAAACAGCGGCACTCCTACATGAAACGCTCTCATAACACCCAAATTTTCCATCTAGCGCAGATGGCGCAATTGTTTGGAAACAGTACAGGAAGGATCCAAAAACGTGCTTGGTGTGAACGGCCCCAAACTGACAATCTTACACAGGCCACTTAAATTCCTAATGGACCAGAATTGGCCCGCGGGCCACCCATTGAATGGGCCCACCTTACACTGATTAAGGAAAGCATTTTAGTGGGAGGGAAGTGAAGAGAAAATGGACAGAAATAATGTGAAGGACTCACAACATAAAGTCTTGCTCCCAGCTGGGCTGGCAGCCCCGAACGGCGATGGTCGTACTCTTAACATTCTGCACTTTTAGAGTCACATACGTGTTGAATTTCTCTGCAAAAGCAAAATGAATTAGGGATTACAATCCATAACATCCATACAGTGCCCTTAAAAGTATTAAAACTGAAGTGTGTCTTTTTTACAACACTAAACGGAATTGCAAGAATATACATTGTTTTCAGACAGCTTCCCTGAATACTCCACCATCCGCCATTGGTCGAACCAACAGATAGTCCCGCCCCAAACTCACACCATGGAAGCAATTACACTATAATTAATTCCACAATAAATTATTTTTGACTCGTCCGTCTTTCTTTAAAAAAAAAGCACAAATGTGTGTTCAAGATGTAAACAATATTTTAGTGTCATAAAATCACTTACCGCATCTGTGTAACATTATAGCCAGTTTTACCACTCCATTGGCATGATGATGTAATGTCAACAATCCCTAAAACCCTAAAACGACTGTTAGTAAAAGAAGCAGATTTAACCACTCGATGCTGATTTGAAGTAATATATGCGCAGTGAATAATGTGCAATTTGTCTTGTTTACATACTATAATGGCGCCAATGCACTAACACGCTTTACACGGCCCTAATTTTGTTCATGCCCAAAAGTTTTTGGGGGTGGGGGGGGGGGTGGGTTGTTGTTATTGTTCATGCCCAACCACCCCCCCACCCCCCAAAAAAACTATTTTGAACATTAACAACGACCCCCCCCCCCCCCCCCCCCCCCCACCCCAAAAAAATCTATTTTGGCCATTAACAACGACCCCCCCCCCAACAACTATTGGCCATTAACAATGACCCCCACCCCAACAACTTTTGGATGTGAACAACAACCCTCCCACCCCCAACAACATTTTGACCATTGTTCATGCCCAAAAGTTGTTGGGGTGGGTCGTTGTTAATGGCCAAAATTTGTTTTTTTGGGGCGGGTTGTTGTCATTGTTCATGCCCAACCCCCCCCCACCCCCCAAAAAAACTATTTTGAACATTAACAACGACCCCCCACCCCCCCCACCCGCAACAACTATTGGGCATTAACAACGAACCCCCCCCCCTCCCCCCCCAACAACTTTTGGGCATGATCAACCCCCCACAAAAAAAATAATTTGGGCATTAACAATGACCCCCCCCCCATTTCCCAACAACTTTTGGGCTTGAACAATCGTTATTCAGAAATGGCGCCCAGAGCAATATTTTTACAGCGCCACAAAGACAGAAAGATCAGAGCTGAACGCAACATACAAAGGGCTTACTGATATTATATCTCTGTATATTAAGCTGGGATAGGAAAAAGTATTTTAAAATTGAAAAAAAAAAAATTGACACACTTCAGCTTTAAGTAATACTTAAACAAGTCTGAACACCATGGCATGAGATAACCAAATCAATGCAGGTCACAGATATTATAAAAATAGTTAGCACTAGCACGCTTTTCAAGCTAAACATTTCACAAAAAATTGTTTGTTAGGTTTAAAATAGAGCTGTCAATCAATGAAAATGTTTTATCGAACTAATGACAGGCTATGCCGATTAATTAATCTAATTAATCGTAATTGCATACATAAACATTCATATTATTGGACATAAACCTTTTATTTGCCTACAGACTTGTTCTCATCTTGTGCTGTCTGCAGTCGTTAACAATGGAAACTAGCTAAAGCCTGCTCAAAAAGTCGATAAATGTTGCTAGATGATGTCATACGCTAATTAACATATTCGTGATGTCATAGGGTCCGTCCTTTACATGTGTTTGCTTCCCTGTTAATTCCCTATATCAATCACTCAATAAATCAATAACTTTCTTATCTTTTCTCTCACACAGCGTTCAGCCATAACAAATCACTATGTGCATATTTATAAAAATCTGCAACAGAGTAGATGCAGAATGAGGTGTGCCTCCGAGTTCTGGCAGGAAAGCAAGACCACGCACTCACGAAGCAGAATTTGCGACTTTCTTCTACGGAAGTTGCTAAGTTTGTCCAAAAAGTCACTAGATTTGTTGCTAGCCACTTTTTAGAATAAAAGTTGCTAAAGATGTCTGAAAAGTCACTAAATCTAGTCACTAAACACTGGTCGTTAAATGTGGTTTGTTCTCTGCTAAGCTGCTCGTTGCCTATACAGCGAGTTTCACTTACTGCCCCCTGGAGTAAACAGGTGGTACTACAAGCTTGAATTGCTCAGATGGAAGAAATCTTCCTTATTATATCATTAATTCTGTTAAATATTTTAACACATTATTTTTTATATAATTAATAGAACTGAATTAACACATTAAATTGACAGCCCTAGTTTAAAACAATATATAAAGTGTTCACAATAAAGATGCATTATGACACATTGTGGTTTTGAACATGTTAATAGTTCACTTAAGTTGTGACCTTCTTTACTCACCTTGGGGTCCATCATACTTGGCCTTCTTCACTGCAGAACAAAAACACAGAGGAGCAGATGTTAGTATCAGACAAATAACGAGCAAATAAAATAAAGAAGTTCATATGTTTGTAGCAAAAATGGTGCAGGACGAGTTCAATGCTGAGGTTTAATACTTATGGTTAGTGATTTGAACATTTCTTTAACACTAAGTACAAGCAATAGTCGTAGAAGTGATGCTTCACTAAGCAAACACTACCATCAAACCATCTTGAGTGTTGCTGTTTGGCGTTTAAATAAGCAGCTATACTTGGTGTTCTGAGAGAGAAAACACATATACTGTATGCTGCATTCAAAGAAAGCTGAAATTGGGCATTTTAGATTAGCTTATAGGAGTTCCCTCTCTCTCTGCAGTGTAAGATGCGTGATGTGTATACTCATACATTATTGATGCCCACGGTAGCCCAAGGCATGCAGCGCAGAATGGCATAAATATTCAAACCCTCACCATACCCTCCATCCATCCCCATCCCCATCCCAATCTCATCTTTTCTCTTCTTCTCTCTTGTCACCCTGGAGCAGCCACTACAACAGGAAGTTCCATGGCACCGCGGATGGCAGCCTAGGTGTGGAGCTCTCCGGTTGTTTTGCTGTTTTTGTTTGTTCGTCCTGTGTTTAGTAATGTTGTTTCGATCAGTTTCACCAGAGACAAACTCTTACATATTCGGCAGCAAACACCCGATAATTTGATTATTCTGACGTTTTGTTGGACATTTTAATCAGAGGAGCTGCAGTGCTGTACAAGCACGCTAAAAGACGCACATGAGGGAAGCAAGCCAGGGCGCTGGTCAAACTGCTTCAACTGTGGTTCCGAACTGCGCTGCCAAGCATACATCTAGCAAACTTTTGCTCTCTTCCTACAAAATGGACGAAAAACTTCTCCTAACCCATACAAATAAGGCTAACTCTGCTGCTCTGTGCTTCATGGAAACCTGGCTGAGTGAAACCATTCCGGACAGTGCGTTACATCTGCCGGGCTTTCAGCTGTTCAGAGCGGATCGCAGAGTTATCGGTGAAAACAAGAGGCGGTGGAACGTGCTTTTACATCAATGCAAGTTGGTGTAACAGGGTTGAAGAAGATGTGATGCCCTAATTTAGAATCACTCTTCGTCAACTGTAAGCCTTTCTACTCGCCGCAGGAGTGTTTATATTCCTCCACAAGCGTGTGTGAGCGCAGCGCTGCAACAGCTGGCTAATCAGATCACGGACACGGAGCAACAATACCCAGACTCAGTTATTATTATTTGTGATGAGGAGAAGGGCCAATCGAGCTAATTAGCCGAGGAAAAGGATAAGTGCAGAGGAATGTGGCAGTTTGGGAGAGAGAGAGAGACACATGCAGCTGCCATGTGTGTTTGTTTATGTTTTTGTGTCTTTTTTAATAATCAAAAGAATATTTTAATAGGAACTTAAACAAAAGAATATTTTAATAGGAACTTAAACAAAAAGACACAAAAACATAAACACACACATGGCAGCTGCATGTGGCTCTCTCTCTCCCAAACTGCCACGTTCCGCTGCACTTATCCCTCTCCTCGGCTGATTAGCCAGGTGTGAGGGCCAGGCGTGCTTAGTCACGACCTGGCCCCGCCCTCCTCCTCGTCACATTATTCTTGGGGATTTTAACAAAGCAAACCTCACACGAGAACTGCCCAAATACAAACAGCACATTGCATGTCCAACCAGAGATAGAAATATACTGGATCACTGCTACACAACAGTAAAGGATGCATATCACTCTGTCCCTAGAGCAGAGTTTGGACTCTCTGATCATTGTCTGGTTCATCTTCTTCCAACCTACAGGCATAAACAAAAAACAGCTAAACCTGTAGTTAGATGGACCAATGAAGCAGAGCTGGAACTGTAAGCCTGCTTTGACTGCACTGATTGGAGTGTATTTGAATATCATATTTCAGTTTCTGTGAGGACATGTGCATTCCTACAAGGACTTATTTAACATACAAGCAGGCAGCTTTGTCAGGCCAAAGAGGATGCTTACAGAAATGTGGATAAAATCTTGAATAATCAGGGTAAAAATAGACTGACAAAAGAGATTATAGTGGCTAGACGAAGCTACTCTGAAAAGCTGGAAAACAAGTTTTCAGCAAACGACCCTGCATCAGTGTGGAGAGGCCTGAAAGACATTACCAACTACAAGACACCATCCCCCAACACTGTAGGGAATCAACAACTGGCTGAAAACCTGAATGTGTTTTATTGTAGATTTGAAAAGTCCAGTCCCACACCCCACACCTGCTCAGACCTTCACTTCACTTCACACAAACACCAACACCTCAAACTGCAAAACCCCTCCTCCCCCCTCCTGCTACTCAACATGCACTTAAGATCTGTGATGAGGATGTGTGCAGGGTCAACCGGAAACAAAAAAAAAGGAAATCACAGGGCCCAGACGGTGTTTCACCCACATAAAATCCTGTGCTAACCAGCTGGCCCCCATCTTCACACAGATCTTTAACACATTACTGGAGCAGTGTGAAGTTCCCTGCTGCTTCAAATGCTCCACTTTCATCCCTGTCCCAAGATTGCATGACTTATTGACTACAGACCTGTCGCCCTGATGTCTCATGAAGTCATTTGAGAGACTGGTGTTGGCCCACCTGAAGGACATCACTGGACCCTTTCTGGATCCCCTTCAATTTGCTTATTGAGCAAAAAGGTCTGTGGATGATCCAGTCAATATTTGACTGCATTACTTACTGCAACATCTAGAAAGACCAGGGACTAATGCAAAGGTACTTTTTGTGGACTTCAGTTCGGCTTTCAACACCATCATCCCTGATCTCTTATCGAATACATTAACCCAGCTCTTGGTTCCCACCATGTTAGTGGATCACCAGCTTTCTGACAGACAGGCAGCAGTTAGTGAGACTGGGGAAATGCACTTCCAGCACCTGTACAATCAGCACCGGTGACCCCCAGGGACGTGTGCTCTCTCAAGTCAGACATCAGAAGACTTCAAAGGATAGTCATGATAAATGAGGATTCCCCTCCAAGAACTATACACCTCCAAAGTGAGAAAAAGGGCTGGAAAAATGGCTTTAGACCCCATTCACCCAGCACACTACCTTTTTGAACTGTTGCCTTCTGGCCAGCACTACAGAGCACTGAACACCAGAACCATCAGGCACAAGAACAGTTTCTTCCCTCAGGCCATTCACCTTAAAAACACTCTGATTCTGATTCTGAAGTGAGTGTGTTTGAAAACCCCGAGTCATCTGGAATCTACACGCACACACTTACATATGCTGATCCTTTAATAAAGGACTGATGTGGTTTTCATCTACACTTTTAATGGTTACAGCCTCAGACGGAACATGTACAGAACATTTACTGGCCGTCTCATACATTTTGTACAGCTCCTATCTACTTGAATGGGGAAAGACTGAATCTCTGAAACATGTGCGATAACATATTTCAACTCAGCAATAAAATCTGACAGCAATAATATCATAAATTGTGCTTTAGCTCAGATCACACAAAAAACCCCTGCAATTTTTCAGGCTGGTCCATCTTATGCACATGTGCATTCTTGATTAAAACTGACAGGTGACATCTCATAAGGTACCAAAAAGGTGATTGGATCTCTACAACAGGATTTCCATTACTAAAGCCGCCATATACAGTGTTACAATTTACCCATTCATAATTATTTCAGTGACTGTCTCATTCTATACAGCCTACTGGTACCCCAGGTACCAGTTTGACACAAAGAGCATTTTGCAAGGTTTGTTTGAGATACTGGTTTTCAGTAAGTATTACTAGGGATGCACCGATGTATCACCTGCCAATATTTATCGGCTAATTATTGACCAAATTAAAACGATTGTCATATTCGTAATAAGCATGAAATGACGGATATGAAAAACCGATGGTTTATTTATAATTAATAGTAACACACTTTGTAAAAACTCAATAGAATTTAAATGCACAATCCAGAAATAATAATAGCCACAATATAGAAAGGTTGGCACTCATTTAACTTTTATTCTGTCTCGTTCTCACGTTAATATGGAAAAAATGCCATGACAGTTGTGAAAGCGGCACTTAGCTATAGGCTACATGATGAGGGAAATGATTCAAAATGCTTAGAAATCAGCAGACGTCTGAGATATCGGTATGATATCTATTAATGATGCATGATTAATTGAAATAAGATTGAAATCGCAATATGGCTTTGTGCGATAAGGTTTAATAAACCTTAAAAGGTTGTGTTTTAAACTGCAAAAACAGAAGTGCAAACATTTTTTTAGTACAAAATAACCTTTTTTTTCATATCAATCATCGTGTTGTCATATTAAGTCTTTTTTATCTTTCATTGTGGCTCTCTTTAAACCTTTGTCCTGTCATGTGTTCAACAGATCCCATATTAAATCGAAATTATTTATTGTTAGAACAGTGAAAAAGCTTTTGTAGCTCTTTGTAAATTTTTTAAACATTCCTAAACAGTGATCTGATGACAAAATAACGTAGGTGGCAAAATATCGGTATCGTTATCGGCTTATAGTTTTTGTTCAATTTGATATCTGTGAAAATATTTAACATCAGTGCATCCCTATTTATTACTTGTGGATGGACAGAAATTTTTATTGCAAATCCTATAGATTAAATTACCGGAACGTCATGCCGCAGACGACTGTGTTTCCGGGTTCTTCATGTGGTGGATATTAGCAGCGCTCCAGGTTTAAAAATCTTTAGGCAATGATGTACAGTAATAGTGTTTGTTAATGTCAACAAAACTTTTAACTTGATTTAATAGCCATGTAACAGGTTACAAATACGCCTCCTCAGGGCTTGGGTATCTCAGCGAGTATTGATGATGACTATCACACCTGGAGTCGTGAGTTTGAATCCAGGGTGTGCTGAGTGACTCCAGTCAGGTCTCCTTAGCAACCAAATTGGCCCAGTTGCTAGGGAGGGTAGAGTCACATGGGGTAACCTTCTCATGGTCGCTATAATGTGGTTCTTGCTCCCGGTGGGGCGTGTGGTGAGGATGACGCGGAGAATAGCAAGAAGCATCCACATGTGCTACATCTCCATGGTAACGTGCTCAACAAGCAACGTGATAAGATGAACGGATTGACGGTCTCAGACGCGGAGGCAACTGAGATTCGTCCTCCGCCACCCGGATTGAGGCGAGTCACTACACCACCACGAGGACTTAGAGCGCATTGGGAATTGGGCGTTCCAAATGGGGGAGGAAATAAAAAATCCTCAAACATTTAAAGCCTGTGAAATGTGGCATATAAAAATAAAAAACAACAATCAGAAATGCAATATGCATCTATACTGCTTAAATTATTGGTTCACATGCTGTTAATATAATATCTGACTTGTTCAATATTCTATTCAAACTTAATAACAGGTGATTTAGATAGAACAAGTTGCTTTCTGCATTCAAAATAAAGCCAAAGACATATTTTAGGAGTATGTATATTACTTTTACTCACATATCCTTTCACAAACAGCCAGTACGTGCTGCGGTAGCAGAGACAGGGTCCCGTACAAGATCAGTGTTATCAAATTTGGCCCCATATCTGTCACAGCGATTGCACTTCGCACATTTAAAGCAGGCATTTCCAATTTAGAGTTTGTGCAATTCCTTCTTGAAAAGTTCAAATCTACCAACAGCAGCACATATGCACATCAGACTGCTACGAACTAGACAAGAGTGTTTACTTGACATTAAAAAAAGAGTAATTATTGTTTTAGTCACATTTGTTGACTGGAATTGCGATCAATAAAGGGAGTTTAAGTCAGCTTAAGCATTAGTTTAACCTTCCATCCATCCATCTTCTTCCGCTTATCCGGGGCCGGGTCGCGGGGGCAGCAGTCTAAGCAGAGATGCCCAGACTTCCCTCTCCCTAGACACTTCCTCCAGCTCTTCTGGGGGGACACCGAAGCGTTCCCAGGCCAGCCGGGAGACATAGTCTCTCCAACGTGTCCTAGGTCTTCCCCGGGGCCTCCTCCCAGTGGGACGTGCCCGGAACACCTCCCGGGGAAGGCGTCCAGGAGGCATTCGAAACAAATGCCCGAGCCACCTCAACTGACCCCTCTCGATGTGGAGGAGCAGCGGCTCTACTCTGAGCTCCTCCCGAGTGACCGAGCTTCTCACCCTATCTCTAAGGGATCGCCCAGCCACCCTGCGGAGAAAGCTCATTTCGGCCGCCTGTATCCGGGATCTTGTCCTTTCGGTCATGACCCAAAGCTCATGACCATAGGTGAGAGTAGGAACGTAGATTGACCGGTAAATAGAGAGCTTTGCCTTGCGGCTCAGCTCCTTCTTCACCACAACAGACCGGTACATCGACCGCATTACTGCAGAAGCTGCACCGATCCGTCTGTCAATCTCCCGTTCCATCCTTCCCTCACTCGTGAACAAAACCCCAAGATACTTAAACTCCTCCACTTGAGGAAGGATCTCCCCACCAACCTGAAGGGAGCAAGCCACCCTTTTCCGACTGAGGACCATGGCCTCGGATTTGGAGGTGCTGATCCTCATCCCGGCCGCTTCACACTCGGCTGCAAACCGTCCCAGCGCATGCTGAAGGTCCTGGTGTGAAGGGGCCAACACGACAACATCATCCGCAAAGAGCAGAGAAGAAATCGTGTTGTCCCCAAACCTGACACCCTCCGGCCCCTGGCTGCGCCTAGAAATTCTGTCCATAAAAATTATGAACAGAACCGGCGACAAAGGGCAGCCCTGCCGGAGTCCAACATGCACTGGGAAGAAGTCTGACTTACTACCGGCAATGCGAACCAAGCTCCTGCTTCGGTCATACAGGGACCGGACAGCCCTTAGCAAAGGACCCGGGACCCCATACTCCCGGAGCACCCTCCACAGGCCGCTTCGGGGAACACGGTCGAATGCCTTCTCCAAATCCACAAAGCACATGTGAACTGGTTGGGCAAACTCCCATGAACCCTCCAGCACCCTGTAGAGGGTATAGAGCTGGTCCAGTGTTCCACGGCCCGGACGAAAACCGCACTGTTCCTCCTGAATCCGAGGTTCCACTATCGGCCGTATTCTCCTCTCCAGTACCCCGGCATAGACTTTCCCAGGGAGGCTGAGAAGTGTGATCCCCCTGTAGTTGGGACACACCCTCCGGTCCCCCTTCTTAAAAAGAGGGACCACCACCCCAGTCTGCCATCCCAGAGGCACTGTCCCCGACCGCCACGCGATGCTGCAGAGGCGTGTCAGCCAAGACAGCCCCACAACATCCAGAGACTTGAGGTACTCAGGGCGGATCTCATCCACCCCCGGTGCCTTGCCACCAAGGAGTTTCTTGACTACCTCGGTGACCTCAGCTAGGGTGATGGACGAGTCCACCTCTGAGACCCCAGTCTCAGCTTCCTCAATAGAAGACGTGACGGCGGGATTGAGGAGATCCTCGAAGTATTCCTTCCACCGTCCGACGACATCCCCAGTTGAGGTCAACAGCCGCCCACCTCTACTGTAAACAGCGTTGGTAGGGCACTGTTTCCCTCTCCTGAGGCGCCGGACAGTTTGCCAGAATCTCTTCGAGGCCAGCCGATAGTCCTTCTCCATGGCCTCACCGAACTCCTCCCAGGCCCGAGTTTTTGCCTCCACAACCACCCGGGCTGCAGTCCGCTTGGCCTGCCGGTACCTGTCAGCTGCCTCAGGAGTCCCACAAGCCAACAAGGCCCGATAGGACTCCTTCTTCAGCTTGACGGCATCCCTTACTTCCGGTGTCCACCACCGGGTTCGGGGATTGCCACCTCGACAGGCACCGGAGACCTTACGGCCACAGCTCCGAGCAGCCGCTTCGACAATGGAGGTGGAGAACATGGTCCACTCAGACTCAATATCTCCAACCTCCCTCGGGATCCGGTCGTAGCTCTGCCGGAGGTGGGAGTTGAAGATCTCTCTGACAGGAGATTCGGCCAAACGTTCCCAGCAAACCCTTACAGTACGCTTGGGTCTGCCATGTCTGTCCAGCTTCCTCCCCCGCCACCGGATCCAACTCACCACCAGGTGGTGATCAGTTGACAACTCCGCCCCTCTCTTCACTCGAGTGTCCAAGACATAAGGCCGCAGGTCAGATGAAACGACTACAAAGTCGATCATCGACCTACGACCTAGGGTGTCCTGGTGCCACGTGCACTGGTGGACACCCTTATGCTTGAACATGGTGTTCGTTATGGACAAACCGTAACTAGCGCAGAAGTCTAATAACTGAACACCGCTCGGGTTCAGGTCGGGGGGGCCGTTCCTCCCAATCACGCCCCTCCAGGTGTCACTGTCGTTGCCCACGTGGGCGTTGAAGTCCCCCAGCAGAACGACGGAGTCCCCAGTCGGAGCACTTTCCAGCACTCCTCCCAGAGACCCCAAGAAGGCCGGGTACTCTGCACTGCCGTTCGGCCCGTAGGCACACACGACAGTGAGAGACCTATCCCCGACCCGTAGGCGCAGGGAAACGACCCTCTCGTTCACAGGGGTAAACTCCAACACATGGCGGCTGAGCTGGGGGGCTATAAGCAAAACCCACACCAGCCCGCCGCCTCTCACCATGGGCAACTCCAGAGTGGTGAAGAGTCCATCCCCTCTCGAGGAGTGTGGTTCCAGAGCCCAAGCCATGCGTAGAGGTGATCCCGACTATCTCTAGTCGGAACCTTTCAACCTCACGCACAATCTCAGGCTCCTTCCCCGCCAGCGAGGTGATGTTCCACGTCCCTAAGGCTAGTTTCCGTGTCCAGGGATCGGGTCGTCGAGGCCCCCGCCTTCGACTGCCGCCCAATCTTCTCTGCACCGACCCCTTACGGCTCCTCCTGCAGGTGGTGAGCCCACGGGAAGGCGGCCCCACGTCGCTCCTTCGGGCTGAGCCCGGCCGGACCCCGTGGGGTAGTTTAACCTTATTATAGTTAATTCAAGAGAAATGTCCACACTCAGACAGTAACATCCGTCACCAGCACTGCAAAAAACACAGAGAAAAATGACCTCTTATGACTTTCTTTATTGACCACAAATGTACAGGCACCCAAGCTTCAACACAACATCTGCTGGTCTTTTCTGCAGGAAACATTACACTTTAGTGGGAAAGACTTCATTCAAGCTCACTCAGTGGACTGGGAATTCTGTTTTTAGTACGTCAGCAAGAACATTTGAAGACATTGAACAAGACATGATTTCAGCTTCCTCTTCTCTGTTATTCTCTTGTGAATGCTTTCAGCACTCAGCTCTTATTAGACTGATGTCAGACAGCCTTGTATGGTGTTCATCTATTGAGCTCTGAGTCACTGTGTCTCTTTGGCTTCTGAGCGAGTCCACTGGGGTTCCGGTGTCACTAATGTATCTCTTCTCTCTGACTCATTACACCAGCGCGAGATAATGTCATTTATCACACACATCTCACACCACACATTAATGGCTCCCTGAATACACCAAAATAATTTCCTTTAATTTAATTTCCCCTGCCCAAACAAAACAGATTTTCACTGTTAAAGACTCACACACACACACATTCATTAATTAGATTTTTTCCATGAAAAAAATTGTTTGTGTAGCACATAATCTGTAAATATGAGAGTGCAATCTGCGTAACCACATAGTGTTTTGAGTTTCTGTAGACCGACAGATCGACTGACCATCAGACAGACCGAACAACCGACTGAAAGACCGGCAGACAGACAGACAGACCAACCGGCCGGCAGACAGACAGACCATCAGACAGACCGACAGACAGACCGACCAACCGACCGAAAGACCAGCAGACAGACAGACAGAGAGACAGACCAACCGGGCGATGGACAGACAGACCGTCAGACAGACCGACAGACAGACCGACAGATCAACTGACCATCAGACAGACCGCCAGACAGACAGACAGAACGACCAACAGACAGACAGACAGAGAGTCCTACCGAACGACCGACAGACAGAGAGACCGACAGACAGACCAACCAACAGACAGACTGGCAGAAAAACTGACAGATCGACTGACCATCAGACAGACCAACAGACCAACCGGCAGACAGACAGACAGACCGACCAACAAACTGGCAGACAGACTGACCAACAGACCAACCATCAGACAGACCGGCAGACAGACCAACAGACCGACTGGCAGAAAGACTGACAGATCGACTGACCATCAGACAGACCGACAGACCAACTGGCAGACAAACAGACAGACAGACCGACCAACAAACCGGCAGACAGACAGACAGACAGAATGACCGACAGACCGTCAGACAGACCAACAGACAGACAGACAGACAGAACGACCGACAAACAGAGAGACAGACTGTCAGACCGACCGACCAACTGACCGACAGACAGACAGACAGACAGACAGATAGATAGAAGTGGCCGTCCAGTCAAGATGACTCAAAGGACACACTGCAGAATGATCAATGAGGTAAAGAAGAACCCAAGAGTGACAGATAAAGACTTGAATGGATCATTAGAACTGGTGAACATCTCTGTTCATGAGTCTACTCATACAGAAAACATTAAACAGGCATGGCAAGGCAGCCATGGCAGGACACCATGAAGGAAGCCACAACTATTGTTTATCAAGATATCCCAAAGTATAATGTCAGGGTGTCTGTGCTATCCAGAAGATGTGCAGGCTTAATTCACAGCTACCGGAAACACTCGGCTTGCTGCCAAAGGAGGATCAATCAGTTATTGAATCCAAGGGTTCACTTTCTTTTTCCAGCATCACTGTGAATGTTTAATGGAATGTGTTCAATAAAGACATTAAAGATTATAATTGTTTGTGTGTTGTTAGCTTAAGCACATTGTGTTTGTCTATACGGTAATCAGGAATTTGGACAGTAAAAAAGCAGTATTATGCCCTGCTTTCTCATTCTTGTGCCAGTTTGAAGGTGAGGTTGGTTGAACGAGTCCCCAGGTGCATATAAAAATAGATTCTCTTGTCTGATACAGCTGCTTTATATCTGCACACTCCTCAGAAATATGACAAGCGGCCACTATACATCTGCACTAAAAGACCAAGGCTATTTTAAGCCACTTTCCACTTCACAGCTAAAACATAAGGACAACCAGGAATCAATCTTATGCCATTGAGCTCCAGCTTAGATTGAATTATGAGAGAGAAGGGCAGCTCTATCATATGGGGTTTCATTGAGTGCAGTTAAAACAGACCCCTGTAATCTTTCAGTAAACAGGCCGGATCAATGAAGAGGACACTGGATTGCAGAGCCCGGGAAACTAGTGCTTAATAATACCTCAAAATCATAAATCACTCTCGATATAAATAATTCACACCAGGATCTGCTGCCTACAAACAACACATCGTAATCAACTCCCACACTCACAGCCGAGAGGACAACAAGCAGCTGACCCTGGAAGGAAACTACGCAAATGTGTTAAAAACCAATTCACAGGTGCGGTGTGCCGTTAGTTAACTGTGACAGTTTTCTAGTGCCACCTTAAATTAAAACCCAGAATGTATAAAGAGTTAAGATGTAATGTTTTAAAGACTTTAATGACTTTATTCTCATAACATTACTTTTTTCTATGGGAAAAGTGTCATGTTTGAGCCGTAAAAACAATTATAAGCATCCATATGAAACATAAGTGAATATTTAGCTTTTACTGAGATGTTCGGATGGAAAATTGAGGTAGGATGTTATCCGCCCAGGCTAACTGCAAAAGCCTGTTCATTATTACATAAGTGTGAAAGCACTCCTACATACAGCTTCTGTGGAGGGTTGACAATATGACAGAACATCATAAAAGAGTTATATCACAGCAGAAGAGAGGTGAGGTCTTATATAATGCGTTCACATGGGGCATCTTTAGAAGTCATTGCACAATCTGTAAGGGCTTATATACGGAAATTGACTAAAGGAGCGAATGACAAAAGTGTCAGGCCAGAAATATTGTTTATTTATTTATTTACTGTGTGAAATTTTTCCCCTTTTTCTCCCAATTTGTAACGCCCAATTCCCAATGTGCTCTAAATCCTCGTGGCGGCGTAGTGACTCGCCTCAATCCGGGTGACGGAGGAGGACACCCAGCTACCTCCATGACTGAGATTGTCAACCCGCGCATCTTATCACGTGACTTGTTGAGCGTGTTGCCTAGACATAGTGTGTGTGGAAGCTTCATGCCATCCACCTCGGCATCCACGCAGAACTCACCACGCGCCCCACCAAGAATGAATCACATTATAGTGATCACGAGGAGGTTACCCCACGTAACTCTACCCTCCCTAGCAACCGGGCCAATTTGGTTGCTTAGGAAACCTGACTGGAGTCACTCAGCACGCCCTGGATTCAAACTAGCGAACTCCAGGGGTGATAGTCAGCGTCTTAACCACTGAGCTACCCATGCCCCCCCCACACACACACAACACACACACAAAGACACAATGTGTGTTGTGCCCTTTTGTGCATCATCTTTCCAAGTACACTTTTTGAGTAATATTTCCAGATCTTCTCATTGTATTATGTTGTGTTTGGGCTCGTTTGAATCGGGATATTCTGCTGTAAGTTGTGATATGTCATTGTCTGTTGTATGTATGTTTCAGGAAGTAATAAATAAAAATAAGCTTTGGAAAAATCTGTCTGCTAAAGGACTAAACATAAATACCAAAGTTGGATTTTATTTTTTTGAAGTCAATCTGTAGTGGGTGCACAGCCACCCTGATATTATCCTGTAGGATACCTTGATAAACTTTTTTCCCACGATGATGGCAAGCGGTTCAGGCCCCAAAGCAGCAAAGCAGCCCAAACCATGATGCTCCCTCCACCGTTCTTCACCGTTGGGATGATGTTTTCATGTTGGCATGCGGTGCCCTTTTTACACCATACATAGTGCTGCATGTTCTTCAAACAATTTAACCATAGTTTCATCAGTCCACGAAACATTTTCCCAGTAGTGTTGTGGAGTGTCAAGGTGCGCAGCAATGTTTTTTTTGGAAAGCTGCAGCTTCCTTCATGATGTCCTGCCATGGACACCATCTGTTTAATGTTTTCTGTACAGTAGACTCATGAACAGAGATGTTCATCAGTTCCAGTGATCCCTTCAAGTCTTCATCTGTCACTCTCGGGTTCTTCTTTACCTCATTGATCATTCTGCAGTGTGTCCTTTGAGTCATCTTGGCTGGACGGCCACTTCTAGTGAGAGTACCTATAGTACTAAATCACCTCCATTTATAGACAGTTTGTCTGACTGTGGACAGATGAATATCTAACGGCCACTTCTAGTGAGAGTACCTATAGTACTAAATCATCTCCATTTATAGACAGTTTGTCTAACTGTGGACAGATGAACATCTAACGGCCACTTCTAGAGAGAGTAACTATAGTACTAATTCATCTCCATTTATAGACAGTTTGTCTAACTGTGGACAGATGAATATCTAACGACCACTTCTAGTGAGAGTACCTATAGTACTAAATCATCTCCATTTATAGACAGTTTGTCTAACTGTGGACAGATGAATATCTAACGGCCACTTCTAGTGAGAGTACCTATAGTACTAAATCATCTCCATTTATAGACAGTTTGTCTAACTGTGGACAGATGAATATCTAACAGCCACTTCTAGAGAGAGTAACTATAGTACTAATTCATCTCCATTTATAGACAGTTTGTCTAACTGTGGACAGATGAATATCTAACGACCACTTCTAGTGAGAGTACCTATAGTACTAAATCATCTCCATTTATAGACAGTTTGTCTAACTGTGGACAGATGAACATCTAACGGCCACTTCTAGAGAGAGTACCTATAGTACTAAATCACCTCCATTTATAGACAGTTTGTCTGACTGTGGACAGATGAATATCTAACGGCCACTTCTAGTGAGAGTACCTATAGTACTAAATCATCTCCATTTATAGACAGTTTGTCTCACTGTGGACAGATGAACATCTAACGGCCACTTCTAGTGAGAGTACCTATAGTACTAAATCATCTCCATTTATAGACAGTTTGTCTCACTGTGGACAGATGAATATCTAACGGCCACTTCTAGTGAGAGTACCTATAGTACTAAATCATCTCCATTTATAGACAGTTTGTCTCACTGTGGACAGATGAATATCTAACGGCCACTTCTAGTGAGAGTACCTATAGTACTAAATCACCTCCATTTATAGACAGTTTGTCTAACTGTGGACAGATGAACATCTAACGGCCACTTCTAGTGAGAGTACCTATAGTACTAAATCATATCCATTTATAGACAGTTTGTCTAACTGTGGACAGATGAATATCTAACGGCCACTTCTAGTGAGAGTACCTATAGTACTAAACCATCTCCATTTATAGACAGTTTGTCTAACTGTGGACAGATGAATATCTAACGGCCACTTCTAGTGAGAGTACCTATAGTACTAAATCATCTCCATTTATAGACAGTTTGTCTAACTGTGGACAGATGAATATCTAACGGCCACTTCTAGTGAGAGTACCTATAGTACTAAATCATCTCCATTTATAGACAGTTTGTCTAACTGTGGACAGATGAATATCTAACGGCCACTTCTAGTGAGAGTACCTATAGTACTAAATCATCTCCATTTATAGACAGTTTGTCTAACTGTGGACAGATGAATATCTAACGGCCACTTCTAGTGAGAGTACCTATAGTACTAAATCATCTCCATTTATAGACAGTTTGTCTCACTGTGGACAGATGAATATCTAACGGCCACTTCTAATGAGAGTACCTATAGTACTAAATCATCTCCATTTATAGACAGTTTGTCTAACTGTGGACAGATGAATATCTAACGGCCACTTCTAGTGAGAGTACCTATAGTACTAAATCATCTCCATTTATAGACAGTTTGTCTCACTGTGGACAGATGAATATCTAACGGCCACTTCTAGTGAGAGTACCTATAGTACTAAATCACCTCCATTTATAGACAGTTTGTCTAACTGTGGACAGATGAACATCTAACGGCCACTTCTAGTGAGAGTACCTATAGTACTAAATCATCTCCATTTATAGACAGTTTGTCTAACTGTGGACAGATGAATATCTAACGGCCACTTCTAGAGAGAGTACCTATAGTACTAAATCATCTCCATTTATAGACAGTTTGTCTAACTGTGGACAGATGAATATCTAACGGCCACTTCTAGTGAGAGTACCTATAGTACTAAATCATCTCCATTTATAGACAGTTTGTCTAACTGTGGACAGATGAACATCTAAACTCTTCCAGATAACTGTGTAACTCTTTCCAGCTTTATGCAAAGAAACAATTCTTGATCGTAGGTCTTTTGGTATCTTTGATATTTTTTTTTTTTGTGAGGCATGGTCCACGTCAGCAGATGCTTCTTGTGAATGAGCAAACTTAAAAGGTTTGAGTGATTTTTATAAGTCAAAGAAGCTCTAACGCACACCTACAATCTCATTTAATCAATTGGAGGCCAGGTTTGCCAACTCCCGACTCTAATTAGCTTTTGTTGACGTCATTAGACAATTTTTCCAACCTACACTGTGAATGTTTGAATGATGTATTCAATATGTACTATACAATAATATGTGAGATATTAGTTAAAACAGATTGTGCTTGTTCATTATTGTAGCACAGATGAAGATCAAAGTCAATTTTGAGACAAATGAAACATGATCTGGGCATGTTCTTGACAGGTTTCGTGGGATTCACCTTTAAAAACTACTTATAATGACAACAAACCCTATCTCTGTCTTGGTCAGAGAGTGAGAGAGATATATATATAGAGAGAGAGCATTTGTCCCAGCAGCTAGTGTGTTATATGGGTGCAGCACAGAATTTGAATGAGCCAGCAAAGTGCTATTACGCCAGAGAAAAAGCAGCTGTTATTTTGTTAATTCTTAAACTTTAGCAATCACAGCCGACCTGTCAATCAATCAATAGTTGATCATCAGCTACATAAATGGAGAAACGTGATGTACCGAAGGATTCCGTCGGTTTGCACCGTCCAGATTGACCGTCACCATAATGACGTGACCGGTCTCCACCGGGAATGTCATTGCAACGAGCTCACGCACGCCCGCGCACACAGGATTCCCTCACGAGCGCATTCCCCCGCGCCACTCTAGAGATTTCACGCGCTGCGTCTATTAGCGCGAGCCAAACGCCTTCATAATACAGCAACACGCCTCTGAAAAATATGTTTTCAGAATAATAATGAAATAAATGGACTAATATTATGGAACGTGTATGCTTTTTATTCAAATGTTTACCCTTGTGGCGGGTTGATGAACAGGTGATGATGAATTGCATGCAGCTGAATAGATCTGTAAATTAACGGTGATGAATAAACACCAGTACTGTTTAATCAAAGGTAGGTGTGGCTGTACAATTATATTTTTGATACCTACTAGTTACATGATTTTTATTCCATATAACTGACATAATATAGACTAATTATTCTAAGAAATGTAGCCTAGTATCACGTTGTTTGGACATGATATTACCATGTTTTCTGGATATATACCAATGCAATAATGGCAGTACCTTGGAGTGACATGTAGCTAAAATCAATGATGCATGAATATGGTAATCAGTCAAAGTACCATGGTATTATTACCCCCTTTTCGGTATTTTTGTATGGGATGCCGTTTGATTCTGATGACAGTGCTATACCGGATAAAACCCAGAGCCAACACACTAATAAAAAAATAAATAAAAAAGACTGTTACTCACCCCCGACGCACAGCAGAGACATCGCGGAGCGTCGCGTCGACCTCCACCAGCTGCGCTCCGCCGAGAACGGGAGAGTCTACGTGGCGTGATTTGATTCAGCCGCTTTCACTCAACAAACAGCCATAACTCCAGCCTATTTATAAACATATATATAAACAAACCGATAAACTGTCAGGTATTGCGCATGAAAAGCACTTTTTCTTGTAGTCCTCCTATCTCAGTTTATCGGCCGTCTCTCGCCTCTAGCGCACCGACATCTTGCTTCAGCACCAGCGGCGAGCGGACAGCTCCCAGAGTGACGTCACGCTGATGGGAAGCAGACGGAGCATCACACCACGCGCTGGAATTTCTCTGTCCCACACACGTGCTCCCCCACACTTCCGCATGCGCAAAACTGCGCTTGAGTCATCATGTAACAGCATATAACCCTATAAGTTGTATAAATGTTTTCTTTTGATAAAACAAGACTATTCAAATTAATAAAAGTGATATTGTTTTATTAGATGTGATATAAACAATTACACACACTTAAAATGTATTTTTTTTTTTACGATTTATGCATTGATATGTGTACAACAAATTTCTATCAAATGGAATTGAGAACTGTATATTAATATTATTTTTCAATTTCAATAAGTTTTTTAACCAACATCAGTCCTGATCATAGCTACCAAATATTCATTCATTTTCAGGATTTTAACCCTTTAAATGCCAGTTTGATTTCATAATGTCACTGTTGTTGTTTTTCTCAATACACACATATAAAACACACTCGGACATCCACACCCACACAATTTTATCTGCATCATTTATTCAGTTGTCCTGCATTGCTCTATAATACAGGAAACAGAGAATAGGGGGAAAGCTTGTATTTGCTCCATAATATAAACATGATAAAAATGGCGCCAGCTTGTGGAAAATATATATTTTTTTTTTTTAAATTTGAAGCCAGAATGAAAGCATAATAACATATAATTCATGATTTTATGGTTTACTGGGATCATATATTGCGGTTTTAATGGGGACATTTTTGTTCTGAAGGTCCCGAGTGTAACTATTGTGTGTACACAGTGTATTATCGATGTATTACAGGAACTGAGATTGAAATTCCCAAATTCCCCCCAAAAAACACCTTTGACTAAATTTATGACGTTGGCATTAACACAGCCAAAATGATCGAAAAAATGAAAGTGAAACAGACAAAAATGTCCCGAAGGTCGCACAAGGGTTAATTGATGAATGAAATCAAATCTCCAGAGGTTTCCGGCTTTTCCATGACTGTGGGAACACTCCAGAATGTGTCACATATCTGGAGAACGCTCAAAGGAATTCATGTATTTTTATAGGATTCTCGTTTCAATCATATGAAATTTCATTAGCTTTCCATTAGGACATTTTGACAAGTGAAATAGCTCACTATTTCAATGTCCAAAGCACAGATGAATCCAACTCTGGCAAATGCTTTAGGTGGGTCCGGATGGTTCTTACTGTAAGTGAAAGTCCAATTTCTTACCAAGAGAGTCGCAGATAACTATGAAAGCCCATTTCAGCACATACATTTATTTATTTATTTTTGCTCTAGTAAATCAAAATGATGATATACAAAGTAATAATTGTGAGATAAAAATTCATAGTTATGAGATACTAAATAATAGTTATGAGATACTAAATTATAATTGAGATACTAAGTCATGACTTTAAGAAATTACATGATGATTTTGAGTTCCTTAACAGCAATTATGAGCATCTCATTATTATGTGTTTTTATAAGTATCTCATTATTATGTGTTTTTATGAGCATCTCATTATTATGTGTTTTTATGAGCATCTCATTATTATGTGTTTTTATAAGTATCACAATATTATGAATTTTTATATGTATCTCATTATTATGACTTTTTATGAGTATCTCATTATTATGATTTTTTATAAGCATCTCATTAAAATTACTTTTTATAAGCATCTCATTATTATGAATTTTTATAAGTATCTCATTATTATCCTTCCTTTCTACATCCCTTGACTGTTGGGTGCTCAGAGTTCCTTGGTCGGGTGTTCCAATTTCTCCCATTCATTTTAATAGAAGTGGCCCATCTCTGCTAAATAATCTCTGACTGAACACCAGGGAAGGGTAATAGGAGGCAGGTGCTGCAGATAATGAGCAGTTGTCAGGGTAATGAAGCTAGCATTCTCCATGTGGCACCTGCAAACACAAGAGAACACAACACACAACAAACAAACAGGCAGAGGAGACTGTCATGATCATGCCACAGCATGAATAAACAAAGACAAAAGTGACAGGACCATGACATTTTATCTCATAATTTTGACTCATTATTATGACTTTTTATAAGGATCTCATTACTGTGGCTTTTTATCTCATAATTATGAATTGGTATCTCACAAGTATAACTTTATATTACTTAATTATACTAAAATCTCACTATAATCTCATATAAAGCTCATACATTAGGATAAATAATAATAATAATGAGATACTAATTCATATTAATGAGATAACAGTTTTCTCATGTCTATGTATAACTATTCTCATAACTAATATATTATTATTATTATGACTTTTTATCTCTTAATTTTACCTTTTATCTCATAATTATTACTTCTAATCTCATATTTTTGATTTAGTATCTCATACTTTTGTCTTTTTAATCTTATAATTCTGACTTTTTTATAAGTATCTCATTATTGTGTTTTTGTATCAATCATTATGGCTTTTATCTCATAATTATGAATTAGTATCTCATACATATGACGTTTTATTTCTTTATTATAATAAAATCGCATTATAATCTCATAGAAATCTCATAATAATGAGATACTAATTCTAATAATGAGATACTAATTCATAATTATGAGATAATTTTCTCATAACTATGTATAACTATTCTCATTACTAATATCTCATTATTATGACCTTTTATCTCATTATGACGTTTTAGCTCATAATTATACATTAGTATCTCATTAATATGACTTTATATATCATAATTATTACTTTTTATCAAATAATTTTGATTTAGTATATCATAATTTTGCCTTTTATCTCATAATTATGATTCAAGATTTTATCATTATAACTTCACATCTCATTAATATGAATAAGTATTTAATAATTATGACTTTTAAATTTCATAAGTATGACAGCATCTCATCATTGACTTTTTAGTTCAGAAAAAAAGACTTCTTAATCTCAAAATGATGAATTTGTATCTCTTACCAAAGCACGTGTTTATAACACTTGCTGCAGCTGCTGCAGCTTTTTGAATGAGTGACGTCATCCTAGAGCTTCCATTTTTGTCCAGTGGGGGGCGACACAATCCTTACACTCAAGTGTTCTGTACATGGAGCTATACAATACCAGTTCTGTTCTTGGGATCGTGTGTTGTATTTTGTATTTTCTCCAAATGTGTCGTTATGATCAGGTTAGTGATACACAGATAAAATAGCAAGTGACAATGTAACAGCACTAACAAAAAAAGTGCCAATAAATCCCATGGCAAAACCAGTGTTTTGGACATGTACCATGGTAATGCCATGGACATTGAAACACAGTATTCTTTCAATTACCTTGAGGGAAAATGTATATAACATGTTATATCAATGTGGAAATTGTTCAGTACCACGCTATATATTAAACCCTTGTGCGTCAGTTTAAAAAAGTTACTCAGAGGTCCTTAGAGGACAAAAAGGTCAGTGTTAAAAAACTGCCATAATAATATTATATATTCATATTATTTTCCACTTTCAGTGAGTTAATATTTTTAACCAACATCAGTCCTGATCATAACAACCAAATATTCATTCATTTTCAGGATATTACCCCTTTAAATGCCAGCTTGTTTACATAATGCCACTGTTGTTGTTTACACACACACACACACACACACACACACACACACACACACAAAACTCACAATTTTAGCTGCATCATGTATTCAGTTGTCCTGCAGGTCTCTATAATACAGGAAACAGTGAATTGGGGAAAAGCTTGTATTTGCTCCACAGGCTAAACATGAGGAAAATGGCGCCATCTGGTGGAAAATATTACAAATGTAAATTTTGAAGTCAGGACTCCGGAATGAAAGAATAATATCATAGAATTCATAATTTTACGCTTTAATGGCACTGGGATCAAATATTGCCGTTTTAATGGGTTTCAATGGGGACATTTTTGTTCTGAAGGTCCCGAGTGTCACTATTTTGTGTACACAGTGTATTATCGATGTATTACAGGAACTGAGATTGAAATTCCCAAATTCCCCCCAAAAACACCTTTGACTAAATGTATGCCGTTGGCATTAACACAGCCAAAATGATCGAAAAAATGAAAGTGAAACAGACAAAAATGTCCCGAAGGTCGCACAAAGGTTAAAGTATCACGTTATATTAAGAACATTGTTTTGCCAGGGTGTTTTTTACAAGAGGTCTGATCTACATAATTGACTCGCAAACGGTCCCAGTCCCCTTTAACAAACAAATATGTACATTAGAAGCGTAAATATTGATCTGCAGCAAACGGGTGCTCAGCAGACCGGATGTTAAGCGTGTGCAGAAAGCATACCAACCGTGCGCGCGATTTGTTTACTGATTCAGAGGGCGCGCGCCTCAATCCAAGATGGCTACAGGAGACAATAGCGGACGGATTCCGTGCTTAAATTTCTCCGGACTCGGACCTCTGGGTAACAGCCAACCTAGTAACAGTCCTTACGCAATAGCTGCGGCTCACGGAGGATCCGTTGGAGGAGGCGGAGGATCTCAGGGCGGAACCAGGCGCTCGAACCCTCAGTCTGGGCCTGCAGGCCTGGAAAGCCCCGGTGTTGCGTTGGGACCTCCGCCGAACCTAATGAACCCTCTTCCGGCGGGAGTGGCGGGGCCGCTAGGTGGGGCGATGGCTTCTGTCGCCTCGAATATGACAGGAAGCCCGTCCAACGCAGTGGTGACACCGGCGGTCGTCACGCACTCCGCTGCCGCAGCCGCCGTACTCGTGTACCGGGAGCCCGTTTATAATTGGCAAGCGACGAAAAGCACCGTGAAAGAGAGATTTGCGTTTCTGTTCAATAATGAAGTGCTGAGCGACGTTCACTTTCTAGTGGGCAAAGGAATGGGTGTTCAGCGGATACCTGCACACAGGTGATTACTAAATACACCAATTGCATGTAATTAAAGCAAAGCAGTATGCTAGCAAACTGCTAGTTCAATCAGCAATGAATATTATGTCATCATTTACTGAAGCTCATGTAGTTCCAAACCCGTATGACCGTGGATAGGGTTGCCATCCGTCTAGTATAATACGGAATTGTCCTGTATTTGAGGGAACAAATTTTCAAAATATTATTCACCATTTTGATTCCAAAAACACCCGGAATTGACGACATTGCAGTGATATGTCCGTGCTCGTTCCAAAAGAGAGACTCGGCTAAATGACGGTTAAAAAAAAGCAGCACTTTAAAGCTGAAGTATGTAACTTTTTCAGTGTTAAAATACTTTCTTCTGTGCCAGTTTAATATGCAGATACAACTATAAGTAAGCCATTCATTATCTCAAACTATAAACACTGTGTCTCTGTGGCACTATACAAAATTCCTGTTTGTTGTGAGAGGCCTGTTTAGTCCCGCCACAACAATGTTGCTCAACCAATGGCGTGAGTTGTGGGCGGAACTATCTGACTGTTTGAACAACTGCAGTTGAGGGGCGTGTTCAGAAAGCTGTTTTGATGACATTGTTTATTTTTGCAATTCCATTCAATTGCAGAAATTACATACTTCAGCTTTAAGTGAATTACAATGCAGTACAGGTTTAGAATAAACACTTATTGTGATTTTCTTACATTTCCCTTGTGATAAACAGTATTTACTGCCAAAACAACGACAATGTAATCCAAGGAGAAATACACTGTTTTATGTTAAGCGTTTTCTCTCAAAAATATCCATTATAATGCAGAGTTCCTTAAAATAGTACTAAGACTTGTACTGAGACAATGGCCTTGGAAGGCAAATTTGTTGTTGTTGTTGTGATGTATACTATTTGTAGCACATTAGGCATGTACTGTCTACAAACTGATCAGCAAAAATATTGTCTTTTTCTTTTGGCAAAAAGTAGTGCTTATTAAAAGTGAAGACTGATAGAAATTTGGGTCTCCGAGGTTGTTGTATTAAAGCTATTTTCATTTTAAACTTATTAGGGGCTGTTCACACCAAATGCGTATTTTGTGCTTTTTTTCCTAATTGTTTTCCTATGTAAGGCAAGGAAAGGCAAGTTTATTTATATAGCACATTTCATACACAATGGTAATTCAAAGTGCTTTACATAGTAGAAATTAAAAAGAAAAAACAAGAATGATAAAATAAGAATAATTAAAACAGTTTAGAATAAAATAAATAAAAAAACAAAATCTAATAAAACACAGTACAAACAGTGGGACACACAGTGGCACAGTGCTCATTCAGTAAATGCACAGCTAAACAGATGTGTTTTGAGTCTGGATTTGAATGTGACTACTGTAGGAGCACATCTGATCTCTTCTGGAACCTGGTTCCAGCTGCGGCTGGCATAATAGCTAAAAGCAGACTCTCCTTGCTTAGAGTGAACCCTTGGTATTTCTAGCTGATGTGATTCTAATGATCTGAGTGATCTGTTGGGTTTATATTCAGTGAGCATGTCTGCAATATATTGAGGTCCTAGCCCATTGAGTGATTTATATACCAGTAATAATACTTTAAAATCAATCCTAAATGTAACTGGGAGCCAGTGTAAAGACCTGAGGACTGGTGTGATATGTTCATATTTTCTGGTTTTGCTCAGAATTCTGGCAGCAGCGTTCTGTATGAGCTGCAACTGTCTTATGGTCTTCTTGGGAAGGCCCGTGAGGAGTCCATTACAATAATCCACCCTGCTGGTGATGAAAGCATGCACAAGTTTCTCTAGGTCTTGACTGGAAACAAAGCATCTAATTCTTGCAATATTTTTCAGATGATAATATGCTGATTTAGTTATTGCATTGACATGACTACTGAAACTAAGGTCTGACTCTAGAGACACACCAAGATTCCTGACTTGATTTTTAGTTGTTTGACCCCTAGCGTCAAGGTATGCATTCACCTTGAGAACTTCATCTTTGTTTCCAAACGCAATGACTTCAGTTTTGGCACATCCAACTGTTTACTTCATCAATACATTGGCACAGGGAGTCAATGGGGCTGTAATCGTTAGGTGATAGGGCTAAGTAGATCTGTGTGTCATCTGCATAGCTGTGGTAAGCCATTTGGTTCTTTCTCATTATTTGGCTAATTGGGAGCATATACAGGTTGAACAGGAGTGGAGCAAGAATTGAGCCTTGAGGGACTCCGCATGTCATGGGCGTCCACTCAGACTTATGGTCTCCTATACTCACATAATAACCTCTCCCTTCTAAGTATGACCTGAACCATTTTAGGACCATCCCAGAAAGCCCCACCCAGTTTTCCAGCCTTTCCAGAAGTATGTTGTGATCGACAGTGTCAAATGCAGCACTGAGGTCGAGTAGTACCAGTACTGATAATTTGCCTGTATCAGTATTTAAGCAAATATCGTTTATTATCTTTATGAGCGCTGTCTCTGTGCTGTGATGTGATCGGAAACCAGATTGAAAATTGTCAAAGTATCCATTCGAGTTCAAGAATTTGTTCAGTTGATTGAAGACAACTTTTTCAATGATCTTGCCTATGAAAGGAAGATTTGAGATCGGTCTATAGTTGCTTAATATGGTCTTATCCAGATTGCTCTTTTTCAAGAGGGGCTTGACAACTGCAGTGTTCAGGGAGTTTGGAAAACAAGCTCTTGGTGGACCTCTTTAACCTCTACGCAGCCTCGTGCTGGATCCCTGTTGAAAAATAAATGTTCCCGTATTTGTCTGGTCAAATGTTGGCAACCATAACCTTGGAGCACATTAAGAAAAGTTTAGCAGGATGTTCCCCCTGCTCTTTTTCATACAGCACAAGTGAATGAGCACTAGGGCTGTCAAGCACCATAGAAGTTATTCATGTGATTTGTACATTTAGTTCCAAGTCTTTTGAAATCATATATATATATATATATATACACACAGTTGAAGTCAGAAGTTTACATACATCTTAGCCAAATACATTTAAACTGTTTTTCACAATTCCTGACATTTAATGGTAGAAAACATTCCCTGTCTGTGGTCAGTTGGGATCACTACTGTATTTTAAGAAAGTGAAATGTCAGAATAATAGATTTATTTCAGCTTTTATTTCTTTCATCACATTCCCAGTGGATCAGAAGTTCACATACACTTTGTTAGTATTTGGCAGCATTGCCTTTAAATTGTTTAACTTGGGTCAGATGTTTTGGGGATCCTTCTCACAATAAGTTGCTGGAATTGTGTCCCATTCCTCCAGACAGAACTGGTGTAACTGAGTCAGGTTTGTCGGCCTCCTTGCTCACACACACACACACACACACTTCTTCAGTTCTGCCCACAAATGTTCAGATTGAGGTCAGGACTTTGTGAGGCCACTCCAATACTGTGACTGTGTTTTCCTTAAGCCATTTTGCCACAACTTTGGAGGTGTGCTTGGGGTCATTGTCCATTTGGAAGACCCATTTGTGACCGAGCTTTAACTTCCTGTCTGATGTCTTGAGATGTTGCTTCAATATATCCACATAATATTCCTTCCTCATGATGTCATCTATTTTGTGAAGTGCACCAGTCCCTCCTGCAGCAAGCACCCCCACAACATGATGCTGCACCCCCATGCTTCATGGTTGGGATGGTGTTCTTCAGCTTGCAAGCCTCACCCTTTTTCCTCCAAATATAACGATGGCCATTATGGCCAAACAGTCCAATTCTTGTTTCTTCAGACCAGAGGACATTTCTCCAAAAGTCAGATCTTTGTCCCCATGTGCACTTGCAAACTGTATTCTGGCTTTCATATAGTGGTTTTGGAGCAGCGGCTTCTTCCTTGATGAACAGCCCTTCAGGTTATGTCGTTATAGGACTTGTTTTGCTGTGGATCTAGATACTTGTCTACCTGTTTCCTCCAGCATCTTCACAAGGTCCTTTGCTGTTGTTCTGGGCTTGATTTGCACTTTTCACACCAAACTACGTTCATCTCTAGGAGACAGAATGCGTCTCCTTCCTGAGCGGTATGATGGATGTGTGGTCCCATGGTGTTTATACTTGCGTACTATTGTTTGTATAGATGAACGTGGTACCTTCAGGCATTTGGAAATTGTTCCCAAGGATAAATCAGACTTGTGGAAGTCCCCAATTTTGGAGGTCTTGGCTGATTTCTGTTGATTTTCCCATGATGTCCAGCAAAGAGGCACTGAGTTTGAAGATAGGCCTTAAAATACATCCACAGGTACACCTCCAATTCAGTACACCACCTATCAGTAACTAATTGTCTAAAGGCTTGACATTATTTTCTGGAATTTTCCAAGCTGCTTAAAGGCACAGTTAACTTAATGTAGTGAAATTCTGGGATTTGTTATAGTCAATTTAAAGTGAAACAATCGGTCTGCAAACAATTGTTGGAAAAATTACTTGTGTTATGCACAAAGTAAATGTCCTAAAGGACTTGCCAAAACTATAGTTTGCTAATATGAAATCTGTGGAGTGGTTAAAATTGAGTTTTAATGTCTTCAACCTACGTGTATGTAAACATCTGACTTCAACTGTAAGTGTCAATCGATAGAGATTTTGCCATGTTGTGTATATCAGCATATGTAAATATCCATGTGTGCAGTGTGTGCGGATGTATCAGTGGGCAGGGCTTGTTTTTGACAGGCTTCATAAGATTTAAGTTTTGTTTTGCAGGTTTGTTCTGGCAGTTGGCAGTGCAGTGTTTGATGCCATGTTTAATGGAGGCATGGCCACCACATCTACAGAAATCGAGCTTCCTGATGTTGAAGCTGCTGCGTTCCTTGCCTTGCTCAAGTATTTTATTTGTCTCTCAGCATGTAGATAAATATATATTCCTGCAAGCTCTATGTATGTGAATATTGACCCAGACCTTCTTCCCAGGTTCTTATACTCTGATGAAGTTCACATTGGACCAGAGACAGTGATGACCACTCTGTACACCGCAAAGAAATACGCCGTTCCGGCCCTGGAGGCCCATTGCGTTGAGTTTCTCAAGAAGAACCTGCGAGCGGACAACGCCTTCATGCTGCTCACACAGGTACATTTGATTCACAACATGCTTGCTGAAAATATGTAATGGATTCATGCCAGATTAATGTCAGTTTTCCTGTGGTTCTGAAAGAGTGATTGTTTGTTTTTAAGGCTCGACTCTTTGACGAGCCGCAGTTGGCCAGTTTGTGTCTGGAGAACATTGACAAGAACACAGGTGACGCTCTGGCTGCAGAGGGATTCACAGACATTGATCTAGGTACTGGATCACTACAGAAATAACAGAGTACAAAAGAAATCTCTACTCACACCGTTAGCTTGTCGTAACCTCTCTCTGTGTGTTTGTCACAGACACGCTTTTTGCGGTGTTGGAGAGGGACACTCTGGGCGTACGAGAGGTGCGTTTGTTCGGGGCAGCGGTCCGCTGGGCGGAGGCAGAGGCTCACCGTCAGCAGCTACAGCCCACACCAGAGAACAAGAGACGTGTGCTGGGAAAAGCCCTCAGTCTCATCCGCTTTCCCCTTATGACGATAGAGGAGTTCGCTGCAGGTCTGTGTGTAGGCGACTATTTGTTTTGGAATAAATAAAATCTATATTATGGGTTATTTTCAACATAATGTTCAATATGCTTGTTTACTGTACTGCACTATAAAGAGCACAGACAAAGATCAACTCCTCCCTCAATGTGATTAAATGTACGGGAAACATGTTTACATTTTGTCCCATTCCTCCAGACAGAACTGGTGTAACTGAGTCAGGTTTGTAGGCCTCATTGCTCGCACACGCTTAAGTTCTGCCCACAAATTTTCTCTCCGAGTGAGGTCAGGGCTTTGTGATGCCACTCCAATACCTTGACTTTGTGTCCTTAAGCCATTTTGCCACAACTTTGGAGGTGTGCTTGGGGTCATTGTCCATTTGGAAGACTAATTTGCGACCGAGCTTTAACTTCCTGTCTAATGTCTTCAGATGCTGCTTCAATATATCCACATAATGTTCCTTCCTCATGATGCCATCTATTTTGTGAAGTGCACCAGTCCCTCCTGCAGCAAAGCACCCCCACAACATGATGCTGCACCCCTCCATGCTTCACGGTTAGGATGGTGTTCTTAGGCTGGCAAGACTCACCCTTTTCCCTCCAAACATGTCGATGGTCATTATGGCCAAAAAGATACATTTGTTTCATCAGACCAGAGGACATTTCTCCAAAAAGTAAGATCTTTGTCCCCATTTGCATTTGCAAAATATAAACAATTTTATGGTGGTTTTGGAGCAGCGGCTTCTTCCTTGCTGAGCAGCCTTTCAGGTGATGTCCATATAGGACTCGTTTTGCTGTGGATATAGATACTCGTCTACCTGTTTCCTCCAGCATCTTCACAAGGTCCTTTGCTGTTGTTCTGGGATTGATTTGCACTTTTCGCACAAACTACGTTCATCTCTAGGAGACAGAATGCGTCTCCGTCTTGAGCGGTGTGATGCTGTGTGGTCACATGGCGTTTATACTTGCGTACTATTGTTTACACATATGTGAATGTGGCACCTTCAGGCATTTGGAAATTGTTCCCAAGGATGAACCAGACTTGTGGAAGTCCCCACTTTTGGAGGTCTTGGCTGATTTCTGTTGATTTTCCCATGATGTCAAGCAAAGAGGCACTGAGTTTTAAGGTAAGTCTTAAAATACATCCACAGGTACACCTCCAATTCAGTACACCACCTATCAGTAGCTAATTGTCTAAAGGCTTGACATCATTTTCTGGAATCTTCCAAGCTGCTTAAAGGCACAGTTAACTTAATGTAGTGAAATTCTGACCCACAGGAACTGTGATATAGTCAATTAAAAGTGACACAATCGGTCTGTAAACAATTGCTGGAAAAATTACTCGTGTAATTTTAAGTAAATGTCCTAAAGGACTTCCCAAAAATATTGTTGCTAATATGAAATCTGTGGAGTGGTTAAAATTGAGTTTTAATGTCTTCAACCTAAGTGTATGTAAACATCTGACTTGTCTGGGATTGATTTGCACTTTTTGCACCAAACTACGTTCATCTTTAGGAGACCGAATGCGTCCTTCCTGAGCAGTATGATGGCTGTGTGGTCACATGGCGTTTATACTTGCGTACTATTGTTTGTACAGAGGAACGTGGCACCTTCAGGCATTTGGAAATTGTTCCCAAGGATGAACCAGACTGGCTGATTTCTGTTGATTTTCCCATGATGTCAAGCAAAGAGACTCTGAGTTCGAAATCAGGCCTTAAAATACATCCACAGGTACACCTCCAATTCATTAATTCAAATTGAATCACGCCCTCTACTACAAATCGCCAAGGGTAAGCATCCTTACCAAAATGAGTAAGCGAATCGGAAGCTCCTTCTTTTGTGCCAACACTAATGCGTTATTAAGCGCTAAAATGGATATAGTGTAAGCATCAATGACCTATGCGGATTTAGCAAAGTTGATTTCAATTAAAAATTAAGAAAGAGAGGCTATCGAAAGTTTATCAACGGCCAACTTTTATAACAAAGTGACAGAGATGTTCATTTGCAAGGAGTGATGCATGGATTTTGTGTTCAATTAAAGATAAGTTAATGTATTTATTAAAAGTCTGTGTTATTGATACTAGGTCATATTTTCTGGTTAGTCTTGAGACTATGAAGTGGTGATCTGGGAATCATGTCCTTCTTGTGTTATGGCTGTTTTATAGTTATAATGTAAAGGCGCAGTGTCTGTTTAAAAAATATATATATTAAGGGATGGCTGTTGTGTTTGTTACATTTGCCTTGTGCATTCAGGTTAAGATTGTTGTGTTTGGTGGTCAGATAAGTTAATTGCTGCTGTCCATTCCAGTGGTTCTGAACTTGAAACTAGTAACTGTCAATCTTTTTTTGTTGTTGTGTCAAAACAAGCTCGTATGGCACTATGGATCATTGTATGATTTAATGGACATAAACATGCTCGACTCAATATATGACATTCTTTAATTTGTGTGATATGAGCAATATTACTGTCCTTCTTTGATGCTTGCCCAGTCTCAAATCCCACGGGACGTGCCTGACATACTGTGTATGTGTATATATACATATGCATGTATGCATACACTGATGAGCCAAAACATTAACCACCTGGCACCACTAGCGACCTAACCGCCAGCCACTGGCGACATGCAGCGATTAAGTAGCTGGCAGTGTGAACGCAGCTTAAGATCACTGTCACACGCAACTACTCGCATCTCCGCAAAATGACATTTTGTTGCACCACTAGTAAAACCATTCAATTAGTGAACCAAACAATTGGTGCATCATAAAATTAGGGTTCATTTGTATGTGCAAGGATGCTCCAGATTAAAATGAGCCCAAATACAAGGTGTTAAGATGTTCAGATCTTGAGATGTTCTTCCCGAGCGCCTCATGGGTCCTAATGCCTCATGCACATCTGGCTATCACCGCGACTATATTTCTCAACGATGCGATTTTGACCAGGTGCGACTCTTCCTGAAAATATGGTATAAATTGCTGGTGTTATCAGTTGGATTTGGAACTGTGATTGGAAGCGATCTGATTTAATCAAGCATGTGTGCTCTGTGTTTCACTTAGGTCCAGCCCAGTCGGCCATTCTGACAGACAGAGAGGTTGTGAGTTTGTTCCTGCACTTCACCGTAAACCCTAAACCACGTGTGGAGTTCATCGACCGCCCGCGCTGCTGTCTGCGGGGGAAAGAATGCAGTATCACACGCTTCGGACAGGTGGAGAGCCGCTGGGGTTACAGTGGAACCAGCGACCGCATCCGGTGAATGAGACACCCATTAGAGAGCACAAAATATCGGGACCATATCGGTTATTGGACGATATTAGTTGTTTTCATATTTAGGATCAGTCAATATTGGATATGCGAGTGTGGATGCTCTTTTTCAACCAATTGTTTTATTTAGATTAATTATTCTGTGCTTCTTTACACGTAACACTAATAATTACACTCTTAAACGTAATCTGTCATGCCATTTTTCAGGAGTATTAATGTTCAGTCTCTATTCGCAGATTCTCTGTAAATCGCAGGATATTTATCGTAGGTTTTGGGCTGTATGGATCCATACACGGACCTACAGACTACCAAGTCAACATACAAGTAAATATGCTGAAATGAACTTCCTGTTTTAGTGATGAAACGTAATAATAAAGGTGCACAAAGTAATTTTTTGTTGGGTCATGTGATCTCAACTTGAGGGCCCTTATGTAGAATCAAACAGCTTTCTCTAGAGCTCTGAAATTACTTCTACAATCTTTTTTATTATTATTATTGTTATTATTATTATTATTATTATCCCTTTTTCTCCCCAATATCGAATGCCCAATTCCCACTACTTATTAGGTCCTCGTGGTGGGACGGTTACTCACCTCAATCCGGGTGGTGGAGGACAAGTCTCAGTTGTCTCCGCTTCTGAGACGGTCAATCCGCACATTTTATCACGTGACTCGTTGTGCATGACACCGCGGAGACTTACAGCATGTGGAGACTCATGCTACTCTCCACGATCCACACACAACTCACCACACGCCCCATTGAGAGAACCACTAATCACCACCACGAGGAGGTTACCCCATGTGACTCTACCCTCCCTAGCAACCGGGACAATTTGGTTACCCCATGTGACTCTACCCTCCCTAGCAACCGGGACAATTTGGTTACCCCATGTGACTCTACCCTCCCTAGCAACCGAGACAATTTGGTTACCCCATGTGACTCTACCCTCCCTAGCAACCGGGACAATTTGGTTACCCCATGTGACTCTACCCTCCCTAGTAACCGAGACAATTTGGTTACCCCATGTGACTCTACCCTCCCTAGCAACCGGGACAATTTGGTTACCCCATGTGACTCTACCCTCCCTAGCAACCGGGACAATTTGGTTACCCCATGTGACTCTACCCTCCCTAGCAACCGAGACAATTTGGTTACCCCATGTGACTCTACCCTCCCTAGCAACCGGGACAATTTGGTTACCCCATGTGACTCTACCCTCCCTAGTAACCGGCCCAATTTGGTTGCTAAGGAGACCTGGCTGGAGTCACACATCACACCCTGGACTCAAACTCACGACTCCAGGCTTGGTAGTCAGCGTCAATACTCACTGAGATACCCAGACCCCCTCTTCTTCAGTCTTGATGTGACGTTAGTGTACATACTGTAATTTTAAACACATCTGTCTAAAGAACTATTCGTTTCTTATGTGTAAAATGTTTTCAAGTGGAATAATTACTTTGTGCACCTTTAATAATAGAATTGCATCATTTACCGTACATTGTTAAAATGCACGTCTATTCAGTGAATCTCTTTCATTCAGATCATTCACACAGACAGCAACACAGTTTTGGGTCAGAATGACACGGGCTTCAGCTGTGACGGGTCAGCCAACACTTTCAGGGTAATGTTTAAAGAGCCAGTGGAGGTCCTGCCCAACGTCAATTACACCGCCTGCGCTACAATGAAGGTAAAGACGGAAACACTTGATTCACTCACATGAAAAGTCAAGTTTGTTTGTTGGTTTAAATGTTCCATTACCACAACACCATGACCCTAGGAGATGGTTTGATTAAGTTGTTGTCGTTTTATTGTTGTCGCTCTTATGATTATAAAATGAGGCTAACAATTAATTGTCCAAAAAATAATGACAGTTTCATGACCTTTACGATCCATTGACATACTGTTTAAGCTGTATATGTGCTTCATACACCTTTAAGTCATTTATTCATATTTAATTGGGAATCAAATAATAAAATAGGGATATTTAATTTCCTTAAACGCTTTAAAAATAATATTTTAAATATCAAATTGTTTCCAAATACTTTCAATGACTATCTCTCTTTTTGGTCAACTTCAGTCTTGGTCCACTTTGATTGACGCTGTTGTTTTTCTAACCCAGCCGACCTGAAGAGCTATTTTATAGATTATATTATATTAAATTATATTATTATATTTATTGTATGTTATTTTATAGATTATATTATATTAAATTATATTATTATATTTATTGTATGTTATTTTATAGATTATATTAAATTATTTTGTTATTTTATAGATTATATTAAATTATATTATTATATTAAATTATTTTGTTATTTTATGGATTATATAAAATTATATTGTTATATTAAATTATTTTGTTATTTTATGGATTATATAAAATTATATTGTTATATTATATTAAATTATATTATTAAATTATTTTGTTATTTTATAGATTATATACAATTATATTGTTATATTAAATTATATTATTATATTAAAGTATTTTATGTTATTTTGTAGATTATATTATATTCTTATATTAAATTATTTTGTTGTTTTATAGATTATATTAAATTGTTATATTAAAGTATTTTGTTATTTTATAATTATATTATATTAAATTATATTATTATATTAAATTATTTTGTTATTTTATAGATTATATTAAATTGTTATATTAAAGTATTTTATGTTATCTTATATTAAATTATATTTGTTTAGTGTGCTGGTAATGACACCACAACTGGAACAGTTTAATTATTTAAAAATATATTATATAAATAACTTTCAAACAATAAATATTGTAAGGTTTTTTTTTTTGTTTTTTTTTTTTACTTTATAGTTTTAAACATGTTAATAATTTCTATTTGGTTACACGTTATATTAGTGTCCTTGTTACAGTGTAATTACACAATATGATTATTGCTAATTAACAACATGTACTTACTACAGGTTTAGATGCTTGTAATTATGCAGAATTTAATGTTATTACTAGTCAATACATGTCAAATGTGTAACAAAGATGCAGTATAATAAAGTGTTTATTTTCATAGTTTAATATTGAAAGTCTCAAGGCTAAAACGGTGAAATCTATAGATAACAGACATTTGAAAAGTACCAAACATGAATGATGAAGGCCTGGTAAAATGTTTCCAATTCAGTTTAAATTAGACCTTCGTATAACAAAAAGTTGGAGTATGTTCCTTTATAATAAAAATCAGTCCGTGGGAAATGGGACAAGTTAAAACACATGGGTTCTTTAACACATTAAGCTCTGAAAATGTTTTTAAAGATTCCTGTTTCAGTGGCATATCTGAGTAAAATGTTTGCGTTGATACGACAAAGCAATCAAAAGTTACAACATTACAAATATAATTGATCATAGTGTCCAAAAACAAATAAAAGATAATAATTGTACATAAGAACTAATTACACATGCAAACACAACAATGACTAAAGGTTTGCATAATATGCAGACATGATTTTAGTCATGAGATTTCACAGAATGAGTTTCATTCTGTGTCATTTGAGTCATCATTGAGTCTGTGTCGTGTATTTGGCGCTGTTGTGGCAAAAACAATAATTAAACCGCATCACAGCATAAGAGACATCAAGATTCAAATTGTATTTTAAAAGATATTTTATTCTTTTAAAAGAGGCTTGTTCACAAAAAAAGTACCACGACAGCTACCTCGTGATAGGAACAAGACCTGACCACACTAAAACAGACAGCCCTCTTATACCCCTGACTTCAAAGTCTCTTCTTCTGTAATTTTCCATTCACCCCTGTAAAACAAGATCTGCGCCCCCCCCCCCCCCCCCCCCCCCCCCCCTTTACTGTCTTTACTGTCTTCACACCTGTGAGGTCAAAGGCTAGATAACCCCCAGGATTTTACTGTTTTCACACCCATGAGGTCAAAAGGTCTATATTTATGGCTAAATAATCCCTCTGTCCTTCCTGAATACAAATTACCCATACTAAAGAGTTAAAACTCTTTCTGACCATTTGTTTTGTGTGTCCTTTGTTCCTACCAGGAGCATACATACATTCAATGAGAGAAACACATGATTGAATCGAAAGAAACCCACACAATGTCTAAGAAAGTAAATAAGAAAAAAAAAGAAAATTAAATAAAATATAAATTTTTCCACAACAGCGCCATCTCCTGGTGGTCATATGTAACATTGTGCTTCATGTGGATTATCTAATGATCTATACATCTGATTATCTTGTGTGTGGACTCGATTGAAAGATAATCATCTCATTCAGTTTCATTCTGTGTCATTTGAGTCATCATTGAGTCTGTGTCATGTATTTGGCGCCATCTCCTGGTGGTCATATGTAACATTGTGCTTCATGTGGATTATCTAATGATCAATACATCTGATTATCTTGTGTGTGGACTCGTTTGAAAGATAATCACTGACTCTAATGATATGTGAGATTTTTATGTTCTTTATATTTTGTGAAGTTATAAGCAAAAACACGGCATATAAGCAACATAAATGTCAAAGACATATATTTAGCTGTTACTCACTATATTCGTCTGTGAATAAAACAAATAGTCTGGTTGTATTTTACTCTTCAAGAGCTTTCCAACAACATGTGACACATGAATATTTGATCAGTTTGATGTTTTTACGATTACAAGTGCATTTGTACAGTGCATTTGTGTGGTGCAACTTTAATAAATTATCAAAACGGAAACTTCTGATTTATCTGCAAATATCAAAGCACTTCTTCAGTTTTGGTCATAATGTCTACATGCATTGGAAAGTACAGCTTCTAAAAGTCAAGTCTCGGCATCTCTCTCATCTCGCAGGGTCCAGATTCACACTACGGCACTAAAGGGATGAGGAAGGTGACGCACGAGTTGTCCGGATCCGGAACCAAAACCTCCTTCACGTTCTGCTACGCAGCTGGCAACAACAACGGCACGTCTGTGGAGGATGGCCAAGTCCCAGAAATCATCTTCTACACGTAGTAAACCATGACACCGCAGGGCTCGCACACAGACTGTTTCCACCGGCACATGACGGCTCTATAGTGCACGTGATGCTGTAGCCAAATCTGACAGTAAATTAGTGCAAAGAAATGGACAGTTGAGTCAATTATCATTACGGGACAGACGGTTTATCTTCAGGGGTTTTTGTGCATTTAATAACTGATAGTGTGTCCATATTTAGGAAACTGTTAACTGTTATGCATTACTAATCCATGACAGACATAGTTTAAATGTCATATACAGATGTTTATTTTTATGGATCTTAAGCAGCTGATTCAGCATCAGTGTATTTGGGTTGCAATTTCAAATCTTGACCAATCAATCAGCACCTCGCACTATTTCAGAGCATTTAAATCTATATGGAGTGAATGTCACAAAACCTGTCAAGAACACATCTGGGACATCACCCCTTATAAGTGTTTTGTGAAATTCACCCATACCCTCCATTATTAAGGACAGCACCTTTCAATGTATATGCTACTTTATGATTTCAATTTACGTCGGCAGAGATCGGATGAAATTATGAGCCATTCAAGAGTTTTGGGAATGCCGTGGTCTGTTACTTTCTCTTTTGTGCCAAGGTTTCCTGTATCTATAGAATGACACTTAATGTAACTATAGAGGAGAAACAAATCCATTCAGGAATGCCACATTATTTATTTAGACAGGATGCACCTCTTAATTAAGTGAACTTGAACTTGTGCATGCCATCATTACGACTGTAGACTGTTTGACACACACCTGCGGGTTTGTCATTGTAGATGGGTCTGTAATCTTGCACCTGTTTCTGTGATTACTCCTGTCAAATAAAGCTGAAGCATATTCTTTAAACACGAGCATGTTTGACCCATTTGGTTTGGGGTGGTCACTTACTTTTGCTCTCAAACGTGATCGATTGGATGAGCAAAAATTAGTTTTCTGAATCGGAACGTTACCACTAATAATGCGAATAAACGGAGCAAAATACGTTTTTTTTTTTCTTTTAGTAATATTTAAAGGGACAGTACACCCAAAAATGATAATTCAGTCATTGTTTACTCACCGCTGTGTTGTTGTAACTCTATATTACTTTTTCTTGTTCTGAACACAAAGGGAGAAATTGTGAATAAATATTGTGCTCTGTGATGTCATACAATGGCAGTTTATGGTGACCACCTCTTCAAGCTTCAAAAGAACACAAAAGTATCATTCAGAAGTCTAATTAATTATTCATGAGCTCATGCTTCAAGCTTCAAAACAACACAGAAGACGTCGACCGTTGGTGGATTTTGCCGATGCAGATAACTTGAGTGGTGGGAAGGCTGATAACCGATTAATCGGCCGATAGTTCTTAAAATCGATTCATAGAATTCATATAATTTCAGTTATTTTTTGACCAATAATAATCAGAAAAAAAAGAATATTGGGTGCTTAACATGGGACATTTAATGACTAAACAAGCCTGAAACGCACCAGTGACTCTTATTTTGAAATGACGTAGACTTGCAATGCTCTATATTAAATATTTACCAAATTAGGGGGTCTGTGTATTTCAGCGAGTATTGACACTGACTATCACACCTGGAGTCGTGAATCCAGGGCGTGCTGAGTGACTCCAGCCAGGTCTCCTTAGCAACCAAATTGGGCCGGTTGCTAGGGAGGGTAGAGGCACATGGGGTAACCTCCTCGTGGTCGCTATAATGTGGTTCTTACTCTCGGCGCGTGGCGAGTTGTGTGTTGATGCCGTGGAGAATCACGTGCTACGTCTCCGCGGTAACGCGCTCAACAAGCCACGTGATTAGATGCGCGGGTTGACGGTCTCAGACACGGAAGCAACTGAGTTTCGAGTCACTACGCCACCACGAGGACTTAAAGAGCGCATTTGGGAGAACAACAGATGGCCCCATCTTCACACAGATCTTCAATTGATCACTGAAGCAGTGTGAAGGTCTCTCCTGCTTCAAATGCTCCACCATCATTCCGGTCCCCAAAAACAAAATCACAGGACTTAATGACTACAGACCTGTCACTCTCACGTCTGTGGTCATGAAGGGCATCAGTGAACCCCTACTGAACCCCCTTCAGTTTGCACACTGAGCAAACAGGTCTGTGGATGATGCTGTTAATATGGGACTGCATTATATCCCGCAGCACCTCGACCGACATGGGACTTATGCACGGATCCTATTCGTGGACTTCAGTTCAGCCTTCAATACCATCACGCCTGATGGTCCATATTTGGTTTAATCCGTATTTCAGAAGCAATCTAATCGGTTTTGTGTGAGAACGGACCAAACCTCCTTATTCACTGTACATCTTAACATTGCAGTCTCTAGGCACGATCATGCTTTCAAGCTCCATTACACTTCCTAGTGCTTGAAGCACGCACAGAGCGCTAGATGGCGCTTTAGGAAGTTTAATCAAGCTTTAAATCATGATCGCAAAGGAGACTGCTGATGTCAAGATTTATAGTGATGGGGGGAAAAGGTGCCTCAGGTTGTTCCTGACAGGTCACTCAGCCATACAGGCTCCATATGGTTAGGATTAGGGAATCTGCTGCCTGCCAGGAACCGAGGACCCTTTGTACAATGGGCAATATAACCCTATAATGCCATTTGTATCAAATACACGTTTGACGGCACCCGTTTCACGCTGACGAGCCAAACAACCTATAGTATGCAAGTTTCACATGTTTATTGTGAAAAAATGTGGTTACAATGTTCAAATAAACCTATCTAAAATACCAGCAGACTTGTGTGTAAAGTGACTTATGCTGGGATAAATGGCTTATTTTAATCATCTTAAATATCTCCATTGCAGTTGTCCGGTTGAATGTGTGTTTAGTGACCGACTCGTCGAATGAATAAAGTTGCTAAACTACTAATAATTAAATACATTAAATGTAAAATTAGACCATAATTAAAAAAAATCTTTCCCCCCAGACAGATACTGCTTCAGTTTGATACTATAGGTGATTCCTCACCAATTCGTTTGGGCTTTTTACATCAGCGTAACTTTCAAGCTCATGTTTAGACAGACCAACAATATTTGGATATTTATTTGACCTTCATCTGTAACTCTTCCGATAGTGGCACCTGGTGTCCAAGGTTGGTACTGCAGTCCTTTTTGTATTTTTTTTTAAGAGAAAAAATTAATTATTCAGAGAGAAAACAATGTAAGATTTAGGCTCAGGAACGAACCAAGACTTTTTTTCTTCCCCACCTTGCAGTTCAGGGCTTCCGTAGTAGCATTAATAGTAATAATAGTAGTAATATTTTAAAATGAGTATTTGCTGAATATAAGCAACTTGTGCTTGTTTAAAATGTTTTGTATTTTATTGAAAAAAAACCCCTTTTGAAATCCATGCAGACTTTTGAGGTTTCTCTCTCATTCACCATTATATCACATTCATGCCCACCACAAAAGAAATCACAGAGCTTTGAAAATTCTGACATATTTACACCAATCAGCCACAACATTAAAACCACCAGCCTAATATTGTGTAGGTCCCCCTCATGCCACCAAAACAGCGCCAACCCACATCACAGAACAGCATTCAGAGATGATACTCTTCTCATCACAATTATACAGGGTGATTATCTGAGTTACCGTAGACTTTGTCAATTCAAACCAGTCTCTGTTGACCTCTCATCAACAAGACGTTTCTGTCCACAATGTTTTTTTTGGCAGCATTCGGAGTAAATTCTAGAGACTCTCGTGTGTGAAAATCCCAGAAATACACAAACAAGCACGACTGACACCAACAATCATCCATGTGATTAGTCTTGAGGCAGCAGTGTGGTGCATAAAATCATGCAGATATGGGTCAGGAGCTTCAGCTTCATGTGAACATTAACCATCAGAATGGGGAAAAAAATGTGATCTCAGTGATTTGGACCATAGCATGATTGTTGGGTACAATCCTAAACCTCATGTGCAACAGGCTGAAAAAGATTCAGCGAACACAAAACAGGCTGTAGGTCTGTGCCAAGCTTTGCCATTTTAAAGGAATATTCTGGGTTTAGTAGAAGTCTAGCTTAGTCGGGAGTCAAAAATGTATTTCAAGAGCAAGCAGAGGATACGGAGAGCATCTGTATTCTCCAGTAAGCAACACACTTATTTTCAATTATATTTACACAATTCACTTAATATTCCTGTGTGTCATGGTGCTGTAGTTTGTGGCTTGTACAGTCCCAGTCCCTCTATTTTAATCTGTGGGAGGAAATAAACGAGTGCAGGAGGGACAGGAATGACACAGGAATGAAGAGATTGGGAAGGGATGCTTGAGGTGGAGATGTGTCGCTCTGCCGATTATAACTTGTCGAGGAAGTTGTCGAGTGCTGGGATGCCCTCTTTCAGGCCCTTGCGTTTACGTGTTTCGGCGACGATCTGGCACGGTTTGGAGGCGGCATCTTTGGGGTCTCCCTGCAGGATCTGCCAATGGTCAAACACACACTGAGGGAACGCCTGACCACCGGTGTTAGAGCGCAGATCAGCTGTGAAGCCTGAAGAAACACACAGAGGAAATATATTAGAGACAGAATACATAATACAATGTAAGAAAAACGTAAGAACTCAAAAGTATGTTACTAATTCACTGTTGTGGCAAACAAAACTGCAGTGGGCCCGGTCAAAAGTATTAGCCAGTTTTAAAGGGTGTGCATTTAGCTCTTCAATGTATTGCAAAATATAGATGGGAATCAACAACAACAAAAAGCCAGATTGAACCATGTGCATGTGTGAAAATGCAAATATAAAAAAAAAAAAAATTTACAAAATAAAAACAATTGGGGGCAAAAACGCCCTCATAGCGATTGAGAAGTTATTTCCTTGGTTTCTAATATGGTGTGTTGCTTTCTTGATGATCAATGACGTTTGTGTAATTGTTCATGAATCCCTGCAGTGTCCCGAGATTACACTACATGATTTTATATCCGACAAAAGCCTGAAATATGATGGTATCCAAGCGTCACCGCCGTGGTATCCACGTGCCAAGAGTATGACGTCACCTCCATGGTATCCAAGCACATGACGTCACCGCCATGGTATCCACGCGCTAAGCGCATGACGTCACCGCCATGGTATCCAAGCGCATGACGTCACCGCCATGGTATCCACACGCCAAGCGCATGACGTCATCGCCATGGTATCCAAGCGCATGCTGTCACCACCATGGTATCCACGTGCCAAGCGCATGATGTCACCGCCATGGTATCCAAGCGCATGACGTCACCGCCATGGTATCCATGCGCCGAGCGTATGACATCATCGCCGTGGTATCCAGGTATCCTCGCGCCAAACGCATGACGTCACTGCCATGGACACTTCTCGTGACGCATGACGCCACCGCCATGGCCAAATTCCCCCCATTGGCCCCTATCTATCATGGACTCGTATTAATCTCCATTCCTGAATTGGCTACATCACTCTACTCTCTCCTCTCCACCAATAGCTGGTGTGTGGTGGACGTTCTGGCGTACTATGGCTGCCATCGCATCATCCAGGTGAGGAGATTCCCCCTATACCATGTTAAGCGCTTTGAGTGCCTAGAAAAGCGCTATATAAATGTAAAGCATTATTATTATGGTATCCAGGTATCCTCGCGCCAAGCGCATGACGTCAATGTCATGGTATCCACGCGGTAAGCATATAACGTCACCGCCATGGTATCCACGCGGTAAGCATATAACGTCACCGCCATGGTATCCACGCGATAAACATATAACGTCACCGCCATGGTATCCACGCGGTAAGCATATAACGTCACCGCCATGGTATCCACGCGATAAGCATATAACGTCACCGCCATGGTATCCACGCGATAAGCATATAACGTCACCGCCATGGTATCAACGCGGTAAGCATATAACGTCACCGCCATGGTATCAACGCGGTAAGCATATAACGTCACCGCCATGGTATCAACGCGGTAAGCATATAACGTCACCGCCATGGTATCCACGCGATAAGCATATAACGTCACCGCCATGGTTTCCACGCGATAAGCATATAACGTCACCGCCATGGTATCCACGCGATAAGCATATAACGTCACCGCCATGGTTTCCACGCGATAAGCATATAACGTCACCCCCATGGTATCCACGCGGTAAGCATATAACGTCACCGCCATGGTATCCACGCAGTAAGCATATAACGTCACCGCCATGGTATCCACGCAGTAAGCATATAACGTCACCGCCATGGTATCCACGCGATAAGCATATAACGTCACCGCCATGGTATCCACGCGATAAGCATATAACGTCACCGCCATGGTATCCACGCGATAAGCATATAACGTCACCGCCATGGTATCAACGCGATAAGCATATAACGTCACCGCCATGGTATCCACGCGGTAAGCATATAACGTCACCGCCATGGTATCCACGCGGTAAGCATATAACGTCACCGCCATGGTATCCACGCGATAAGCATATAACGTCACCGCCATGGTATCCACGCGGTAAGCATATAACGTCATCGCCATGGTATCCAGGTATCCTCGCACAAGCGCATGACATCATCGCCATGGTATCCACGCACCGAGCGTATGACGTCATCGCCATGGTATCAACGCGGTAAGCATATAACGTCACCGGCCATGGTATCCAGATACATTTCAGCAGATTTGCAGAAAGACTACAATGAAAGTATCGGCAAATCAACATGCAAAGTTTTGTAAGTGTAAGTAGAAAAAAAATATATCAGTGAGTGTTCAGCTGAAACCAGGACGTAATTACAATGTTTAGAGAATTGTCAGGACACACCTCTTAACCCTATTTAAACACAACGGGAAAACAATCCCTCATACAACATTTAATGCCATGACTTTATGAATTAAAGACTTTTGCTCCGATTTAAGACCCACAGAAACCCTGATATTAATCCTAGTCATGCATATTATTGCATACATTATAAACATAAGTTGATTTAATACTTGCATAACATGATTAATCTTGAGAATTTGTATTTTGAAATGTATTCACACTTGGTCACTTAAATGGGCCTGTGATCACGTGTTCAGATTTGGAGGGGACGGTCTCGGTTTCATGGCGACATACATCAATCACCATTTCAGTGTGTTACTGGATGATAATAAAGACACAACTTAACGGTTTCAAACATCTTTCCACGGTTAAGACGGAGGATGCAAACAGTTGTCATGATAACTAATTAAATTTGTAACTACGATAATTCCAACATGAGCAAGACTCACCGAAAGACTCGTTGACAGGCAGGAAGGCCTTGACGACAAACATGGGTGTGCCCATGACCTGAGACTCTTCGAAAACGTGGCCTCGTTTTCGGTTCAAGACGCCGTAGATGCCACCAACCACTTGCTCTGGGCACTGCGAGAGGACAATTCACACGTGACCACCCAAGCGATCATTTGAAGAGATGTTTCACATCATAAAATGATCTACAACCGTAAGTCTCACCTGAATCTCCACCAGGTAAACGGGCTCCATGAGTCTGGGCTCGGCGGTGAGCTGACAGGCGTACAGAACTCTACGAGCGGTGGGAATGATCTGACCGCCACCACGATGGATGGCGTCTGTGTGGAGGGTCACGTCATGGATGTCGAAACGGACGGCACGCATGTTCTCCTCGCACAGCACACCCTGAGGAGAGATGACAGTTACGTTTATAATCGTGTTTCACTTGCAATGGCTTCATTTGGCAACTAGAGTGAAACCAAGAGAAAAGCAAGTCTTGTTGGACGTCACCTGTCAAGACTAGTTGGCACACGGCAAAATACATGTTTGGCATGTCTGAAGGTCTCAGATACTAGTGGAAATGTTATCGATCATTACATCAGAGTGGTGCATGGTTTCTCATCATAGACCAAGTAGAACCGCCAACAACGCCCAACGATATTATCTGAACTACGTTTAAAGATGGGAATGGTTTGGGTGGTAAAAACGGCATTCCATGCCAACGGTTCATTCTCACCTCTTTGGTAGCCCACTGGAATCCAGCCACGACACTGTCCTTGATCTCGTTCAGGTACTGCACTCCCTTGGTCACGTCCACCAGGACGTTGGGTCCGGTTCCGTCGGGTCCGAAGCACCAGATCTTACGGGCTTCGGTCACCTCCCACTCGTATTTGTCGGCTAGGTAACGGGCGCGGGTCTTGAGCTCCTGACGGGCGGCCACGTCACCCTTGTCGATGTCTTCGGCGAGGCCGTCGGGTAACGGTCTGGCCTTCATGTAAAGCCGGTTGTGCTTGTTCGGAGACTTGGACAAACACATCTGGTCCGATTCTGCGCTCACCGTCTCCCTGTATGACACAACTGGGTCTGATTTCTGTTGGAGAAAGAGATGAACTCAACTCATCACTTTATGAATGAATGTGCATATGACTGACATCATCTTAGTTTATCTACAACATGTTTTTAAATAAATAATCACATCATCATCATCAAATCATAGGTTCTCTGCGCTTAGACGACACATCCAGTGATGTCATGAATGAGAATGTCCGCAGACACTGATCTAGAGTCAGCTTTTTGCATCTATAAGAGTTAAAGGTCTGGATTTTGATATGGAAACGAATCCTAGACCACAGTTACAGACAGCTATACTGGTGCAGGAGTCAGATGAAACGGGCACAAACTCTCTCTGCATGAACTCATGGAAGCAGAACAGCGATTACTAGAGTTGATGCATGGAGTTAATGTTAACTTGCCGAGTTTTTTGTCGCCAGGTTAACTTGCTAATTTTCTTCATTAAATTCAGTTCATCAACACAGTTACTCTCTTCATTGACTGTCTGGCAAAAAGTAATTTAGCCTGCGAATTTGCCAGCTAGCTTAAACTTAACGTGTAACGTTGGCCTAACCGAAAAATCCCTATAGCTTACCTTTTACATGACTCGAAAGCACAGACTCTCCATGGTGAAAAGCTAAACATACTTTTGCAGATTTTACAGGAGGCTACTCGAGGGTTTGGTCCTCGTTTCAACCATGACATGCATTTGTGTTTTCAAGCCAACGCTCATTGAAGCGACAACCTCCCGGCATGTTGTCATCTCCCACTCGGTTCCATCAGAGGCCACACACACACACCAACAAACACTGGCAGATCACAGTATAGCCACACACACGGACTCAGAGCGGCAAGCGAAACTCAAACGCAGTCGTCCTTATTTTAAGCGAAAGGCAAAAGCCATTAGGCCCTATCTGACTTATTTTATCTAAAAAAAGCAAAATATTCAGTAAGATAGCGAATTATTAAGAAAGCAATCCAAATACAGTTTCAAGCACTTTATCCAAAATCCAAGCACTCAAACCTTGACAACACCACATTCAAATTCAAGCATTTGCAAGGATTTCCAACACCAGTACGAACCCTGAAAACGGCTGTAGGAAGCATGTGCATCTGGTGTATTCCATAAACGTTAGTGGTTATAAGCATTGGTGGTGACATTAATATATATATATATACACACACACCAGTGTGTGTGACGGAGTGGCATGTTTTTGTCTGGAGCGAGGAGCGGGTTTAAAAAATAAATGATTAAATAAAAATCGGCGAATCGTTGTTTTCTCTCGCTCCAAGAGCGCTCTTTTGGTAACGTATTCATTTGATTTAATTTAATGTTTTGTTTTTGTTCTGGTAATTTGTAAAAAAAAAAAAAAAATTTGTTTGGTAATTTATATTTTTACATTTGCTTTTTTTGCATCTAGCAATTTATTTAATTGCTCAATCCCAGAGAAGGCTGCAGAAATGTTTAAAAAGTAAGTTATAAAAATGATTGGGCTAATTTTAGTGTTTTAATAAAGCACATTGTAGCTTTTCTTCTAGTATTGTGTATTTATTTTTCGTTTAATACACCTGCATGGAAGGTTGTGATATTAAACCAGTGGAGAGGTTGTTAGGTGCTAATTTTGCCATGGAGCGGGGTTCCTCTAATCCAAGAGAGGAGCGAGCGAGGAGATTAAATGGATAACCCGGAGTGGAGCGATTAAAGAACGCTTTGAGCACGGAGGGGAAAATGTTGCCGCTCCACTCACATACTCCGATACACACACACATCTATCTGATTGGACGTCACTTGTCAAGACTGGTTGGGACACTTCAAAATACACCGTAAATATTGGGCTTTAATACATGTTTGGCATGTCTGAAGGTCTCGGATCCTAGTGGAAATGTTATCGATCATTACATCAGAGTGGTGCATGGTTTCTCATCATAGACCAAGTAGAACCACCAACAACGCCCAACGATATTATCTGAACCACATTTAAAGATGGGAATGTTATACATTTTTTCATTCATCCACATATTTGGTTTTTTTAAAAAAATTAAACTTAAGGGTATTGTTACAAGTACACCAAATATTATTGCAGGGCTCCAGACTAGGAATGTCGCGATCACCCGATTTCACAATGAACCGCGATTAAAATGGTTACGGTTCTTCAACCGTAAGAATTTGGAAGCTACGGTTAAAAACCGGGATAAACAACAATGCGGTCTATTTTAAAAAAATGTGTCTTTAGGTGTGGGTCTAACTACTTGCACCGCGCGTGTCCTGCCCTCTGCCTGGCTGGTCTGTGAGGCTGTTACTATGGTAACGGAGTTCACGAGGTGATTGTCTAGGTAAGGCGGGGCGCGTGCAGAACGTGAACTTTCAGCGCACGTGAAACTCTCAAAATGAAATCATGGCGGAACAACGCAAGAAAATGACACAGGAGTTGTTGAAGACGGGTATTCAGTGTGCAACACGAGCAGACGAATTGTCAAAAGCTCGAGAGAGAGAGAGAGAAAGAGAGAGATCAGACTGAAGTCAAACGCATGCCGTAAATTCTTCTTAAGAAATCTGTAAGATGACCTCTTGCTAGATAGGTCGAAGCGTCTAGGAAAACAAGTAGCCAATTGTATTCTTGACCATATTTAATCCATTTGGCCCCTGATTTAACTTTGAAGCGTCACACCACATGCTGGTTTTGGGACATCTTTGCATCCCATCCATTTCTGGGCACTCAAAGCGCTTCACATAGTATAGGGGGAATCTCCTCAACCACCACCAGTGTGCAGCGTCCACCTGGAAGGTGCGACGGCAGCCATAGTGCACCAGAACGCCCACCACACACCAGCCACTGGTGGAGAGGAGAGTGATGTAGCCACTTCGGTGGCCAATGGGGGGAATTTGGCCAGGACACCGGGGTTACGCCCCTACTCTTTTACGAGAAGTGCCCTGGGATTTTTAATGACCACTGAGAGTCAGGACCTCATTTTAACGTCTCATTTGAAAGACCGTTCATTAGTCTCACCTTCAGTGGAATGCAGGCATGGTCCTCTTCCAGATCTTTAAGGCAGATTTCCAGGTGGAGTTCTCCAGCTCCGGCGATGATGTGCTCTCCCGACTCCTCGATGATGCACTGCACCATGGGGTCGGACTTGGCCAGGCGTTTGAGTCCCTCCACCAGTTTGGGCAGGTCAGCGGGGTTCTTGGCCTCCACAGCAACCCTCACCACAGGACTGACGCTGAACTTCATCACACGCATGTTGTGGGCCTGCTCGAAGGTTGTGATGGTCCCAGTCTTCACCAAAAACTGGTCCACACCGACCAGACCCACAATGTTACCGCATGGCACGTCTTCGATGGGCTCGACATAACGACCCATCATCAAAATGGTCCTACAGACAGGCACAAGGAAGGTCAACAAATGTTTGACGTAAAATCAGGGTTATCAACTGATTGCCCGGAGATTTGAGTAATGGTCTAATTCGCTCCGAGCGTGCTCACTGAAGCATTTGGAGCGTTTTCTCACACCGTAAAACAGCATCTGGATATTTATGAATACACTGTAAATTTACCCACTGTTAACTGAAACAAACGGCTGTCTTTTTGAGAGGTAACTTTGAGAAACTTCAGCTAGTGATGCGTCATGTGACCAAAGGGCTGTTCAAACGTAACATGTTTTTGTGCTCGCTCGTGCTGCATTCAATCGTCTTCCAATAAATCGGTGCATCCCTACTTAAGATTTAATTTAACATTTATTTTCCAGGACAGATTATTTTTTTCCTGATTTGTCCAGGTGAAATATGACTATGAGAACCCTCAAAAAGTTATAAAAATAAAATCATTTTGTATGGAAAAAAAAAATAAAAAATTAAGAAAATAGTAATTTTACACACAAGCCAATCAGTTTTCGTTCAGATTGATTTTTATGCTTCACAGTGCAACGGAAATAAATCTTTGGATACTTGGAAAAAATTCTCCATGAAAAGAAAAGTGATCCCAAATGAAAAGTCCCTGGCTGGGAGACGCTGTAGATCAAAACAAGAGGACATTCTTGTTAATGTGGAGTGAGTTTAGAGGGCCACAGACCTCTGGATGGGTTTGAGGTAGAGATCCTCCTTCTTGCCGGGGGTGAAGTTTGGTCCCATGATTCGCACCTTAAGGCCAGTGGACACGATACCGGAGAACACACGGCCGAAAGCGTAGAAACGGCCCTTATCTGTGGTGGGCACCATTTTTGAGATGTACATCATGAGGGGTGCCTTCGGGTCGCAGTTCTTAATGCCTGTCATGTCAGGATAGACGATCATGACATTACATTCAATGACGCACACGTATGAATCAACATTAAACTTTTCCCTTTAAATGCATTCAACAGAAAGGTCAAAGTGTGATGTACCCATGGCAGCCTCATCATCGCCAGGTCCCTCGTAGAGCAGCTCACAGCGGTATTTTTGGGCTGTGACGGGAGAGGGCAGGTGGATGGTGATCATTTGAAGCAGAGCTTCTCCAGCGGGCAGCCAGCGACGCATCACGGCCTTCAGCAAAGGCTTGCCTTCCTTATCCTTGTCCTCCGTGTCCAGCTTGATGTCCAACTTCTCAATCAGTTTAGCGGTTTCCTCCTTCTTGAAGTTCATGATGGCATCAAACACCTGGAGACAGGAAAAATAAATGGAACTGCCACTGTCGTTTCAGAAAGAGATTTATATGTGGTGCACATATACGGTAAATTCAGGCTTCCACATTGCAAGAGGAAAACGCACTGAATTGGGCTTGCAGGGACGGGTGCGAGCAAGAACCCTCTTACCTTGAAGATGGGGTCCAGGATGAGTTGAGCGAAGGTACGGGGCAGTTTCTTTCCATCAGGGCTGTTGGCAGATTTGCTGAATTTACCAGTGGCTGGGTCAAAGAACCTGAATGAGCGGAATATGAGAGGGTTTGTAAATAAGGACCCCAATTTGATTTCTCTCCCAATTTGTAATGCCCAATTCCCGCTACTTAGTAGGTCCTCATGGTGGCGCGGTTACTCGCCTCAATCCGGGTGGCGGAGGACAAGTCTCAGTTGCCTACGCTTCTGAGACGTCAATCCACGCATCTGATCACGTGACTCGTTGTGCATGACACCGCGGAGACTCACAGCATGTGGAGACTCATGCTACTCACCACGATCCACACACAACTCACCACACGCCCCATTGAGAGAACCACTAATCACCACCACGAGGAGGTTACCCCATGTGACTCTACCCTCCCTAGCAACCATGCCAATTTGGTTGCTTAGGAGTCCTCACTTGAGTCACTTGGGCCCCCCATTTTTACGTCTCATTTGCCATCATTAAATTGTATTTTGAATCCAAACATACACCAATAATGTCCCAATCAAAATCTCACCGGTCGCCCCAGAGTTTCTTCATCATGTCCTCCACTTTCTTACAGCGTTCGTTTGGGTTCAGCTGAGCTTCACCTTTAGCAGCAAACTTGGCCACATACATCTCGGCAAACTGCTTGAGAGTGAAGGCCCAGCCGTGCAGGCCAGAACCAAAACCAACGGTACCGATCACAGGGTCAATCTAAACCAGAAGCATAAATGAGGGTCAGACATGTATACAAGTGCAGTGATCTAACAGAAAGTATAACTAATGACGAGCGTAGCTGCTTTATACTTCAGCTCCTTTTCAAATTGTAGTGTGCCGTCTAACTAGACAGCATTTCTAGGTATCATAGGCTCACTAAACTTGAAAGCCGTTCCAAACCGCAGGCTGCAAAAGTTAGCTAGCTTACGAGAGGCCTCGCTACAGCCGAAATACAAGACCTGTATCATTTATGGCACACTGCGAAATGGTAATGGGTTTCACATGTTCAAATGCCAAAATGCTACTAGGGTTTTCACACTTCAGTCCCCTTAAAAAGAACAAAATATACTTTTTAAAAAAAAAACAAATATATATATATATATATATATATATATATATATATATATATATATATATATATATATACTGTCCCTTTAAGAGCATAACGCTTGAATCTCGCGCAAAGCTCTATGCGGTGCACATGAGTGACCATTTAGTCACTTTACAGGAAGGGCGCTTCAAATCAGTTCCTTGTGAGGTTCCATTGCAGGTTGGTTGATGCCTTAATGTGAACCGCCTTTGTAGACGAAACAGACTTCGCAACGGAGCGTGAGAGTTTGTGGAGGTCTCAGATAAAAGGGTTGGGTTATACATCAACACATCAGAGTGGTGCATGATTTCTCCTCATAGACCAGACAACGTCGTCTTCAACTTCTGCTTGTTAACCCAAGACAGGAATCTAAATTCTCACCATGATGTTACCCATGGGTCCTCCCTCGTCCTCTCCATAGGTGGAGATGATCACGTTCACGTTCTCCACGATGCGCTGGAAGGTTTGGAAGAGCTCTTCAGGTTCCAACTGGAGTTCAAGCAGGGCGCGGTCCATCTTATTCATCATCAGCACCGGCTTAATACGCTCGGCGATGGCCTGTCTCAGCACAGTCTCCGTCTGCACACACACACCTGACAGAGAGAGCACAAGCACAGTCAATGCACCACAAACTTCTCATTTTCTCAGTGCATTTCCAGCACTTATAATACCCCAATATTCATGTGTGAGATGAGATGTCATTCCACCTACATGGGAGTATGATGTGTAAAACCAAAGTTTACCAGAGACACAATCCACCACAACCAGAGCTCCATCAGTGACACGCAGAGCTGCTGTGACCTCCGAGGAGAAGTCCACGTGCCCGGGAGAGTCGATCAAGTTAATGAGGAAACCAGATCCATCCTTACACTGCTTAATGAAGGCCATGTCATTCTCAGACAGCTCATAGTACATGGAGATGGCGCTGTGAAAGAGGCACAAGAGAGGACACTCAAAACAAGTGGATTTGTTTCCAGATAATTTCTGTTCTAAGGAGCTTATCCTGGATAACTGGCCATTTGCTACTCTGACAGAACCGATACTGCAGTTAAACCGAACGACGCTCCAACAGAACACGTTTACAAAAGGAGTGGGAATATTTAGGCACCGGATCACAAAGTAATTACTAATGAAATCTTGATGCATTTCTATTGTCCTGTGTAAATGAATGCATCAGACCCATTAAACTTTTCCTACACAATAATTAGAATAAATGATATTAATATAACATTCGAGTTGACTGGGTTCCAAGAAATTAATGATAATCACAAAGTGGACAGACACGATGTCAAGAAGAAAACGTTTTATTTATTTGTTTATTTTTGGCTGCAGTGGAAAAGGTCAGAGTTTGGATTATTTTAAGAGGATGCGAGTATTTTTATTGACCGTAGAGCACGGACAAAACATGATCTCATTTGCTCACACACACACACACACACACACGCTCATATTTATATACACACACACGCTCATATTTATATACACACACACGCTCATATTTATATACACACATACGCGTGTGTGTGTATATATATATATATATATATATATATATATATATATATATATTACACACACACACACACACACGCACGCACATATACACACACACAGGCACGCATTCATATATATACACACATTCATATATACACACACACACACATGCATATACACACACGCAGACACACATGCATATACGCACACACACACACACAATTTTATTAATTAAATTGTTTAAAATGTCAATTTAATTTGATGAAATTGAAATGCGTAAATCTTTAAAAATAGCATAAAATATTTATAATTATTTTTTTTTTATCATATCGCAGTTCAATCACAATTTATCAAAATAATCGTTATGACTTTCTCCAAATCATCAGCTCTAAACGTTGTGAGTAAATCACTCGCGCTATGCGACTAAAATACGTCAGTCATTCGCCAAACAAACATGTAAGAAAATGTAATGTGTAATAAATATGTATAGGGACAATCATACAATATGAAATATTTTCACTTAAACACTTTAAATATTAAGGAATTTAACAAACAGTATCAATGCAGGGATTTAGTAAAAAATGCTTTGCATGGTATCGTAAATTATTTTGTATAATATAATTCTATTAAGTGTAATTCTATTTTCATTTTCCAACCTTGTGAATATTTTGTTAAAAAGGTGCATGAAATTTCAAATGGATTTGCATTAAAAATGCAATTTTATGACATCATAAACATTCATGTAAAATGTGAAATGTGTGATTCAAATGATTAGAAGCAAAATATAAAATAAAAATGTACAAAACTTACAATCTGGTACACTATATTGCGTGCAGCCAATGGCGATTCTTTCTCCAACTTGTCAGTAGCGGGTTGATACCGTTCCCATTTTTACAATTATTCCAACAGAAAGTCTCAGACAGGTCAAAACAAACCTCACAAACTTTCCAAAGTATCCAAGTTAGCATTCATTTGTGATCTAAGATACAGAATGAACCGTTTACATCATGCTTAAAGTCTTCAGTTGGGCATAAACAATGTAAAGCAAAGATGACAAACTATATTTACGTGGATTTGATGGTAATGCAACGCTCCTGCTCGTCCTTGCGTGTGTCAGTGAAGCGCGTCTCTCCGGCGCGGCCAGAAGCGATGATTCCAGCCTTGGACACCAGAGAGTCGGTCAATGTGGATTTCCCGTGATCCACGTGCGCAATCACGGACATGTTGCGGATGTTGGACTTTTTGTCCATGATGGCACGGATCTGGTCTACCGTGAAGTTCACCTGAGAAAGAGGAACGCCAGTGATCTAACAGTGGACAAAAACATGCATACTGAACATACAGACAAGTAAAGGTTTTTTTTGCCAATACCGATAAATAAGGTGGCGGGAAAATGTAGACAACTGATTAACATAGTGTTTTGAGTGTGTGTGTGTGTGTGTGTGTGTATATATATATATATATATATATATATTTCACCAGATGAGTTTTATCATGCGAGGAACAAAAAATAAATGTACTATCGGAAACCATCAGCATATATTTTGCAGATAACCGATAGTGTCAAAATGCGACTATCGGCACCGATATATCGGTCTACCTCTACAGAGGAGTTTGCATTTAAAAGCAAAATATAGTAAGCTAGTAAAGTTAAAATAATAAGTGAGGTCAAATTTGTTATTTACATTTTTTTTAACAACTTATATTACATATTTCTGAATGTAAAATGTATGTAAATAAAAAAATACCCGATTAATTACAAAACTCTCCATCTCCACCAATCAAATGCACTTAACCAAGTGTAAACATCTCATCTGAATTAAACATATCTATACTACACTGAACTTTATCACCAATTCAGGCGTTACTTTGGTGAAATCTGTTACATTCTTTGTATTCTATTATATTGCATTACTCGTTTGTGACGTCAGAAGTTCTGGCAGATCGGCAGCGCTTTATTTACATATTTCCAGGCCCATTGGAACCGGGCAGACACAAGGCCACGCACGAATCACACGTTGTTTTGACTGCCTACCGGAAGATCTCGCGGGAACAATAGTCGAGCATGTGCGTGATGACAGATACAGCGGTGTACCGGTGTGCAGAAACATCTGCCGTTACACAGCTGGTAAACTGTAAATATCATCTTTAAAATACGGTAATAATATTGCGGTTAGAGATATTTCGCTACGTAAGTGGTAAACCATTCATAAACAATTTGTGAAGTATTTTTAAAAAATCAGTCATGCCGAAAAGGTCCACAGCCATTTTGTTTGTGGGAACAGCTGGCCGGTCTTTATCCGCAGAAATCTCGCCCAAAATCCAGTTAAACCCGGGAAATAATGGGTTGGAAAGCAGTATAGAGTCCCTGATTAACGGTATCGAATTAAATAACACCGGTGATACGTACCATTTTGATGGATGTTTCGGGATTCACTCAGCACAGATATCACAACAGAGAGCGCGCTGCCTTCCTCTGGAACGGGACAGGCAGTGAAGATGAGCACGCGAATCATCGAATGAGTGATTTTATATTCAGCCGGAGGCCGCGAGCTCAGCGTGATGACGCACGCAAAAAAAAATCTGTGTCCAGCATTTAATAAAAAAATTAACAATTTAACCCTTGTGCGTCAATTTCAAAAGTTACTCAGGGGTCCCTATAGAGGACAAAAATGTCCGCGTCAAAAACTGCCATAATAATATTATATATTCATATTATTTTCCACTTTCAGTGAGTTACTATTTTTAACCAAATCAGTCCTGATCACAACAACCAAATATTCATTCATTTTTAGTATTTTTAAATGCCAGTTTGTTTACATAATGCCACTGTAGTTTTTTTTACACACACACACACACACATTTCTCAACACACACATACAAAACACACTCTGACATCCATACCAACACAAGCAGACATACAATTTTATCTGCATCATGTATTCAGTTGTCCTGTAGTGCTCTATAATGCAGCAGAGACTAAAAGAGAATTGGGGGAAAGTTTGTATTTGCTCCACAGGATAAACATGAGGAAAATGGCGCCATCTGGTGGAAAATATTACAAATGTAAATGTTGAAGTCAGGACTCCGGAATGAAAGAATAATATCATATAATTCATGATTTGATGCTTTAATGGCGCTGGGATCAAATTTTGCAGTTTTAACGGGTTTCAATGGGGATATTTTTGTCCTAAAGATCCCGAGTGTGACTATTGTGTGTACACAGTGTGTTATAGATGTATTATAGGAACTGAGATTGAAATATCAAAATTCCCCCAAAAAATACACACCATTGGCAAAATTTATGCTGTTGGCATGATCAGCCGAAATGATCGAAAAAAACAAAAATGAAAAAGACAAAAATGTCCTGAATGTTGCACAAGGGATAATATATATATATATAAAAGAATCATCCTCTCACTTTCAAGTGCTTTTATTTTCAGCCCTCACCCTCCCATCCAACAGGTCCCAGACGTGCTCAATGGGATTGAGATCCGGGCTCTTCGCTGGCCATGGCAGAACACTGACATTCCTGTCTTGCAGGAAATCCGGCACAGAAAGAGCAGTATGGCTGGTGGCACTGCCATGCTGAAGGGTCATGTCAGGATGAGCTGCAGGAAGGGTACCACATGAGGGAGGAGGATGTCGTCCCTGTAATGCACAGCGTTGAGAGTGAATGCTGTGACACACCGCCCCAGAACATGACGGACCCTCCACCTCCAAATCGATCCCGTTCCAGAGTACAGGCCTAGGCATGAGTCCAACCATCACAACAGGCCCACAAGCCCTCAGTCCAGCCTCTCTCAGTCTATTGCACACAGTCTGAACACTGATGGAGGGATTGTGCATTCCTGGTGTAACTCGGGCAGTTGTTGCCATCCTGTGTCCCGCAGGTGTGATATTCGGATGTACCGATCCTGTGCAGGTGTTGTTACACGTGGTCGGCCACTGCGAGGACGATCAGCTGTCCTTCCCGTCTCCCTGTAGCGCTGTCTTAGGTGTCTCACGATACGGACATTGCAGTTTATTGCCCTGGCCACATCTGCAGTCCTCATGCCTCCATGCAGCATGCCTAAAGCACGTTCATGATGAGCCCGGACCCCGGGCATCTTTCTTTTGGGGTTTTTCAGAGTCAGTAGAAAGGTCTCCTTAGCGTCCTAAGTTTTTATAACTGTGACCTTAATCGTCTCTCCTCTGTAAGTGTCTTGCACCACAGGTGCATGTTCATTCATTGTTTATGGTTCATTGAACAAGCATGGACAACTAGTGAATTATCTTTCAAATACAGTGTCCTGAAAAAGAGTTTATATACTGCATGTTTTTGGACTCTACAGGTGTTACTGTTAATGCAGTTTGCTCAGGAGTCATTTAATAAAGATGCTTGGAAAAAAAAAAAAAATATATATATATATAAAAAAAGACACAAAGCAGCTCCTCCTTTTGATTTTACACATGAACAAAATCAACCAGCTGTCACATTTATCTGTCAGAAAGGGATGAATATGGAAGGGGAAAAATTATGTACAGATAACTAAATCGTCACATTCAAGCATGGACATTATTCTTCAATTAGGGGAACTTTTCTGTCCCCTGGGATTATTTTAAAGAGAGAGAGACAAAGAGAGACAGAGAGAGAGAGAGAGAGAAATGCAATGCATCATCCTAGCTCTGCAGGAAAAGATACACCAACCAAGTTTCCATATATAAAAAAAAAATGAAAAAAAAAAAAAAAAAAATATATATATATATATATATATATATATATATATTTTTTTTTTCATTTTTTTTTATAGGAATTTGACAGACTTGTATAATTCTCCAAAAAGTGCTAAATATCTTTCCCATCACTAAAAAAAACATCACAATAAAATAAAAATCTATTTGAAGGCTTATTAAGGCCACGATTAGATCTTTATGTGCTACGTGTTTAAACGTGATGAAACGTAGTACATTAATAAGCAAATGGGCATTGATATAAAATATCTCAAATAATTCATCAAAAATAAATACAGAAATACGCATGTACATTTATTTCTACACATTTTAGTATATATATTTTATGTTGACGTATGCATTTATTTACATTCTATATCTCTAAATTTACTTATTTATATGCTTAATAATAATTTATGTGTCGATAGATAGATATTTATTTATCTACGACTTTTTGTTTATTTATTTATTTAAAATACAAAAACAATATTTTAGAGAGTAAGCAATGTTTTAATATTATTCCCCGTCGAAAGCTTCTTTTGTATGGGAATGGGAAGTATGTTTAAATTAATATTTCTTAAATAAATTGCACGGATTTGCTGAAGAAATGTGCAGTTTACCGCGAGGGGGAAACGGATGAAATCTGAAGGCGGAACGTATTTTTCTTACATGTTTAATCCGAGCACCATTAAAGAACGCACTGCCGTAGCGCTTTTCTGTAATTCACTAAATATTTACGTCAGTTAAATTCCGCTGCGTTTAGTTACTGTGGCACGCTTACGCTTTTACCGTACTGCCCTCTGTTCTCCTGGGTGGGGTTTTGATGTGTAACAAGAATATTATCTGTCTTATTTAAAACATTTTTGTTTGACGTTTGATTCGAATGAGCGAAACTCTCAGGTAGTAACTTTACAAGTGTGCAAAAGTTTAACTTTTAATAAATAATGTGTTTGTCTGAGTCACGCTGGCTTGCAGTGTATTGTTACCATGGTACAGTGAAGTTATCACATGGTAATGCGTTAGTACTTTGATATATACCATGATATTTACATGGTACTTCAATGCCTTGATATTGCACTTGAGCAGGTCTTAAAAACATGGTACTTTAGAAAACGTATGGACAAACAAGTCATTGAAACTGAACCTGTGTTGTGTTTTGGAGCAAGTTCTGTTGCAGTCATGGCCAAACGCAGAATAACACAGGAGACTTTTGATGCAGTGGTCAGAGAAAACATTGAGGAGTTTGACATGGAGGGAAATGAAGCATTGGAGGAGGCCATCGAACAGTTTGAGTCTCAATGTGAGTTAACTCTTGTGCAACCTTTTTAGTTTTTTATAATGTTTAGCCTATGGAGCAAATACAAGCTTTTCCCCTATTTTCTATTTGCTGTATTGCTGCACCGCAGGCCAGTTGAATAAATGATGCCGCTAAAATTGTGTGTTTCGTATGTGTATTGAGAAGTGTGTGTGTGTTTGTCCAGGTAAGGATATTAAAACCTGATATTTTTGACATTATATGAGGAAAACGGCTTAAAATCATACTAAACTATATTTTTTGAAAATGTAAAAATGCCGAAAATGTTCTGTGATGTTTAGGGGTAGGGTTAGGGCAGTGTTTCTCTACCTTTTTTCGGCCACGGCACACTTTTTACAACTAAAAAATTCTACGGCACACCACTATCCCACATAGGCTAACCATCATCAATATTTGTCCTTTTCAAGAACTTGTCCATGTTTTCTGTCCATCTTAGTAACATGTTTACTTGTAATGTTTGAAATTCGGCTATGAAACACCCCCCCAAAAAAACAAGTCACAAACAGTGCTTGCGTTAGACTTTCTCATCGTCGGACCGGGTCGAACAAATTCCGTCATAATCTATTATTACCTGTTATTTTAATTGTCAAATTTGAATGATAATAAGATATTTAATAGCATTTATTTTCATTCACATTTTCATTTTTAATCATGAAGCTACAGGACGAGCATACAGCAGATTATACATTAATTTATTTATTTATGAAGAGGACAGATGAACAACAGAGACACGAAGCAGATGAATGTTTCAGAGGAGGCCAATAAAACACGACATATGAACAATGCAATATTACAAAAAACAAATACGTATAAATATCACTCACTTCATAGACTTCAATGTATTCTGCAGCACTGACGCGAGTCATGTGATGACCCTTTACTCGTATAAATATCACTCGCTTCATAGACTTCAATGTATTCTGCAGCGCTGACACGAGTCATGTGATGACCCTTTACTCGTATAAATATCACTCGCTTCATAGACTTCAATGTATTCTGCAGCGCTGACACGAGTCATGTGATGACCCTTTACACGTATAAATATCACTCGCTTCATAGACTTCAATGTGTTCTGCAGCGCTGACTCGAGTCATGTGATGACCCTTTACACGTATAAATATCACTCGCTTCATAGACTTCAATGTGTTCTGCAGCGCTGACACGAGTCATGTGATGACCCTTTACACATATAAATATCACTCGCTTCATAGACTTCAATGTGTTCTGCAGCGCTGACGCGAGTCATGTGATGACCATTTACATGTATAAATATCACTCGCTTCATAGACTTCAATGTATTCTGCAGCGCTGACACGAGTCATGTGATGACCCTTTACTCGTATAAAAATCACTCGCTTCATAGACTTCAATGTACTCTGCAGCGCTGACACGAGTCATGTGATGACCCTTTACACATATAAATATCACTCGCTTCATAGACTTCAATGTACTCTGCAGCGCTGACGCGAGTCATGTGATGACCCTTTACTCGTATAAATATCACTCGCTTCATAGACTTCAATGTACTCTGCAGCGCTGACACGAGTCATGTGATGACCCTTTACATGTATAAATATCACTCGCTTCATAGACTTCAATGTATTCTGCAGCGCTGACACGAGTCATGTGATGACCCTTTACATGTATAAATATCACTCGCTTCATAGACTTCAATGTATTCTGCAGCGCTGACACGAGTCATGTGATGACCCTTTACACGTATAAATATCACTCACTTCATAGACTTCAATGTATTCTGCAGCGCTGACACGAGTCATGTGATGACCCTTTACTCGTATAAATATCACTCGCTTCATAGACTTCAATGTGTTCTGCAGTGCTGATGCGAGTCGTGATGACCCTTTACTCGTATAAATATCCCTCACTTTATAGACTTCAATGTATTCTGCAGCGCTGACACGAGTCATGTGATGACCCTTTACTCGTATAAATATCACTCGCTTCATAGACTTCAATGTATTCTGCAGCACTGATGCGAGTCATGTGATGACCCTTGTGTAAATATCACTCGCTTCATAGACTTCAATGTATTCTGCAGTGCTGATGCGAGTCATGTGATGACACGAGTCATGTGATGACCCTTTACTCGTATAAATATCACTCACTTCACAGACTTCAATGTATTCTGCAGCGCTGATGCGAGTCATGTGATGACACGAGTCATGTGATGACCATTTACTCGTATAAATATCACTCACTTCACAGACTTCAATGTATTCTGCAGTGCTGATGCGAGTCATGTGATGACACGAGTCATGTGATGACCCTTTACTCGTATAAATATCACTCACTTCACAGACTTCAATGTATTCTGCAGCGCTGATGCGAGTCATGTGATGACCCTTTACTCGTATAAATATCACTCACTTCACAGACTTCAATGTATTCTGCAGCGCTGATGCGAGTCATGTGATGACCCTTTACTCGTATAAATATCACTCACTTCATAGACTTCAATGTATTCTGCAGTGCTGATGCGAGTCATGTGATGACCCTTTACTCGTATAAATATCACTCACTTTTGCACATTAATCATTACTCTTCACAATAACAAAATTGACCGATTATGGTTTCAAAACAGCAAATTTCTCTGTAAGGTGAGGAGTCTGTATCCCTTAAATTATATATATATTTTTTTATATGCATTTATTTATTTAGCTGAAAGTGTGTTTTGTGTGTGTGTGTGTGTGTGTGTGTGTGTGTCTGTTTTTTGATGCGGCAATTTTCGTCCAAGGGTTAAAATAATCATTGTGCGTTACTGGGAACTCCAAAGCTAAAATGTGTTTAAAATGATGGAAAATTTATTAAAAAAAAATAGTGCCAGTTACAGCATCTAAAATATGCACGTTCCCTTTTTTCAAAGTATCAGTTACATTGTTCATTTCATACACTGCAAAAAATAACTTTATTACTGAGTATTTTTGTCTTATTTTTTGGAAAAGATATCTAAACAACACACGTGGTTCAAAAAAGACAAGCTTCTAGTTTTCCTGTATAACCCATGTGTGTTTACTATGGTATTCAATGCATTTAACACTGGCATTATATCTGTAATGCATTGATTGTTTTTAGTTTCCAGTTGTTATGAAATTAATATGTTAAATACCATGATCACGTTCATATTTATGTGTCGTGTGTAAGTTCATGGCAAGGGCACTCCGAACAGCAAATACAGCTACATAGAGTAACATTAAAATAAGTGTCATACGGCAATATAGAGTACATCAGGTTGCCATTTTACAAGTTTATAACAGTCAATATTTATCAGCCATTTATTGACCAAATTAAAACCGTCGACATAACGTTATAAAGCATGAAAATGCCCATATGAAAAACAGATGGTTGATTTATAATTATTTAGTCAAACATTCTGTAAAAACTAACAATCCAGAAATAATAATAGCCACAATATGTAGAAAGGTTGGCACTCCTAATAACATATTTATTTTCGAATCTTTCTCATTCGCGTGTTAGTGCAGAAAAAAACGGCATAAATAGACGTGACGGTTGTGAAAGCGGCACTTAGCTATAGGCTACATGATGAGGCGAAACCATCCAAAACACTTTGAAATTGAAAATGTTTTGAACTTCTGAGATATCGGTATGATATCTGCTAATGATGCATGATTAATTGAAATAAGATGGAAATCACAATGTGGCTTTGTGCGATTTATAAACCTTAAAAGGTTTTAAACTGCAAAAAATTATTTTGAAGAACAAAATAGTTTTTTTTTCCCATGTTAAATGGAAATTATTTATTGCTAGAACAGCGAAAAGCTTTTGCACCTCTTTGTAAATTTTTTTAAGCATTTCTTAGTAAAACAGCGATCTGATGACAAAATACGGTAAGTTGCGACTATTTTTATGTATTTTTAAATCGGTATCGGGCAAAAATGTTATACAGCCTCTTTTACACCATTTGCCAAAAGTGTTTGTTTCACTTTAGAAATGTTGTGTACATTTATTTGCTGTTTACAGCTCTCTAGATATCAGTATCGGCCATTGAAAAACCCATATCGGTAGACCACTTATATATATGGCCGCATTCATTTTGGACCCTCTGTTTATTCAATTAAATTATATTTTTATAGCACTTTTCAAAACACAAATCATTCCACAGCAGCTTTAAACGTGTGTATGTGGTGATTGGATGATTAAGTGATTTTATTTTAATTCAAAGGTGTGGACCTCAGCAACATTGTGAAGGAAGTGCCGAAAGTTTCTTCGGAAGAAAACGCGCAAGACCAAACTCACGAGGTTCTTCAGGTATGTTTACGTTCACGTTCTACGACATGCCATGTTCGGATGTGAAACATGAACTCTGTAATATCAAGAATACTGGCATGTTTTCCAGGCTTTAGAGTCACTTAAATCTGCAGTGGCGTCATCGTCTACATCCGTAGTGGAGGATCTGCGAGTGTTCACGGCGCAGTGCTCGCTGGACTTCGCTCGGAGATACCTTGCGGCTCAAAAGGACGCATATCCCACGATCCTCAGCTGCTGCCAGAGAGCCGGAGAGGAGAAGGAGGAGCTCTCCGTCGCTCTTGCCGCTCTCTCCGCGCTAACAGATGGCCAGCCGGACCTCCTGGATGTGGAAGGACGAGAGTTTTTGATCGGAGCTTTAACGACGCACCAGTCGGACCCCGCTCTCACCTGCCAGAGCATCCGTATCATTAGACACTTCTGTCTGAAACATGAGAATAACAGGCAGGCTTTTGTGAAGGCAGGTGCTTTGGCACTGCTCACCGGGAGCATCACACGCCACATTGAACATCCCGAGGTCGTGAGGGAGGCCTGTCTCGCGCTGAGGGTCATGACCTTCGACGATGACGTGCGTGTGCCTTTTGGACAAGCCCATGAACATGCTAAGATGATCGTGTTGGAGCAGAACGGCCTGAAAGTCATTACTGAAGCTGCTGAAGGTGAGCTTTACTGTTACCTAAGCCGGTATGGGACATTTTGGGCGATACTCGTAGCAAATCATTATTTTTATGGTATGATTAATAACAATAAATCTATACTGTTTTCCTGTGAGTGTGTGTGTTTGTGTGTCTGTGAGTCTGTGTGTCTGTAAGTGTTTGTGTGTCTGTGTGTCTGTGAGTGTAAGTGTTTGTGTGTTTGTGTGTCTGTGAGTCTGTGTGTCTGTGAGTGTAAGTGTTTGTGTGTCTGTGAGTCTGTGTGTCTGTGAGTGTAAGTGTTTGTGTGTCTGTGAGTGTAAGTGTTTGTGAGTCTGTGTGTTTGTGAGTGTAAATGGTTGTGTGTTTGTGTGTCTGTGAGTCTGTGTGTCTGTGAGTGTAAGTGTTTGTGAGTCTGTGAGTCTGTGTGTTTGTGAGTGTAAGTGTTTGTGTGTCTGTGTGTCTGTGAGTGTAAGTGTTTGTGTGTCTGTGAGTGTAAGTGTTTGTGAGTCTGTGTGTCTGTGAGTGTAAATGGTTGTGTGTTTGTGTATCTGTGAGTCTGTGTGTCTGTGAGTGTAAGTGTTTGTGAGTCTGTGAGTGTAAGTGTTTGTGTGTCTGTGTGTTTGTGAGTGTAAGTGTTTGTGTGTCTGTGAGTCTGTGAGTGTAAGTGTTTGTGTGTCTGTGAGTCTGTGTGTCTGTGAGTGTAAGTGTTTGTGAGTCTGTGTGTCTGTGAGTGTAAGTGTTTGTGTGTCTGTGAGTGTAAGTGTCTGTGAGTGTAAGTGTTTGTGAGTGTAAGTGTTTGTGAGTCTGTGTGTCTGTGAGTGTAAGTGTCTGTGAGTGTAAGTGTTTGTGTGTCTGTGAGTGTAAGTGTTTGTGTGTCTGTGAGTGTAAGTGTCTGTGAGTGTAAGTGTTTGTGAGTCTGTGAGTGTAAGTGTCTGTGAGTGTAAGTGTCTGTGAGTGTAAGTGTCTGTGAGTGTAAGTGTTTGTGTGTCTGTGAGTGTAAGTGTTTGTGTGTCTGAGTGTAAGTGTTTGAGTCTGTGTGTCTGTGAGTGTGTTTGTGTGTCTGTGAGAGTAAGTGTTTGTGAGTCTGTGTGTCTGTGAGTGTAAGTGTCTGTGTGTCTGTGAGTGTAAGTGTCTGTGTGTCTGTGAGTGTAAGTGTCTGTGTGTCTGTGAGTGTAAGTGTTTGTGTGTCTGTGAGTGTAAGTGGCTGTGTGTCTGTGAGTGTGTCTGTGAGTGTAAGTGTCTGTGAGTCTGTGAGTGTGTGTCTGTGAGTGTAAGTGTTTGTGTGTCTGTGAGTGTAAGTGTTTGTGTGTCTGTGAGTCTGTGAGTGTAAGTGTTTGTGAGTCTGTGTGTCTGTGAGTGTAAGTGTCTGTGTGTCTGTGAGTGTAAGTGTCTGTGTGTCTGTGAGTGTAAGTGTCTGTGTGTCTGTGAGTGTAAGTGGCTGTGTGTCTGTGAGTGTGTGTCTGTGAGTGTAAGTGTCTGAGTGTGTGTCTGTGAGTGTAAGTGTTTGTGAGTCTGTGTGTCTGTGAGTGTAAGTGTTTGTGTGTCTGTGAGTGTAAGTGTTTGTGAGTCTGTGTGTCTGTGAGTGTAAGTGTCTGTGTGTCTGTGAGTGTAAGTGTCTGTGTGTCTGTGAGTGTAAGTGTTTGTGAGTCTGTGAGTGTAAGTGTCTGTGAGTGTAAGTGTCTGTGTGTCTGTGAGTGTAAGTGTTTGTGAGTCTGTGTGTCTGTGAGTGTAAGTGTTTGTGAGTCTGTTTGTGTAAGTGTCTGTGTGTCTGTGTGTGTAAGTGTCTGTGTGTCTGTGAGTGTAAATGTCTGTGAGTGTAAGTGTTTGTGAGTCTGTGTGTCTGTGAGTGTAAGTGTCTGTGTGTCTGTGAGTGTAAGTGTCTGTGTGTCTGTGAGTGTAAGTGTTTGTGTGTCTGTGAGTGTAAGTGTTTGTGTGTCTGTGAGTGTGTGTCTGTGAGTGTAAGTGTTTGTGTGTCTGTGAGTGTAAGTGTGAGTCTGTGTGTCTGTGAGTGTAAGTGTCTGTGTGTCTGTGAGTGTAAGTGTTTGTGTGTCTGTGAGTGTGTGTAAGTGTTTGTGTGTCTGTGAGTGTGTGTCTGTGAGTGTAAGTGTTTGTGTGTCTGTGAGTGTAAGTGTTTGTGAGTCTGTGTGTCTGTGAGTGTAAGTGTCTGTGTGTCTGTGAGTGTAAGTGTCTGTGTGTCTGTGAGTGTAAGTGTCTGTGTGTCTGTGAGTGTAAGTGTAAGTGTCTGTGTGTCTGTGAGTGTAAGTGTTTGTGAGTCTGTGTGTCTGTGAGTGTAAGTGTCTGTGTGTCTGTGAGTGTAAGTGTCTGTGTGTCTGTGAGTGTAAGTGTTTGTGAGTCTGTGTGTCTGTGAGTGTAAGTGTTTGTGTGTCTGTGAGTGTAAGTGTTTGTGAGTCTGTGTGTCTGTGAGTGTAAGTGTCTGTGTGTCTGTGAGTGTAAGTGTCTGTGTGAGTGTAAGTGTTTGTGTGTCTGTGAGTGTAAGTGTCTGTGAGTCTGTGAGTGTGTGTCTGTGAGTGTAAGTGTTTGTGTGTCTGTGAGTGTAAGTGTTTGTGAGTCTGTGTGTCTGTGAGTGTAAGTGTCTGAGTGTAAGTGTTTGTGAGTCTGTGAGTGTGTGTCTGTGAGTGTATGTGTCTGTGTGTCTGTGAGTGTAAGTGTTTGTGTGTCTGAGTGTAAGTGTTTGTGAGTCTGTGTGTCTGTGAGTGTAAGTGTCTGTGTGTCTGTGTGTCTGTGAGTGTAAGTGTCTGTGTGTCTGTGAGTGTAAGTGTCTGTGAGTCTGTGAGTGTAAGTGTCTGTGAGTCTGTGAGTGTAAGTGTTTGTGAGTCTGTGAGTGTAAGTGTCTGTGTGTCTGTGAGTGTAAGTGTCTGTGTGTCTGTGAGTGTAAGTGTTTGTGAGTCTGTGAGTGTAAGTGTTTGTGTGTCTGTGAGTGTAAGTGTCTGTGTGTCTGTGAGTGTAAGTGTCTGTGAGTCTGTGAGTGTAAGTGTTTGTGAGTCTGTGAGTGTAAGTGTCTGTGTGTCTGTGTTTGTGAGTCTGTGAGTGTAAGTGTTTGTGTGTCTGTGAGTCTGTGAGTGTAAGTGTTTGTGTGTCTGTGAGTGTAAGTGTTTGTGTGTCTGTGAGTCTGTGAGTGTAAGTGTTTGTGTGTCTGTGAGTCTGTGAGTGTAAGTGTCTGTGAGTCTGTGAGTGTAAGTGTTTGTGTGTCTGTGAGTGTGTGTCTGTGAGTGTAAGTGTTTGTGTGTCTGTGAGTGTTTGTGTGTCTGTGAGTCTGTGAGTGTAAGTGTTTGTGTGTCTGTGTGAGTGTGAGTGTTTGTGAGTCTGTGTGTCTGTGAGTGTAAGTGTTTGTGTGTCTGTGAGTGTAAGTGTTTGTGTTTGTGAGTCTGTGTGTCTGTGAGTGTAAGTGTGTCTGAGAGTGTGTGTGAGTCTGTGTGTTTGTGTGTGTGTCTGTGAGTGTGTGTGTGTTTGTGCGTGTGTGTTTTGCACTGAGGATGTTTTAGAGTCTCACCCTGTAATTTCTGTCTGTTTTTTTTTTTCATTGTATTTAACAAAAATGTATCATTCATTTTCAATGGCCGGTCAATTATGACCATGAATACTGTACCATTTTTTAAATGTATATATTTATTTATTTTAGGAGCACTTAGACTTATCGAATCAAGCCCAATTCTTTCCCGTATGTTCAGATGGCAAATAGAGGAAAAGTCACCGTCTTGCACTGCTCAGATTAAGGAAATCATTTTTATTACATTTAAAAAAAAAAAGTAAAATGACAATGTAATGAATCCTGTTCTATATTTGCTGCAATATCTCGCTGATATATGAAAATAAAACATCTAAATATATCTGAATCAATTATACACAATTATAGATAATTGTGTGGTAACTTTAATTGTGCTTGTCTCAGCTCACCCAGAGAACACGGCAGTGCTCAGTGAACTCTGTGCCACCCTCTCTCGCCTCGCTGTCAGGAACGAGTTCTGTCAGGACATCGTAGAGCTCGGAGGCTTGAAATTCATGATAAAGCTCCTGGCTGACAGTTTAGATTGTCAGGTGAGCAAAGGAGACTTTTAATATGAAGTTTTCCATGAAATGCATCCTGATGCACAGAAGTTGACCGAAAGATATGATTTATGTTTATTTGTATTTATGTTGTCCTCCAGGAACTTGTGAAGCAGGTGCTCAATGCATTGAAGGCCATCGCAGGAAATGACGATGTCAAAGACGCCATTGTGAATACGGGCGGGGCAGAACTGATTGTCATAGCGATGAACCGTCACATGGCCAATGCACAGGTGTGACCTCTACTAGTGCATGTCTTTGACCCCAGTCATACCTGCTGTTAAGATGCGTCTCCTGTGACAACTTGTGTTCATATTTCAAGGGGAGGGTCTCTGATTTCCTACATCATATGACAAATATCAGTCACTATGTCATTGAGCCCTGATTTAAACTCGTATATTTGTGCAGCGGTTGATTGACAGCTGGGGGATGTTTCTGCGCTGCTGTCCGCGAAGCATTAGGATGGATTCATGTATTCACCTCACATGTGATGTGGTCACATGCCTGAATTCATAACTGCTGGAAGTGTATATAAATATGTGATCAAGTGTTTTAAAGCTGAAGTCTGTCGTTTCTGTGCCACCAAACAGAACTGGCTGCGATTTTTATAAAAATAAATAAATAGTCTGAATGTGCTGTTAGCTTCAAAGTTGGTGTGTGCTGGTCTCTCCTGTCTGTATTTGGTTCTGTGCTTCATCTCATGCTCAGAGTAACAGAAGTGCATCGCACGTGATTAACGCGTTAAATTGACAGCCCTAATATATATATATTTCTCATGCGATTAAATGCGTTAATTTTATATATTTGTATAATATCTGTGTTTTTGTGATGTTTTCAGGTGTGCGAACAGGGATGTGCAGCGCTATGTATGCTAGCTCTACGTAAACCCAGTAACTGTGCAGTCATCATGGAGAGTGGCGGAGCGCTGGCGGCACTGCAGGCCATGAAGAATCATCCAGCTGAAGTCAACGTGCAGGTAACACTATATGATTCCTCACTTATGTTTTATTAAATAATCTGGGGCGATTGTCCCTGTAATAAGTGCACTTTAAGAGAAGCTTTGTATAAAAGCATCTGCCAAATGCATAAAATGGTTTGCTTTAAGCCATTGTTCGAGTTGAATCTGAAAAGTGGAATAGGTAGAGCACTCCCTTATTGAAAGTGCTAGACTGTTTTCAATATTTACTTCCCTTTACTGACAGCACTGTTTGCCCAAATGTGGTGTGGCACCTCATAGTCCCCTCTAATGATGGCCCTGGTGCCAATGCCACTGTTCACCCTCTGTTTAATGAATTCATTTAAAGGGGGTGGGGCAAGCCCCACCATTAAATGACCATTTTTACCCCCTGTCTGGCACTTACAATTAAACAGCCCTGTTTTGGCTGCTATGCCTTTCAGACTTTCTGTAAACACCCGCTTTGCTTTGTTGCTGTCACAAAGGGGTTGCAGGTTTGCTTTCAGGTTCAGTCGTGTCTTTGTGAAGCTGCTTTACAAAGTGACAAATTTATAAAACAGTCAGTGCTGAAATGTGCCGTTTAAACTGTTCAGATCAGACTGAAATGATCAGGGGTCTTGTTCAATATAAATTTCCGTTGTGATTCTTCAGAAGGATCTGCAGAGCGGCAGGTGCTACACACAGACACAAGCAGCAGAAGTTGTTCTTCTGGTGTTTAGGAATAATATAATAGTCTTATTTCCTCATTATTACCTCACTGTGACTGGAAAGGTGAGTTCCTGAAAACCAAATATCCAGTTTTGCAAGTTTCAAGTATGTTTACATGGTACATAAAACTCTCGGTTTGACACTTCTTTTAGAAAACAAATAAAACGATTTTACTACCTGCTTTTTTGTTTTGGTATTCAGTAATGTTTTTACCTAAATAACATTTTATTGGTTTCTTTAATCAGAGCTATATAAGATTTGGTGACTTTTCCTCCATTTGCCATCTGAACGTACAAAAAAAATAAAAATTGGGCTTGATTCAATAAGTCTAAGGGGTCATTAAAAAAAAAAGCTTCACCTTTGGTATCTGCGGTTAAAATTGGCTGATAATTGAAAATGACTGGGAAAGACCAAAAACAGAGCAATACATTCAATAAATCAGCCACAATACAGAAAAAAGTGAAATTACAGGGTGAAACTCTAAAACATCCTCTGTGCAAAACATACACACACGCACACACAAACACACTCACACACACACACACTTATACACACATACAAACATACACAAACACACTTATACACACAGACACACACATTTACACCTACACAAACACACTTATACACACACACACACACACACACACACACACACACACACATTTGGAAAGTACATTTTAACTATTGATAGATTAATGCAAAATGTTTACATTGATTCGTCTGTTTTATAATGTAATTATAATTTTTTTATTTATTGTTTATTGGGTAGGGGTGTGCAGTGAAGCCATTATCTGTATCAGTAACCATTACTCTGACAGTATTATCAGTACCGTTACTCTGACAGTATTATCAGTAACCGTTACTCTGACAGTATTATCAGTAACCGTTACTCTGACAGTATTATCAGTAACCGTTACTCTGACAGTATTATCAGTAACCGTTACTCTGACAGCATTATCAGTAACCGTTACTCTGACAGTATTATCAGTAACCGTTACTCTGACAGCATTATCAGTAACCGTTACTCTGACAGCATTATCAGTAACCGTTACTCTGACAGTATTATCAGTAACCGTTACTCTGACAGTATTATCAGTAACCGTTACTCTGACAGCATTATCAGTAACCGTTACTCTGACAGCATTATCAGTAACCGTTACTCTGACAGTATTATCAGTAACCGTTACTCTGACAGTATTATCAGTAACCGTTACTCTGACAGTATTATCAGTAACCGTTACTCTGACAGCATTATCAGTAACCGTTACTCTGACAGCATTATCAGTAACCGTTACTCTGACAGTATTATCAGTAACCGTTACTCTGACAGCATTATCAGTAACCGTTACTCTGGCAGTATTATCAGTAACCGTTACTCTGGCAGACAGTATTATCAGTAACCGTTACTCTGGCAGACAGCATTATCAGTAACCGTTACTCTGGCAGACAGCATTATCAGTAACCGTTACTCTGGCAGACAGCATTATCAGTAACCGTTACTCTGGCAGACAGCATTATCAGTAACCGTTACTCTGGCAGACAGCATTATCAGTAACCGTTACTCTGGCAGCATTATCAGTAACCGTTACTCTGGCAGACAGCATTATCAGTAACCGTTACTCTGGCAGACAGCATTATCAGTAACCGTTACTCTGGCAGCATTATCAGTAACCGTTACTCTGACAGCATTATCAGTAACCGTTACTCTGACAGTATTATCAGTAACCGTTACTCTGACAGTATTATCAGTAACCGTTACTCTGGCAGACAGCATTATCAGTAACCGTTACTCTGACAGCATTATCAGTAACCATTACTCTGGCAGACAGCATTATCAGTAACCATTACTCTGACAGTATTATCAGTAACCGTTACTCTGACAGCATTATCAGTAACCGTTACTCTGACAGCATTATCAGTAACCATTACTCTGGCAGACAGCATTATCAGTAACCGTTACTCTGACAGCATTATCAGTAACCGTTACTCTGGCAGACAGCATTATCAGTAACCATTACTCTGACAGTATTATCAGTAACCGTTACTCTGGCAGACAGCATTATCAGTAACCGTTACTCTGACAGCATTATCAGTAACCGTTACTCTGGCAGCATTATCAGTAACCGTTACTCTGGCAGCATTATCAGTAACCGTTACTCTGGCAGCATTATCAGTAACCGTTACTCTGGCAGACAGCATTATCAGTAACCGTTACTCTGGCAGACAGCATTATCAGTAACCGTTACTCTGGCAGCATTATCAGTAACCGTTACTCTGGCAGACAGCATTATCAGTAACCGTTACTCTGGCAGACAGCATTATCAGTAACCGTTACTCTGGCAGCATTATCAGTAACCGTTACTCTGGCAGACAGCATTATCAGTAACCGTTACTCTGGCAGACAGCATTATCAGTAACCGTTACTCTGACAGCATTATCAGTAACCGCTACTCTGACAGCATTATCAGTAACCGTTACTCTGGCAGACAGCATTATCAGTAACCGTTACTCTGACAGCATTATCAGTAACCGTTACTCTGACAGACAGCATTATCAGTAACCGTTACTCTGACAGCATTATCAGTAACCGTTACTCTGACAGACAGCATTATCAGTAACCGTTACTCTGACAGCATTATCAGTAACCGTTACTCTGACAGCATTATCAGTAACCGTTACTCTGGCAGACAGCATTATCAGTAACCGTTACTCTGACAGCATTATCAGTAACCGTTACTCTGGCAGCATTATCAGTAACCGTTACTCTGACAGCATTATCAGTAACCGTTACTCTGGCAGCATTATCAGTAACCGTTACTCTGGCAGACAGCATTATCAGTAACCGTTACTCTGACAGCATTATCAGTAACCGTTACTCTGGCAGCATTATCAGTAACCGTTACTCTGGCAGCATTATCAGTAACCGTTACTCTGGCAGACAGCATTATCAGTAACCGTTACTCTGACAGCATTATCAGTAACCGTTACTCTGGCAGCATTATCAGTAACCGCTACTCTGACAGCATTATCAGTAACCGTTACTCTGGCAGACAGCATTATCAGTAACCGTTACTCTGACAGCATTATCAGTAACCGTTACTCTGACAGCATTATCAGTAACCGTTACTCTGACAGTATTATCAGTAACCGTTACTCTGACAGCATTATCAGTAACCGTTACTCTGGCAGCATTATCAGTAACCGTTACTCTGACAGTATTATCAGTAACCGTTACTCTGACAGCATTATCAGTAACCGTTACTCTGACAGCATTATCAGTAACCGTTACTCTGACAGCATTATCAGTAACCGTTACTCTGACAGTATTATCAGTAACCGTTACTCTGACAGCATTATCAGTAACCGTTACTCTGACAGCATTATCAGTAACCGTTACTCTGACAGCATTATCAGTAACCGCTACTCTGACAGCATTATCAGTAACCGTTACTCTGGCAGACAGCATTATCAGTAACCGTTACTCTGACAGCATTATCAGTAACCGTTACTCTGACAGACAGCATTATCAGTAACCGTTACTCTGACAGCATTATCAGTAACCGTTACTCTGACAGACAGCATTATCAGTAACCGTTACTCTGACAGCATTATCAGTAACCGTTACTCTGACAGCATTATCAGTAACCGTTACTCTGGCAGACAGCATTATCAGTAACCGTTACTCTGACAGCATTATCAGTAACCGTTACTCTGGCAGCATTATCAGTAACCGTTACTCTGACAGCATTATCAGTAACCGTTACTCTGGCAGCATTATCAGTAACCGTTACTCTGGCAGACAGCATTATCAGTAACCGTTACTCTGACAGCATTATCAGTAACCGTTACTCTGGCAGCATTATCAGTAACCGTTACTCTGGCAGCATTATCAGTAACCGTTACTCTGGCAGACAGCATTATCAGTAACCGTTACTCTGACAGCATTATCAGTAACCGTTACTCTGGCAGCATTATCAGTAACCGCTACTCTGACAGCATTATCAGTAACCGTTACTCTGGCAGACAGCATTATCAGTAACCGTTACTCTGACAGCATTATCAGTAACCGTTACTCTGACAGCATTATCAGTAACCGTTACTCTGACAGTATTATCAGTAACCGTTACTCTGACAGCATTATCAGTAACCGTTACTCTGGCAGCATTATCAGTAACCGTTACTCTGACAGTATTATCAGTAACCGTTACTCTGACAGCATTATCAGTAACCGTTACTCTGACAGTATTATCAGTAACCGTTACTCTGGCAGCATTATCAGTAACCGTTACTCTGACAGTATTATCAGTAACCGTTACTCTGGCAGCATTATCAGTAACCGCTACTCTGACAGCATTATCAGTAACCGCTACTCTGACAGCATTATCAGTAACCGTTACTCTGGCAGACAGCATTATCAGTAACCGTTACTCTGACAGCATTATCAGTAACCGTTACTCTGACAGTATTATCAGTAACCGTTACTCTGACAGCATTATCAGTAACCGTTACTCTGACAGCATTATCAGTAACCGTTACTCTGACAGCATTATCAGTAACCGTTACTCTGGCAGACAGCATTATCAGTAACCGTTACTCTGGCAGACAGCATTATCAGTAACCGTTACTCTGACAGTATTATCAGTAACCGTTACTCTGACAGCATTATCAGTAACCGCTACTCTGACAGCATTATCAGTAACCGTTACTCTGACAGCATTATCAGTAACCGTTACTCTGACAGCATTATCAGTAACCGTTACTCTGACAGTATTATCAGTAACCGTTACTCTGACAGTATTATCAGTAACCGTTACTCTGACAGCATTATCTGCTTCTGTATTCTATTTGAGCCGGATGTGGGCGTGGTTTAAACCGGAAGTGTGTCAACCCTTATTTTAACATTTAACTCTGTTATGTTTATAGTTTCTGTATATAAAATATGCTCAGATAGGCCTTTTTTAAATATTATTATTATTGTTATTATTATTATTATTATTAATAGGGGAAGAAGAAAAATCATTGTCATCATAAACCAATGGGGGTTACACATCTCTCCCTTCCGGTCAAAAATTGCCATGAATACCAATGGAAGGTGCCATTTTTAATACCATTGGAGGGTGAATGAAGCTCTATTCAGTGTTGAGTCAAACTCTATTTTTTGCTGTTTCAGAGACAGTCGTGCATGCTGTTGAGGAACCTGGTCGCCCACACACGTGACTTCACTCAGCCGATACTGGAAATGGGAGCGGAAGCACTGATATCCCAGGCTCTGGCTGCTCACAGGGACTGTGGCGATGTGGGACAGGCCGCCCTACGAGACCTCGGCTGCCACGTTGAACTGCGAGAACTCTGGACAGGCAAGAAGGGAAGCCTGAGTCAATGAATGAACTTTGATGCCAAATTTCTGCTTCATTCAATCCTTCACTATCGAATCATGTCATAAGAGCGGAGGTCATGCTAAATGTATGCAATTAAACATCCTTTTTTAGTGCTATTGAAGTACATCTGCTGTCTGACTTTAAGGTATAGTGTAAATATATTTATTTATTTATTTATTTTTAGTGAAAGTTTTGTTGCCTCTATTTATGGTTATTAGAGTTAATCCAATTGTCTCTACAACAGAAATGAAACTGTGTTGGAATATCTTGTTTTGGGAGAATCAAGAGTACTTAATTTAATACTCGATTTAATTCACTCCACCAAATAAATGTGACCAATATTGTTTTTTTTTGGCATTTCATTTTAACTTTAAACTATATAGTTGTTCTATATTTGTGTTATTACACCGGTTTCTGGAATACTCCATTCTGATTGGTCAATGGCACCATCTAGCGGTCTCACATTTCTACATTTACATTTATTAATTGGGCAGACGCTTTAATCCATACAGGAATAATACAACATAAGTGACTCATCTTAAGGAGAATGTAGTACGAAAAGTGCCGCATTTGAAAGTTTCAATTGCATCAGAAAAATATCATCCAAGACAATGGACGGATAATGATATTAATGATATTTTATACTAGTAAAAATGTAATTGTTGAGCTCTCTAATGACATTTTTTACTATTAAGAATGTAATTACAGAGCTGTGCAATTAACCATATCTTTAATTCTATTTTTTACTTGTAAAAATGCAATTATGATGAGTAACGCTGGGAACATTAAAAGATAATTTGGCCTTCCATACACTTCTTGTATCACTCTGCAATCTAAGTAAGCTAATAAAATAATTTAAACTGATATCAACGTTTCATGTCCATTTATTTAGCAAGTATTCTTGTAATAAGCTGGATATTGAGTCGTTTTCGCTAAATAAACACCAGAACTCAGTTATTGCAAAATAGGCTGATCAGGACTTAATAAATACAACTCAAAGGAGGAATTAGGACAGATGAAATGTGATGCCAATAAATAGACAGTTACCATAATATTTGGTTTATACCATTAATATATGTTTGGACTACTTTAAATGTGCACATTGACCCTAAGGTACTAAGGTGAAATAAAAAGTTAGGACCATTGTATTTTACTCTTGAACATGAGACCAACTTGAGAACCCACCCTCTCTGTTTACTCCCTTTAACGCCCCCCGCGCGAGCCTATCCACGTTCAGCTCGCTCCCGCGCTGGACTTCAAGTCCCATGATGCACCTGAACTCGCCCTTCAACGCCCGCGTGCGCGAGTGACAGCAGTCGCGAGACGGAGTGAAATGTGCAAGTTTACCAGCTCAAAGTCACAGCGGCAGACGTGAAAGTGACACGAAACGTGTTGTAACATCTCTTTCCGGCAACATGAAGCCCTGCAGTCGCGGGTGAGGTGTGATTTGAGCGGGTTTTGGTGAGGAAATGGATAGTGACTGACTACTGTTTATGTAAGTGGATGGTGACTGGACTTATCAGTCCATAGTTGTGTGCGTATGAGGTTAGCAGACAAACTTCAGGGGAATGTTTCATCAAACTGCCATCAGAGCCCGATAAAGTCGGCGTTTGTCCTCCTGAATTCGAGTAGAGACCTACAACAGGTGCGGTCAGAGAATCAGGTAAGCCAAAAGCTTCATTTTAATGCCACATAACGGTTGTTGTGCTAACAGGCTAAAGCTAAAACAATTGTAGATAAACAGTGGAAGTTCTCATTGTGTTCTGTTGACTAGTCTTGTGTATTTGATGCCTGCATGATCAGATATAGTTGTATCATGGCATAATGGTCTGTTGATTACGCAGAACCATTGTACTAGATTCTTGACATCGTTTTAGTGATGTAATCTGTAACTTCAGCAATATACTAAATGCACTTTGTCTTCTTACATCCCAAAAAGACAATGGACATCGACCATACTACTTTTGCTATGTCTGCAGTATAGTATGCATACTTTGAAGTATGCAAATTAACATGCTATTTTTAAAAATAGTATGCAGCATTTAATGTATGCTGTGCAGTATGCAGTGTACTAGTATTCAAGTCAGCTGTAGTGATATTTCTAGTCTCTCTTGCTATTTGAATTATTTGGTGGTGAAATTCTGTGTTTTTCACAGGTCAAACAGTCTAGATGAATCATTGTGCAGTGTAAACATTGTGTGTGATGTCACCGCTCTAGTTAAAGCAATGCACATAATGTGTTTGCATATACAGTTGATGTCAGAAATGTACATACACTTAGTTTGAAGTCATTCAAATTAATTTCGTAACTACTCCACATATTTAATATTAGAAAACTAGTTTTGGTGAGTCATTTAGGACATCTACTTTGTGCATGACTCGAGTAATTTTTCCAACAATTGTTTACAGACCGATTGTGTCACTTTTAATTGACCATCACAATTCCAGTGGGTCAGAAGTTTACATACACAAAGTGATGTACAGTGTACATAACTGTGCCTTTAAGCAGCTTGGAAAATTCCAGAAAATTATGTCACACCTTTTGGCTATTAACCAATTAGCTTCTGATGAGAGGTGTACTGAATTGGAGGTGTACCTGTGGATGTATTTTAAGGCCTACCTTCAAACTCAGTGTCTCTTTGCTTGACATCATGGGAAAATCAAAAGAAATCATCCAAAACATCAAAGATTATTGTGGACCTCCACAAGTCTGGATCATCCTTGGGAGCAATTTCCAAATGCCTGAAGGTGCCACGTTCATCTATACAAACAATAGCCTAGTATGCAAGTATAAACACCATGTGACCACACAGCCATCACACCGCTCAGGAAGGAGACGCCATCATGTGACCACACAGCCATCATACCGCTCAGGAAGGAGACGCATTCTGTCTCCTAGAGATGAACGCAGTTTGGGGCAAAAAGTGCAAATCAATCCCAGAACAACAGCAAAGGACCTTGTGAAGATGCTGGAGGAAACAGGTAGACGAGTATCTATATCCACAGCAAAACGAGTCCTATATGGACATAACCTGAAAGGCTGCTCAGCAAGGAAGAAGCCACTGTTCCAAAACCACCATAAAAAAGCCAGACTACAGTTTGCAAGTGCACATGGGGACAAAGATCTGACTTTTGGAGAAATGTCCTCTGGTCTGAAGAAACAAGAATGTAACTGTTTGGCCATAATGACCATTGACATGTTTGGAGGGAAAAGGGTGAAGCTTGCCAGCCGAAGAACACCATCCCAACCATGAAGCGTGGGGGTGCTTTGCTGCAGGAGGGACTGGTGCACTTCACTAAATAGATGACATCATGAGGAAGGAAAATGATGTGGATATATTTAAGCAACATCTCAAAAATGGGTCTTCCAAATGGATAATAACCCCAAGCATACCTCTAAAGTTGTGGCAAAATGGCTTAAGGACAACAAAGTCAAGATATTGGACCATCACAAAGTCCTGACCTCAATATGAGAGAACATTTGTGGGCAGAACTTAAGCGTGTGTGAGCGATGAGGGCTATAAATCTGACTCAGTTACACCAGTTCAGTCTGGAGGAATGGGACAACATTCCAGCAGCTTATTGTGAGAAGCTTGTGGAAGGAAACCTAAAACATCTGACCCAAGTGAAACAATTTAAAGGCAATGCTGCCAAATACTAACAAAGTGTGTGTGAACTTCTGACTTCAACTCTTTTGGGTTGTTTGTTCTGTTCCTTGAAGTATAAATCACAAAATGCTTTCAGTGGGACTGTCATCTGATCCACAAGGAACATAAGAGACTGTCGGAGACAAAAGCGGTGTACGTATTGGACAGCGTCCCATGCATGAACCCATTTCGGCACAGACCCTGCTCTCTGTTGCCTTGGCAACCTAATCATCAAAAACTTTTACAAGTACTTTATTAGTAGATATATTATGGCACTTTTAAAACATTGCTCTGTTTGTCTGAGAATCACAAATGATCATTTATTGTTATTTAATAGTCATTTATTTCTTTAATAAATCCTCAAGCCTTTTTTCAAAAGTTTTTCATGTGTTTTGTTTTTGGCACTGTTCGGAGTAAATTCTAGAGACTTATGTGTGAAAATCCCAGAAATACTCAAACCAGCCCGTGTGACACCAACAATCATCCATGCGATTATCTAATCGTGCGGCTGCAGTGCATCAAATAATGCATATACGGGTCAGGAGCTTCAGTTAATATTCACATCAACCATCAGAATGGGGATGAAATATGATCTGGACCATGGCATGATTGTTGGTGCCATTCAACACTCTCAATAAACAAAAACTTCTTCAAATAATAAAGTTCTCGAAACTCAGTGACGCGTACAAGGCACATCGATGCAGCACACTCGTGTCGTTCTCTCTCCGTCTTCTCTGGCGTGTTTGGCTGCTTTTAAGGGTGATCTCTGTCATCTGTTGAGCTCTATAACAACATTAGCTCAACCAATAGTCAGAGTGCAGGGTGAGACTTTCTGTTGATCACTAACAGCCATTATTTTAGAAATTCCACCCTTTTGTTAAAGTTTACTTTTATTAAATGACTCTGGGTCTAACTAAACATTGCTCAACAGTTCTCTGATGTTTCTCATCTCCGCAAGAGCTCAGCTGTAGTGAATGTGTCACATGTAAGCAAGTGGAGTCATGCAGCGTTTTAAGGTTGTGCCTCTACAGGAGTTTAACGGGCCTGAAGTGTTGTACTGAATGTGTGACCATGAAGGACCTTTCACCCAGAGTCTCTCTTTCCAACTCGCCTTTACCCTCCTGCGGTCACACTGAGAATAGAGCTACAAATCCAACCTGGTCTCAGAGAATCACGTTACTAGTGATTGCAAAATGAGTTTTTACATGGTTCGTTGTATGTATGGAGGCAGTTTCCTGGTGAAATGTACAATAGAGGCGCAACAACATCAACAATAACTTTTCTACAGTGCTTTTTAAATGCTTTTATGTGTTCACAGCAATCTACACTCCTTACCCCATAATGACAAAGCAAAAAACTGAATTTTGATAACTTTGCAATTTTAATAAAAAGAAAAAAATGAAATATAACACTGGATGTATGTAGTCAGACCCTTAACTCAGTACTTGGTTAAAGCACCTTTGGCAGCGATTACAGCCTCGAGTCTTTTTGGGTGTGATGCGACAAGCTTTGCACACCTGAATTTGGGGATTTTCTGCCATTCTTCTCTGCAGATCCTCTCGAGCTCTGTCAGGTTGGATGGGGACCGTTGGTGGACTGACATTTTCAGGTCTCTCCAGAGGTGTTCAATTGGGTTCAAGTCCGGGCTCTGGCTGGGACACTCAAGGACATTTGTGTTGTCCTGTAGCCACTCTTCTTGGCTGTGTGCTTTGGGTCACTGTCCTGTTTGAAGGTGAACCTTTGTTTCTCACAGTCTGAGAGTCCTTTATGTGCTTTATTAAATGTGTCTTGCACTGAGGAGAGGCGTCCGTTTGGCCACTCCGCCATAAAATCCAGATCGGTGGAGTGTTGCAGTGATGGTCGTCCTTCTGCAAGTTTCTCCCGTCTCCACACATGATCTCTGGAGCTCAACCAGAGGGACCATCAGGTTCTTGGTCACCTCTCTTACCAACGCCCTTCTCCCACGATTGCTCAGTTTGGCCGGGCAGGTAGCTCTAGGAAGAGTCCTGGTTGTCCCAAACTTCCATATAAGAATAATGGAGGCCACTGGGCTCTTGGGAACCTTCAATGCAGCCAAAAGGTTTTGTCTCCTTCCCCAGATCTGTGCCTCGACACAATCCCGTCTCTGAGCTCTGCAGGCAGTTCCTTTGACCTCATGTCTTGGTTTTTGCTCTGATATGCATTAACAGCTATAATACCTTTATATAGACAGGTGTGTGCCTTTCCAAATCATGTCCAATCAAAGTGTAGAAACATCTCAAAGATGATCCGAGATATTGGGATGCACCTGAGATCAATTTCAAGTGTCCTAGCAAAGAGTCTGAATACTTATGTCAATGTGATATTTCAGATTTGTCTTTTTAATAAACTTGCATCGTTATCAAAAATGTATTTCTTTGTCATTGTGGGGTTTGGAGTGTCGATTGATGTGAAAAAATAAACAAGGCTGCAACATAACAAAATGTGAAAAAAAGGGTGCCCTGTATGTATACATTATATACGTATATATTAGGGATATAGTTATGTTAGGCACGATTCGGTTCAATATACGATATGAGGTTCACAGTTCGGTACAATCTGGATTCAATATAAAAACATTTGAATGACATTTTTACAGAAAAAAAACAATATTTCTGAAAAATGAGCAAAATGCACAATTTTTATCAAAATAAAGTTCTGTAATACCCAATATAAATGCTCAAAGTTTAAATAATAAGAGTTGCTCTATAAGAAAAGATCACAAACAAATAAGTTTTCAGAAATAGTGAGCTACATTCAGATCATGTGCAGAACAAGCAAAAGAACTGAAAGTATGTGAAAGTGAATTTATATTTGAATAGTTTGTTTGTCATCATTATTATAAGCTAAATTGAACTGTTGTAAAAATACACAAATTCTGCAATATGTTATATAATGAAATTGCATATATAATAATGATATGAGCTATCACTGCTTGAAATAATGTGTATAATTTACAAGTAATAACATTGAGATTACATTCATCTGTATAAGAAATGCTAAAAAGGTTACTGTCACTTTAAGAGTTCAACGAATGACAGTGTTCCGGTTCAGCGAACATCAACGAGAAACTGATTAAAATTAATATTTATTTTTACTTTATCTGACTGTAAAGAACAGATTATTAACACATTATTCAATGTAAGTGGATGGAGACACATTACACGGAGGAAACGATCCGCTTTAAGCTCAAGCACTTTTCATTAAAACAAGATGATTTTCCAGGTATTCCAGTTCTTACATTTGTAAAAGCACTTTAAGGACCTCGTGTGAACCCTGTAAACAGTGTAGACAAAAGCGCAGTGTGGTGAAATCAAGCGTAAGTGTACATATGAAATAACTTTTAACAAGATGCATATTTGAGTTCACATTGTGGCTCTTGGCTTATTTCAGACCTTTTGACTAAGTCAAATAGTCAATTAGTTTGTATATGAATTAGGCCTATATTTAGAGTATATTCAAGAAGCTAAATAAAGTTGTGCATGTTCATATCTCAGGCTGTCCTGACCATGAATAATTCCACATTTGTGCTATTATTAGAACTGGATCTGCGCCCCTCTTCGATGTTATTTGATCCAGGCCGTTCTGCGAGACTGGATTTCTGTCGACACGTCATATATCTCTGACCTGAGTGTGTCTTGCATTGATTTTCATTTCCTCTGAGCTGTTCGTTTTACACCGGATCTCTCATGACAGATTCATTCTGTATTTATCATTAATGTTTTAATGTATCATTAATGTTTATCATTATAGCATTTTAAATAGGCATAAAGGCATTACAACAAAATGTGCTTAATTGACATTAAAAATGATCTACAAATTAAAACGTTGTCTAAATTAGCCTAAAATATGCTTTATTTTCTTCTAGCAAAGTACACTTTATTCTTTCTTTCTTTTTCATTTGGGATGAGATTTCCCTCTTTTATAATGTCAGCCAATGAAATTTTGGGTATCCCGTGTTGTCTGATGGTGTTCTGTACTAATGTTTACTTTCTTGTGTCTTGCCAGGTGTGTGTTTTGTGTCCAGCCAGCGAGCCCTCCTGTGTGCTGGTGTGTATGAATGGGTGAGGTTGGCATGGGTAATGCAGTTCAGGGACGCCAGGGGGCGCTCACACAGGGTGAGGTGCTGCCACGCCCCTCCTCCAGCCAATCGGAGGTAAGAATGCTCACTTCTAAACCTGATCATAGCAGGGAACAACCAATGAAGTTGCACTGTTTAGTTCCAGTGAATATTACACTTAAAAATGACATTCTGTAATCATTTACTCACCCTCGTGTCATTCCAGATGAGTATTCTTCTGCAAAACACAAAAAAGTCCATTCAATGTAAGTGAATTGTGGCCAGAACTTTGAAGCTCCAAAAAGCACATAAAAGCAGCATAAAAGTAATCCATACGACTCCAGTGGTTTAATCCATGTCTTCAGAAGTGATATGATAGGTGTGGGTGAGAAACAGATCAATATTAAGTCCTTTTTTTTTTTTTTACTATGAATTCTCCTCCCTGCCCAGTAGGTGGCGATATGCACAAAGAATGCGAATCGCCAAAAACAAAAGGAGTATTTAAAAATTAAAGTGGACATTTATAGTATAAAAGGACTTAAATATTGATCTGTTTCTCACCCACACCTATCATATCACTTCTGAAGACATGGATTAAACCACTGGAGCCTTATGGATTACTTGTATGCTGCATTTATGTGCTTTTTGGAGCTGTCAACACCATTCACTTGCATTGTATGGACCAACAGAGCTGAGATATTCTTCTAAACATCATGGATCAGATCTTCAAGCGAAAGAATGAAACTTAATGAATTTCAGTCATTCTGATCTGATGAAATCAAAAAAAATTATTATTAGATATATAATTTTTTTTGTGGATTTAAAATCTCATTATGTTGTTCACACAGGACATCTGAACACGCAAAAGAAATGTAGACTATTTTCAAAACATTTTAATGGTTATAATTTAGTTACCCTGGTCAGAATGACCCGCCATTGGAAATGATTGGTAAGATTTAAAAAAAAAAAAAAAAAAAAAAGTGTGTGTGAGTGTGAAGCATTCAGGAGCATGTCCATCCATTAGATGGGCACATATGTGCTTGCGCGCACACACACACACACGTGCACTCGAGCGCCCTCTTGTCTTTCCATGTACACACTGAGGAATATTTGAAGATCTACTCATCATATGTTGTCTTTGGGGTCATTTGAATCAGGATCGTCTCCTGTTACGAATTAAAAAGCATTGGGTCTGGGTATCTCAGCGAGTATTGACGCTGACTATCACCCCTGGAGTCGTGAGTTTGAATCCAGGGTGTGCTGAGTGACTCCAGTCAGGCCTCCTAAGCAACCAAATTGGCCCGGTTGCTAGGGAGGGTAGAGTCACATGGGGTAACCTCCTCGTGGTCACTATAACGTGGGATGTTTGTGAGTTGTGCGTGGATGGGCCTCCACACACGCTACGTCTCCACGGTAACAGTCACGTGATAAGATGCACGGATTGACGGTCTCGGACGCGGAGTCAGCTGAGTCACCACGCCGCCACGAGGACATTAGAGTGCATTGGGAATTGGGCGTTCCAAATTGGGGAGAAAATGAGATGTAGATCAAGCAAGTGGTTTTTAATTTATTACGCAATTATTGGATGATTTTTATCAGTTCAGTTCAATAAAAGCGATCAATAACAAAATATATATTAAAAAAAAAAAACGTTCCAAAAAGAAAAACAAAACTTGTCATAATCAATAGTAAAGAAGTTGACACAAAGATTGAATGCAGTATCTTATGAATATACCTGTATTATGCAATGAGCGATTTATGAATTCATTTAGTGGGCCGTGAACACACAAGGTGTTCGCACAAACAAACAATATACTGAATGTAACTCTTAAACCGCTCCCATTAAATATTAAAGCTGTCTACACTTGCCCGTGTGTGATGACCAAGCGGAAATGCTGCTCATTTATTTTCTGTTGGACTTGCAATACAGGTTCAACAAAAAGTTGCAACAATCGTTGCAATAGTGGATTTTCTGTCCTGCCTGGAGGCCACTTGAGAACCAGATTTATTTTTTATTATTATTATTTTTGATTACCAGAAGGGCACATTTATAAATCTCATGCCCCCTAACCACATCCTCCACAGTTTTAGCAATTAATGTGTTGTTAATATGGATTATTAATAAAAATTGTATACCCTTTCTTATATGCTAAAATTAAAACTTTCCTGACCCCTTATCTTTTATATGTATTTTATCTTTTTGATTGTCTCCTTTATCTTATGTCTACATTTTGGTTGGTTTATACACCTGTATGAGTAATTGTTTTCATTTGTTTGATCTTATTGAACATTTATTTAGAAAACAATCAGTTTTAGCTCCATTTGTGGACGGTCCCTTACGCACCATAGACTCATTTTCCAGCTTATATCAGTTAAATTAATCTGACCAGCTTAAGTACGGGACAAATCGCGTCCCGTGTTGATTCGATACGGGATGCATAATTGTATCTATATTATTTTTTTTAAATTTATTTTTGGATATTTATTCGCATCTTGGTGTTTCCATCCAGCACTTTTTATGGAATATCCCAAAATGCGCATAAAACCCCCATTGATGGAAACGGCTACTAACGACGTGTCCTGATGCTGCAAGTTTGAGGCCTGAATGAGATTTGAATACTATGGTGGAGATGAGGATTATAAATGAATAAATTAACTGTTCACTTAAATTGACATAATGACTTTTAAATGTAAAGAATTGACTGAACTTCCAAGGACAAGATAACGCGGCGAAAACATCAGCATGTGTGGATCTTTTGATCAGGGTAACTACATCTGTACCTTAATATCTACATAATCTCCCCCTCTGGTTACTATAGGAGTTATATTAAGTTGTTAGGATGTTTAAACACATCTGATCTGTAGCCATGAAACCTTTCAGCATGCTGGCACTTGAAGTTTGACACACAACTAAACCCGATTTTCCTGCTGTACTGGTGTTCATCTAATTGGTCAATCTTTTTGGGCATTTGAGCATTTGGTTAAATGTCTCCGTGTGGAAACACAGATTAGAAATGCGAGTTTAGGCCTGTTCTGCTTCACCAACTAAAGCCGGAATGAGCTTGCATTATACCCAAAAACCAAACCTCCTGTCTGCACAGAATTCAATGTAAAGTCTCTTTGTTGAGATTTAGAGGAAGAAATATTTGGCTGATGAGTATCGTGCACATCACATTGTTTACTGCTCTGTTCATGCACCATAACTTGTGTGTGTGTGTGTGTGTGTGTGTGTGTGCAGGGTTTTAAACAGGGTCGTTCTATGATGAACTCTCTGCTCTCTGGGGCGTTTGCTGGGGCCGTGGCTAAAACAGCAGTTGCCCCTCTGGACCGAACCAAAATCATCTTCCAAGGCACAAACACATTCTCTCATTAACCCACAGTGACTCACGTTACATGAATGTGTGACTTGTTTGAGCTAAACATCCCCTCACAAACACTAAACAAAATATCCCTTTCTTCTTCTAGTGTCGTCGAATAGATTCTCCGCTAAGGTGAATGTTTTTCTTTTACCTTCTGTCTTTTGAGTGTGAATAAAATTAGCAAGCTAGCAGTTTTGCATATTAATGGGAAAGCTATTTGACTTTAAAAAGAAAGAAAAATCACGTGGTTTTTTTGTTAGTATTTACATTTACATTTTGACTTGGTATCTTGTTTTCCAGTAAAAATATCTCAACATCCTAAAAACCTTTTAGGGGGTGTTCACACTTGGCAGGTTTGGTTGGATTAAAACGAACTCTGGTGCGACTGCTCTGTTATTGCAGTTCATTTGAACAAGTGTGAACGCTGCCACCCGAACCTTAATGTGCACCAAACAAGCGAACCAAGACCGCCTGAATAGTGGGTCTCGGTCCACTTCCAAACCTACTCTGGTGCAGTTCGATTGATATGTGAACGCAACATGGACCAAAGACGTCTAAACGGGCCTAATACTGACCTCAAGCACACCTGGTTCTTATCATCATAAGAGCTGTTGCCCATTACAGTTCGGGACTGGTGTCGGAACCGCCCATCAGACGTCCTCTCAGCATCTCTTCATTTGTGTGTACAACGGAGGAATTCCTGTCACTGTTTTGACTCATTTACACATTTTATTAACTCTTCGTTTGTTCTCAGCTGGTAGAAATACCCCCGTATATACATATAAACATCCAACGAGTGCGTTACCCAGCAGAATCATTGTTAAAAGCTGTCCAATCAGGTCGTGACTTTTCCCTGATGCCTTTGGTTTTGAGTCATTAGTTTCGGTGTTAAAAATGCCAGTGAACGCTAAACGAACCAGGACTAAATGTATCATTTTCATTTTGTTCCGGACAAAAAGATCCGAACTACAAGTGTGAACACACCCTTAAACGCGACGGACCCACCAGCGGGGTGAGAAGCGTGCAAAACGTTTACACTTGAGGCCTAGTCCACACTAAAACGTTTTCGTTTGAAAACTTAAAACTTCTTTAAAATTAGACCAATTTTTTAGCAATTAGTGCAGTGTGTGTTCAAGGTGAGCTTTTTTGAAATTGCAGGCAGCAGCCAAAAAATGCACCGGAGTTGAAGATGTTTTCTCATATTTATTTATTTTTTTACGAGAAATCTACCAAACGTTCTCAGTTATGCTCAAACAAATATATAATAAAAAATAAAAAAAATTCTAACCCCACTTACAAATATATATATATATTAGGGCCGTCAAATGATTAAAATTTTAATTGTGATTAATCACATAATGATTTTCTGTAGTTGATCGCGATCGCTCGCAATATCTTTATAAAAATGAGTGGAAATAATATGCTTCATCCACTTTTTTTTTTTTCAATCATCCACACAAAATCTACCCCACCAACAGAGTTGAACAACAGAAAATGAACACAACTCAATTAAAAAAGTTGTAAGTGTATTATGACAGGATTTATTTGCTGCTTTTTACAGAGTTTTGACAGATATCATCTTTCCTGGAGTACAGTGGAATTACATCGTTCTGGTCATGTGACTATTTGCACCACTCATGCAAAAAATCTCTGTCATTTCCAACTGATATCTCTGTGACACGGAATACATCAACAACTCGTTAGACCCCGGGCACAATTGTAACCGGTGGGATTAAATGGGTTTGACAGTGTAGATTACCTGCAGGGTTCCAGCAATGTCTGCAACTTCTGCTTTGGCTAGTGCACTTATCAACAGAGTGCCAGAGACTCTACCAGCTGCCTTTACTGGCACGTTATTCAATGACCCAATAGCAGTCATGGCACATATACGATTGCCGCTCACTCGTACTTTAATTTCACGCTCGCACCACACCTCGCAACTTTTATACCGCGCCTCGCAGTGCATGGCATGTGTTCAAATGGCAGCGGTCTTGCCACTGCAATCATGTTACAAAGAGCTCTATTGTGCATTGCGGGCATGTTTTACTGTGTTTTACCGCATGTGCAACACGTTAACTGCGTAAAAATAAATGTGTGGCATTAAATTCATTTTGCATTGATGCGTTAACTTCGGCAGACCTAATAAATAAGTGGGGTTGGAAAAATAAACCTGATACAAAGGGAAAATGTAGTTTTATTTTTTTGCGTTTTAAGCATAAATATCACTTCATATTGTTAATAATTTTTTTTATTTTTTTTTATTTTTTTTTTGTTGCAAAAGACGTAATATGTAATTTTGCTCCAAGTAAATTTATCTTGTTTAAAGGATGTTTAGATATTTTTACTGAAAACAAGACCAAAATAGTAATGATTAAAATAATTTTCGGCAGTGTGCTTGCCGCTTTAATGCGCTTGATTAGCTTTCATCGCATACATAGATTTTTTGGAGCGCGCACAAACGTGTTTGTTGTGTTTTTAGGAGGCGTACAGGTTAATTTACCGCACATATCTGAAGGATGGATTCTTCAGTCTGTGGAGGGGGAACTCGGCCACTATGGTTCGTGTTATTCCATACGCTGCCATCCAGTTCTGCGCCCATGAACAGTACAAGAGGATTCTGGGAAACTATTATGGCTTCCAGGGCAAGTGAGTGCTGCCTTGCATGTGTCATACCTGTCTTATTTTGTAATCATGCCACCTTACAGAATCTGGGCATATTATGTGTAACTGGAACAACAACTTTTGCTGTCCAACCAGATTAAGTTAGTGAAAGTTTCTTACCAGTGTTACTAGTGTTAGTTTGTGCCCTTTGGAAAAGAGCTCTGCCTCCTGTGCCAAGACTGCTGGCTGGTTCACTGGCGGGCACCACAGCTGCCATGATCACATACCCACTGGACATGGTCCGGGCACGCATGGCTGTCACGGCCAAAGAGATGTAAGAAATCCAGAAAACTTTGTACACATCTAACTGTTAAAAAATGCGCCACCACTGGCCAGTTTACTTCAAAATGTCATTTGAAATGTTCTTGTGTGATGTCATTGTGCGATTTATTCTCAGGTACAGTAACATCCTGCATGTGTTTGTGCGTATCTCTCGTGAGGAGGGACTGAAGACCATCTATAGGGGATTCACTCCTACTATACTGGGCGTCATACCGTACGCTGGGCTCAGTTTCTACACCTACGAGACCCTAAAGAAACTCCATGCAGGTACAAGCTAACCGCTTTGTGTTTATTACATTATGTATCTGACATTCTGAAAACAACATTTTTTTATTGATTTAAAAATACAACGTTATTTGAATGCCCAATTCTCAATGCGCTCTAATGGTGCGTTCACATGCAATGCGAAGCAAGCGTTTCACGTGGCGCGATTACATACATAGTCAATGCAAAGACGCGAATAGACGCAAATTCACACCGTGCAGCACGAATGAGGGGAATGACATGACTCGAACGTGCAAAATCACTACATTCGCACATTCGGAGAAATTCACGTTGTCGCGAAAGCCTATCAGCATTGAGATTGTCCGGAAGTCACTGAAGTAGTAGCAGAAGAAATCTGGAAAAATGGATGAATAAATTGTTGTAGCGGTGTGTGGACACCCAGAATTGTACGACACAACGTCATACATGTACAGAGATCGGACGAATAAACACATCGCTTGGAGGAAAGTGAGCGAGGAAGTTGGACTTCCTGGTAAGTTCTGGAAATATGCACGACTACTTGATTCCAGCTATTGGTTGTACTTTACTATGAACCAAGTCGTAGAAGCCCCGCCTCCTGTACTTTTCCGGAAGTGAAGTGGGAATACTCGCGCGAACGCGAGTTTAAACACTACTTTATAATCTGGCGGTGAAACGTGCGTTAGCAATGCAAGGCGAACATTTTCTTTGCGTTGCCTGTGAACGCACCATAAATCCTCGTGGTGGCGTAGTGACTCGCCTCAATCCGGGTGGTGGAGGACGAATCTCAGTTGCCTCCACGTCTGAGACCGCCAATCCGCACATCTGATCACATGACTTGTTGAGCGCGTTACCATGGAGACGTAGCGCCTATGGAGGCTTCACGCTATTCTCCGCGGCATCCACGCACAACTCGCCACTCGCGCCACGTTATAGCGACCACGAGGAGGTTACCCCATGTGACTCTACCCTCCCTAGCAACCGGGCCAATTTGGTTGCTAATGAGACCTGGCTGGAGTCACTCAGCACACCCTGAGATTCAAACTCACGACTCCAGATGTGATAGTCAGCGTCAATACTCGCTGAGGTACCCAGGCAATTTTTAAATGTAGTTTTGTAAATTATTTAAAATATTTGTGTAGTTTTTGTATTGAAGTGCACATTAAAGGTGTAGTTTATTTGCCGATATCGATGACTAAGGTGGTGGAAAAAGCCGATAACCGATTAATCGGCCGATACATTTTTTTTTTTTTAATAAAATTATACATTTCTTGGTCTTTCCTTACTATGACGGGCGAAGACATTGAGGATTCAAGAGTCCGAAATGAATAAAATACTAAAAGCAGTTCATTGTGCAACCAAAATCCAAATAATAACCAGAAAAATTCTGATTTGTTAATAAGTCCGAAATACCCGGGGGACTCTTGTTTTGAAATGACAGATTTGGCTCCATTACAATGCTGCATATGTATTAACCAAATTAAGCTTTTTAGAGTCTATATATTCACCAGATGAAGCGCTTTGTGTAAATTAATCTCCCGATGATGTTTATTGATGAGGAAAAAATAAACGAGGAATAAAAAAATAAACTATCGGCATGGGCATTGCTATTCTGCACTTCTGGTCCTTTTGCAAACGTACGTTTTTACATATTAACAATCAATCAAATGTTTTTACTTGAAATATAGTTTTTTGTAACCTTGAGTGATTGTTCTTTCTTCTCGCTGTTTCAGAGCGAACGGGCCGTCCGCAGCCGTACTCGTACGAGCGTCTGGCGTTTGGAGCGTGCGCGGGGCTGATCGGTCAGTCTGCCTCCTACCCGCTGGACGTGGTGCGCAGACGCATGCAGACGGCGGGCGTCACCGGACACACCTACAGCACCATCGCCGGCACCATGCGGGAGATCGTAGCGGAGGAGGGCGTCATCCGCGGCCTCTACAAGGGCCTGAGTATGAACTGGGTCAAAGGTCCAATCGCAGTCGGTATCAGCTTCATGACGTTTGATGTAATGCAGATCCTCTTGCGGAAATTTCAGCAGTTAGGTTATAATGCGCGGTAGCCCGCAGGGGGTGGCAGAGAGAGACGAGAAGATGAAATTACAGCTGCACTCCAGTAAGTTCGCATCAGCGGATGAACCAAAAGTTGTTTCATTGCAGCATCAAGGCATCAGATGGTGCAAGCGTCTCGTAAAAAGTTGAGCTGCACCTGTTGCGCAAGAAAACGTGAATGGACGTTTAATTCTTTAATCTAAAGCACATGCTGCCGGTGCGTGTGGTGTCTCTCACATGCATATGCAGAAACCTAATAGTTTTGACAAATGTGTGATGTTTACTGTTTAAATTTGGACTTTCTGATCAAAGACTTTGCAGACGTGTGTTTGGTACAGAGATACACTGAATGAATGTCCTGCATCTACTGCTGTCACAGACCGGACGTCCTGTGTGCAATATTTACTGTCCTGAATGTCTTTATGGACACATATGGTATGCAGTGCTTACAGTGTTTTCCTGTGTATCTACAGTATATGTAAAGAATTGTTTTATCAACTTTCTGCCTGTGGTTTCACACAAGTCAAAAAAAATTACTCCTCTTCCCAAACCCTTTCCAACAATGTTTCTTCCTCTGTAGATGTTTTGCAGAATGTTTATGCTCTTCTTTCCATACGATGAAAGCAAACAGTGGTCAGTGACTGTCAGGCGTCAACACTAATGCATTTATTTAGCCACGTTTACACTAGAATGGCGCTTTCCTCAACCAAAAACTCCAGGGGACACTCCAGGACGTCCTATAAGTGTCTGTATGTGGGCTCGTTCACAGTAGTTTCATTAGTTTCTTATTCAGTTTCTGGTAAACTGCTCCTCTGGTGCCGTTCTACATGCGTACGATAAGTGAACCGAACTATTGAGCATCTGATGTGTTGTTCATGAGTAGTGCTCAAATGTGAACACATCCGCCTCGCTAGCCTGCGCGTGTTACGTATGTGTGTCCACAGCTGCGCCATTCACTAAAATGCACTGCGCATGCATACAGTGTATTTACTTATTAAACGCAGCGTTTCGCAATTCACAGAGTAAAATGCACGAGTCGTCCGGACTAATTTAATGGTGCTTTTATGGAGCTTGACCATAACGAGCATGACTAACACGGTGTCGGGTTTGGATCGGGCTCGTTGGATCGATACCTGATCTGTCTAAAAACGTCAGTATCGGAGCCGGTAGCGATCCACGTATCGGATCGGTGCATCCCTAGCCAAAAATATGCCGTTATGAAACTGAACTAGACCTGCACAATTAATCAAAATATATCAACATTTTTAAATGACCTTGTGCGATTTTTTTTTTTTTTTTTTTTTTTTTTTTTTTTTTTTTTTTTTTTTTTTTTTTTTTAATAAAACGACAAAGGCTGTAATTTGAGTAATATTTGAATTATAAATAGTCTGCATGTGCTGCTCACTTCAAAGTTATGTGCGCTGCTCTGTCCGATCTTTGTGTTTGTGTATTATTACAGTGTTTTTAGAGCGGTTCTGTGGTCCACAACTCCTCTCATGCTCAGGCTACGTCTACATTAATCTGGACACATTCGAAAACGCCGTTTTAGTTTCAAATCGCTCTCCGTCCACAATAGTGTTTTCAAGCATTTTCTAAAAGTTGCTCGTCCACACGGAAACGTATGAACATTTTTAAATCGTGTCACTGTGCATGCGAGACATCCCGTTGCATGTTCGGTCTGAAATGCGATTGTCCATCAAAATAAAAGCTTGATATATTTCATAATAATAATAATAATAATAATAGGTGTTATATTACAATTGTATAATATTCAAGTAGACTGGGTTCCAAAAACCCTATCGCAAAGTGGACCCAATTTGGGATTTTTGGCCGTAGTAAAAAAAAAAGATCATTGTAAGACGTAAGATCCATTTTAATTTCATAACAACAATCCTTAAAATTGAATTGCGTCATTTTTAGCAAAAAAAGTTTCAAGAGTTAAAAATGACGCAAATTTTATGCAATTATTTGCTATGAAATTGAAATGTGTAAATCTTGAAAATAGGCTACAATATAATATTGAACATTTGTTTTTTTTTGTGTATCATATCGCTTCTGTTTTGTTCAAATTGCAATCGCGATATCTTTCGAAATAATCGCAATATGAATTTTTGTCCAAATTGTGCAGCCCTACTTAACCATAGTAGTGTGAACGTGGCCTAAAAATAACTAAAGTCTCAAAGTATTCCAATGACTCCAACACGATAGCTTTGTGTAAGGAGCAGACGGAAATTTAAGCCGTTATTCACTGAAAATCTTCACCTGAAAAGCTCTCAAACGTTCTCATTCGCATTTTTGATTATTCAAAATGTGCTGTGAGATGACGTGTCACCCCGGGGTTGCAGTCAGTCCCCATTCGCTTTCATTATATGGAATAGAGGACAGTAATCATTCTGCTTAAGATCATCTTACGTGCGTCACAGTAGAAAGTAAGTCAGGTTTGGAACAACATGAGGGCGAGTCGATTAAATATTTTCATTTTTGCGTGAACTAACCCTGTTAACCTTTTAACCTTTAGTGAAGGTCATCTGACCCATGACAGTGCACTAAAATGATCTCCATATATTTAGAGGGACTGAACGGGAGTATGTCCGTCTGTTGCCTCCTCTTTAAACTTTGCACTTGATGTACCGTATATGTTGTCGTGCACACCGACTGATCGATTGAGAGTGTGTCTTCAGTCTTCTCCACCTGTAGCATGTTTTACTGTCTATGACGTGCGATTTGCGTCTTGCACATGTATTAATCTGACAGGTTTGGACACCCAAGTGCCTGAAAAGAAAGCGAGAACAGCAACATATGAACACATCTACATCATCTCCACATGAGTTTTAGTATTACACTAAAGTTGAACTGCATCAAATGTTCATTAATTAAGAGTGTTTTATGAATTTTGGGATTTTATTCTAGGAGTTTTTGGATCAAAGTATTACATTTATATGAAATCTAAGCTTTTAAAAAGAGATTTATCAGGGGGAATTTCACGTCAAGGTCATGTCCAGGTCAAGTTAACACCCAAAACACAAAATGTAATATTAAGAAAAAGAAACCAGTTTTTAGGGCTATTATAGTTTTGCTTTGTGTCATTTATTTTCACGATAAATAAATGCACCCCATTCCCAAATTCTTAGTGTTAGCCTACAGGAATGCACAAATAAATTCATAAATCTTCATTTAATCCTAAAAATTATAATATATTATTTAAATTGTACCATACTGATTTTAATGAATCCAGATTTTTTTTAACAATTGTCTTGACGAAGATTTTCAGATTGTACTGCAGTATTTGCGTTTTTATTTGGCTTGTTAGATTTTTTTGGCATTATGAGAAATTGGGTAACAAGTGTAGACAAACACAGTGTGCTTAAGCTAACAACACACAAACAGTTATAATCTGTCATTTCTTTATTGAACGCATCCCATTAAACATTCACAGTGCTGCTGGAAAAAGTAAGTGTACCCTTGGTTTTAATAACTGGTTGAACCTCCTTTGGCAGCAATATCCTCAATCAAGCCTTCCCGATAGAGGCGGATTAAACCTGCACAACGTTCAGAAGGATTTCTGGACCATTCTTCCTTACAGAACTGCTTTAGTTCAGACATATTCTCAGGACATCTGGTGTGAACGGCTCTCTTGAGGTCATTCCACAGCATCTGTATTGGGTTAAGGTCTGGGCTCTGACTGTGACACTCCAAAAGGTGGATTTTCTTTTTTTTTTTTAATCCATTTCTGTAGTGGATTAACTTTGATGTTTAGGGTCATTGTCCTGATGCATCACTCAACTTCTACTGAGTTTAGTAATTGCACAGACACCCTGACATTATCCTGGTAAGCTTGGGAATTCATTTTTCCCTCGATGATGGCAAGCGGTCCAGGCCCTGAAGCAGCAAAGCAGCCCTAAATCATGATGCTCCCTCCACCGAACTTCACCGTTGGGATGATGTTTTCATGTTGGTATGCGGTGCCCTGCTTATGTCATATGTAGTGCTGCATGTTCTTCCCAAACAATTTAACCTTAGTTTCATCAGTCCACAACCATTTTCCCAGTAGTGTTGTGGAGTGTCAAGGCGTGCAGCAATGTTTTTGTTGGAAAGCAACAGCTTCCTTCATGATGTCCTGCCATGGACACCATATCTGTTTAATGTTTTCTGTACAGTAGACTCATGAACAGAGATGTTAACCAGTTCCAGTGTTTCCTTCAAGTCTTTATCTGTCACTCTCGGGTTCTTGTTTACCTCATTGAGCATTCTGCGGTGTTCCCTTTGAGTCATCTTGGCTGGACGGCCACTTCTAGTGAGACCTATAGTACTAAATCCTCTCCATTTATAGACAGTTTGTCTCACTGTGGACAGATGAATATCTAACGGCCACTTCTAGTGGGAGTACCTATAGTACTAAATCATCTCCATTTATAGACAGTTTGTCTAACTGTGGACAGATGAATATCTAACGGCCACTTCTAGTGAGAGTACCTATAGTACTAAATCATCTCCATTTATAGACAGTTTGTCTAACTGTGGACAGATGAATATCTAACGGCCACTTCTAGTGAGAGTACCTATAGTACTAAATCATCTCCATTTATAGACAGTTTGTCTAACTGTGGACAGATGAATATCTAACGGCCACTTCTAGTGAGAGTACCTATAGTACTAAATCATCTCCATTTATAGACAGTTTGTCTAACTGTGGACAGATGAATATCTAACGGCCACTTCTAGTGAGAGTACCTATAGTACTAAATCATCTCCATTTATAGACAGTTTGTCTAACTGTGGACAGATGAATATCTAACGGCCACTTCTAGTGAGAGTACCTATAGTACTAAATCATCTCCATTTATAGACAGTTTGTCTAACTGTGGACAGATGAATATCTAACGGCCACTTCTAGTGAGAGTACCTATAGTACTAAATCATCTCCATTTATAGACAGTTTGTCTAACTGTGGACAGATGAATATCTAACGGCCACTTCTAGTGAGAGTACCTATAGTACTAAATCATCTCCATTTATAGACAGTTTGTCTAACTGTGGACAGATGAATATCTAACGGCCACTTCTAGTGAGAGTACCTATAGTACTAAATCATCTCCATTTATAGACAGTTTGTCTAACTGTGGACAGATGAATATCTAACGGCCACTTCTAGTGAGAGTACCTATAGTACTAAATCATCTCCATTTATAGACAGTTTGTCTAACTGTGGACAGATGAATATCTAACGGCCACTTCTAGTGAGAGTACCTATAGTACTAAATCACCTCCATTTATAGACAGTTTGTCTAACTGTGGACGGATGAATATCTAACGGCCACTTCTAGTGAGAGTACCTATAGTACTAAATCACCTCCATTTATAGACAGTTTGTCTAACTGTGGACAGATGAATATCTAACGGCCACTTCTAGTGAGAGTACCTATAGTACTAAATCATCTCCATTTATAGACAGTTTGTCTAACTGTGGACAGATGAATATCTAACAGCCACTTCTAGAGAGAGTACCTATAGTACTAAATCATTTCCATTTATAGACCGTTTTCCCTTTCCATCTTTATGCAAAGCAACAGATCTTGATCGTATGTCTTCTGAGATCTGTTTTGCGAGGCATGGTCCACATCAGCAGATGCTTCTTGTGAATATCAAACTCAACATGTTTGAGTGCTTTTTCTAAGTCAAAGTAACTCTAACCCACACCTACAATCTCATTAACTTAATTAGATGCCAGGTTTGCCAACTCCTGACTCTAATAAGCTTTTGTTGACGTCATTAGCTTAGGGGTTCACATACTTTGTCCAACCAACACCGTGAATGTTTGAATGATGCGTTCATTATGTACAATAACAATATAATAACTTGTGTGTTATTAAAACAGATTGTGTTTGTTCATTATTGTAACTTAGATGAAGTTCAAACCAGATTTTTAGACAAATTTATGCATAATGCAGAAGGTTCACATACTTTTTCTTGACATTGTACTAAAGAGACAATCACAGAATACTAAAACAGAATGATTAAATTATTATTATTGTAACACGACTGATAAATGTGATATCAGGTTTGATTGAAATCTGTTTTTGTTCACTTGGAAGAATATAATTGCAAGAGTCTGGAACTCTGTTTCTGGAAGATGTCTGACTTTTCTGATCACTAAATTCATGCATATATTAATGTAAAGATTTGCGATGAGAAACTGAGTATTTGAAGGATTTTTATCATGCCATTATGCCGTGAATGCAGAATCGCTGTGATTTCCTCTGATTCTGGATCATGAAATTAATTGAATGCATCTAATGTTCTGACATTAAACAATTGTGAGGGTTTGTGCCCAATGAATGTATATTAAACTAATGATATGGGGGGGAAGCTTTGTTTTCATCACTTATTCACCACATATTTTCCTTTTTATGGTGGGAGTCTTATCATCTAGACGACTCTGTCCCGACATTTCAAGAGCTGGTTAAATAGTGCCTAAATGATTTGTAAAAGCGTAAATGACGTTACAAGCGTGATAGAAACATTTGCAAGCACAGAGTAAAATTTGTGAAAGTGTAAAATTAAAATGCATGCGCACAGAACGTTTTGTAAAGGGGTAAATCAAGTTGCAAGCGTAAGAAAAAAATATTAGCAATGCTTTAATGTTTTGCATAAGTGTAATCGGGGGTGGATTATGACTAGCAATCGATCTTCATGAAGTGTCTTTTAATACTTGCGCTCTTATTTACAGATTAATTCAAACACCCAGCACGGATGTGGTAAAGACTGCCAGTGTTCTTAAAGGCACAGTACCACCCTTACAAAAAATCTAAACTAGACGCAAATTTGCTGCTCGTTATTTTCATATGCAAATGAGCTTGTGATTCGCCGCAAACGATTGACAATTTTCCACAAGTTTGTCGCAAAGCTTGTTTCCATGTGAAAATTATCAGTGGCGAAATTTTCGTAAGGACTAATGTTTGTTATAATGTAAATACTACATAATTTACGCCAAATTCCCCTAGACTACATTACATTGACAGAATATTTAAATGAGCTACGAGTCTATTTTAGAATGTTCGTGATTTCAAAACTTACACCAGCCCTTTAATCTGCTTTATGATGCTCTTTCTTTCTTTCTTTCTTTCTTGTAAGACCTGTCAAATATATTCTACAAATATATTCTGCAAGCATTTACATTTATTTGAGACTTTCAGACAAGGTTTTGTCAAAACGACATTATACAGTGCTGTGAAAAATGATATTGTTTTGGTGTACGTCTCATACTGAATTGTTTCTAAAATTAAAACAAAATCTATCATAAAACAAAGGCAACCGGAGTAAAGACAAAATACAGTTTTTAAATGATAATGTTATTCTATTTGAGTTGATGGATGGATGGATGGATACTGAGTGGATGGATGCATGATAGATGGATATTGAGTGGATGGATGGATGGATGGATATTGAGTGGATGGATGGATAGATGGATATTGAGTTGATGGATGGATGGATAGATGGATAGATGGATATTGAGTGGATGGATGGATGGATAGATGGATATTGAGTTGATGGATTATTTGAGTTGATGAATGAATGGATGGATATTGAGTGGATGGATGGATAGATATTGAGTTGATGGATGGATATTGAGTGGATGGATGGATATTGAGTGGATGGATGGATATTGAGTTGATGGATGGATGGATAGATGGATATTGAGTTGATAGATGGATATTGAGTTGATGGATGTTTTGAGCTGATGAATGAATGAATGGATGGATGGATATTGAGTGGATGGATGGATGATTGATGGATATTGAGTTGATGGATGGATGGATATTGAGTGGATGGATGGATGGATATTGAGCGGATGGATGGATGGATATTGAGTTGATGGATGAATGGATAGATGGATATTGAGTTGATGGATGTTTTGAGTTGATGAATGAATGGATGGATGGATATTGAGTTGATGGATGGATGGATGGATGGATATTGAGTGGATGGATGGATGGATATTGAGCGGATGGATGGATAGATATTGAGTTGATGGATGGATGGATGGATGGATATTGAGTGGATGGATGGATGGATAGATGGATATTGATTTGATAGATGGATATTGAGTTGATGGATGTTTTGAGTTGATGAATGGATGGATGGATGGATATTGAGTTGGTGGATGTTTTGAGTTGATGAATGAATGAATGGATGGATATTGAGTGGATGGATGGATGATAGATGGATATTGAGTGGATGGATGGATGGATATTGAGTTGGTGGATGGATGGATATTGAGCGGATGGATGGATGGATGGATATTGAGCGGATGGATGGATGGATATTGAGCGGATGGATGGATGGATAGATATTGAGTTGATGGATGGATATTGAGTTGATGGATGGATGGATAGATGGATATTGAGTTGATAGATGGATATTGAGTTGATGGATGGATGAATGGATGGATATTGAGTGGATGGATGGATGGATGGATATTGAGTTGATGGATGGATGGATGGATGGATATTGAGTGGATGGATGGATATTGAGTGGATGGATGGATGGATATTGAGTTGATAGATGGATATTGAGTTGATGGATGGATGGATATTGAACGGATGGATGGATGGATGGATGGATATTGAGTTGATGGATGGATGGATATTGAGTGGATGGATGGATGGATATTGAGTGGATGGATGGATGGATGGATATTGAGTTGGTGGATGGATGGATGGATGGATATTGAGTTGATGGATGGATGGATGGATAGATATTGAGTGGATCGATGGATATTGAGTTGATGGATGGATGGATGGATATTGAGTTGATGGATGGATATTGAGTTGATGGATGGATGGATGGATATTGAGTTGATGGATGGATGGATAGATGGACATTGAGTTGATGGATGTTTTGAGTTGATGGATGGATGAATGGATGGATATTGAGTTGGTGGATGGATGGATGGATATTGAGTGGATGGATGGATATTGAGTGGATGGATGGATGGATAGATATTGAGTTGATGGATGGATGGATATTGAGTTGGATGGATGGATAGATGGATATTGAGTTGATAGATGGATATTGAGTTGATGGATGTTTTGAGTGGATGGATGGATGGATATTGAGTGGATGGATGGATTGATGGATATTGAGTTGGTGGATGGATGGATGGATATTGAGTTGGTGGATGGATGGATATTGAGTGGATTGATGGATGGATAAATGGATATTGAGTTGATGGATGTTTTGAGTTGATGGATGGATGAATGGATAGATGGATATTGAGTTGATTTGAGTGGATGAATGGATGGATGGATATTGAGTGGATGGATGATGGATGATGGATGTTCATCAACTCAATATCCATCTATCAACTCAAAACCTCATTTGATTGGTTACTGGAAGCAGGAAGTCCCGCCTTCCTCGCGCTTGCAAAACTCTTTTTAGGGAGAAAGTGTGAGCGCAACAAAGGGAAAAGTATATGCCACACAAATAAGTAATTTACACGTTAGCATTAATTGATGGATGGATATTGAGTTGATGGATGGATGGATAGATATTGAGTGGATGGATGGATGGATATTGAGTTGATGGATAGATGGATGGATATTGAGTGGATGGATGGATGGATGGATAGATGGATATTGAGTTGATAGATGGATATTGAGTTGATGGATGTTTTGAGTTGATGGATGGATGGATGGATGGATGGATATTGAGTGGATGGATGGATGGATATTGAGTTGGTGGATGGATGGATGGATGGATATTGAGTTGATGGATGGATAATGAGTTGATGGATGTTTTGAGTTGATGGATGGATGAATGGATGGATATTGAGTGGATGGATGGATAGATATTGAGTTGGTGGATGGATGGATGGATGGATATTGAGTTGATGGATGGATGGATGGATATTGAGTGGATGGATGGATATTGAGTTGATGGATGGATGGATAGATATTGAGTGGATGGATGGATGGATGGATATTGAGTTGATGGATGGATGGATGGATGGATGGATATTGAGTGGATGGATGGATATTGAGTTGATGGAAGGATGGATAGATGGATATTGAGTTGATAGATGGATATTGAGTTGATGGATGTTTTGAGTGGATGGATGGATGGATGTATGGATATTGAGTGGATGGATGGATGGATATTGAGTTGGTGGATGGATGGATATTGAGTGGATGGATGGATTGATGGATATTGAGTTGATGGATGGATGGATGGATGGATGGATATTGAGTTGATGGATGGATGGATATTGAGTTGATGGATGGATGGATATTGAGTTGATAGATGGATATTGAGTTGATGGATGTTTTGAGTGGATGGATGATGGATGGATATTGAGTTGGTGGATGGATGGATGGATATTGAGTTGGTGGATGGATGGATATTGAGTGGATGGATGGATGGATAGATGGATATTGAGTTGATGGATGTTTTGAGTTGATGAATGGATGGATGAATGGATAGATGGATATTGAGTTGATGGATGTTTTGAGTTGATGAATGGATGGATAAATGGATATTGAGTTGATGGATGTTTTGAGTTGATGAATGGATGAATGGATGGATGGATATTGAGTGGATGGATGATGGATGTTCATCAACTCAATATCCATCTATCAACTCAAAAACTCATTTGATTGGTTACTGGAAGCAGGAAGTCCCGCCTTCCTCGCGCTTGCAAAACTCTTTAGGGAGAAAGTGTAAGCGCAACAAAGGGAAAAGTATATGCCACACAAATAAGTAATTTACACGTTAGCATTAATTAATACACACAGAATGATTCTACACGGTCAATCTGTTTTGCTGTTCAGGACACACTTTCTTTGCTTGCATATCGCTGATGTTTTTAGACATGATTAGGCGCATAAACTTTGCCCAAAAGTGTAAGCGCGGGGGAAAAAAGGAATTCTGAAGAATACACACCAAATTTACTTTGTTAATACGCAATTACAGATTCACAACACATGCATTACACTTAAGCAAAACATTAAAGTATTGCTTGTATTTTTTTGATTTACACCTTTACAAATGTTCTGTGCGCATGCAGTTTGATTTACAATTTCACGAATCTTACCCGGTGCATGCAAATCATTAAGCACTATTTTACCTTCATCGACATCACACTTTTTACTCCAGTGAGTATTTGCAAAGTCTTTCTATTAAGTCAGTCCACTGTCGGTCATCTTTCGAAACGCTCTCGGAAGGATATGTCCAGTCTTAACAGTGCAGCTCCTTTCTACTTGAATAAATCTCCAAAACGGTTGCGCAAGATTACAATAAAAGGACATATTTCAAATCATCAGTAAAATCTGACAATACTGAAAAATTAAATTGTGCTTTTTTTTATTTATCCCAGATTATCCACAAAAAAAGAAGACGTTTCCCGGCTTTTATAACTAGTGCGCATGCGCATTCTAGAGTTGATTGACAGGCGATGTCTGTCTGTATCTAAAAGGTGATTGGCTCTTTTACCTGTAAGGCGGGACATCCTTTCTACATCCGTTGATCATTGGGTGCTCAGAGCTGTTCCTTGTTTGGCCGTTCCAATTTGTCCCATTTATTTCAATAGAAGTGGCCCATCTCTGCTAAATCATCTCTGGTAATTGTTAGGATAAGTGTATGTGTGTGTATATGTATGTGTATATATATATATATATATATATATATATATATAAAATATAATGTGCCCACATTTTTCAAAAAGACAAGGTGACCCCATGTTGTCACACTATATGGGGCAAGTTGTCACAATGAGACACTAATTTGAAAAAAAAAAAAAAAAATTTAATAGATATTCTGGAACAATATGATGATTCGGAATTTTATTTTGAAGGATAAAATGTACTGTAAATGACACTGATTTAAAGTTTTGAACAGCATACACTGCTAGAGATGTTCGTGAGGTTTTGTGTATGAACTGCTTATAGTTACTGAGATGCAGTCCTTGTGACAACTTCCCCGGCTTTCATGGTGTGGCAGGAATAGACTGAGCTGCTCAAGTTTAATATAATCAAAATATTAAGTATGTTTGAATAAGTTCATATTTTGCACGCTTTATAACTTTATTTCAACCCAGCTGAATTAACAGTGTGAGTAAAGTGTAAATGAATGTCATTTACTGCAAACAATGACTGTTGGATAACTGCATTCTACAACTTTGAAGTTCTGTTTCAAATGTTACATTAACATAAATGTATCCGATTTCAAAGGGTTCAGTTATTTCCCGCTAGATGGCGCTACTGACCGGAAATAATCATGTTTCACTTTAGAAACCCCAGTGAACTTGACCTGTTATTTACCCCTCCTCTAATGCAGATTTCCTTTTACAAGTGCTGTTATATCGTCATATGTTTTATATTACAGTATCTTTTGAAAATGTAACTGTACTTGGATATTATCATGTGAATGTTTATTGAATATTTTGTCCTCATATCATGTGAAACTCGGATATTGTCACACAGATTTTGAACAGATACAGACACTCCGGACTGGTGCTGATGCTGGCTGTGGGCGGAGTTAACCGATGGTTGCCATGGGTACCTGGAGCCATGCCAGTGTATTTGCATGTATTCAAATGACTCATTAATAATTTACAACACAGCAGTTTGCCACTGCGGACAAAGATGCTGGCGTTTTCAAATATTACATATACACAATATTAATCCTTCACTTCTTCTGTACTTGGTGAAGTCACTGCTCCAGGTAATATATATAAGAACACCTTCAAAAGCCCAATTGACATAAAATACTATCATTAAAATGTAATACTGTCTCAATAACGCAATAAATGTTATCTTGTCTCAATAAAAAAATCCTGTGAACAATAGTGCACAACAGTCTGGTTCCAGAAGTAAAAATAGCATTCATTTATCCCATAGACGAATTGAATTTTAATGATGATTTATAAACCTTTAAAGACAGACCTACCGTGAGCTGTGAGGTTGTACATCGATGGTTTATGCTACCGTTGATGCCATCCGTCCGCGTTATCTCAACTTAATTGTTTAAAAATCGAGTTTGATAGTGGAATTCATGTTAAACAACTACAGTACCCATGATCCATCAGAGAAAGGTCCACCAATCAGAGAACCGCAGCCATAGAAACCCGCGAAACCTGCCTCAGAGCGACCGCGCTCTCCCATGAAGCACTGTGAATGACGTAATCATGTCGTTTCCCTTATATATTTGTACATATCTGAATATTTTGCAAAAAACAAAATATATTGTTTCTATTCTTATATAATCAACAACATAAAATCAATAGTTTTGTACATTCCCATCGTTTTATTCAATAACATCATTCGCAATGCTTCATGGGATTCCCTCATGAAAGACGGTAAGTGCAGTCTTGTACCTTTGTCTTTATGTCTGATTTTTTTAAACTTTTTTTTGCCTCAAAACAATATTTGTGATGTTGTGATTCTCCTCGGAGCTGGTTCATGTTTCACAACTCTTTTAATAAGGATTTTATTAAAAGTCTATGGAAGAAATGAGTGGGGGAAATACTTCCGGAACCCAGACGGCTGAAAAAGTGGGCGGGCACTGTTGCGCTCTACTGGATTATATACGCGTATATATCTTAAATGTATAAAATATATTCAAAGTAAATTTTATAGATTAATATTATTAATAGACTTAAATGTAAACAATTGAAAGTGTGATATTGTAATAAAAATCGAATCAATATAACAGTTTACATAAGAAGAGCATAATACTTTTTTTTTTAACTTTTTTTTTATTATTGCTGAGAACATTCAACAAAAAAACAAAATAAACGTACAGTACATAATAACAACAACATTAACAATTATAAAGAAAAACAATAAAAATAAAACAAGACAAAAAAATAACATTTTAAAAATAATAAAAAATAAGAGGGCCATTATATCACATAAAAAAGATCTCATGAAGAGCCCAAAAGCAGAGCAAAAACTAACAGTCCTTATAGCTTTCTTATTAACAGATATGAGATCACATTTAAATAATTTTCCATTTCTTTTAAGAAGACAGATAAAACGGGTTTACAGTTTGAAAATGTGCATTTGTGAATGTAAAATTTGCTTAGGAATTTTTTGTTATTAATAACAAAGCTTATAATACTTATAGGCTCACTGCATCTAACAGGAAATGATGTCACACACTTGTGGAAACAGCTGACTATGTCCACGCTGGATGGTTGATGTTTTTATTTAATGGGCCAATGGCTCAAATTAACCCACAGATGGTGTAAATCAATATTTTATTGTTTTATCGGAAAATATACATAAAATAATTTCAATAGCAGAAATACATTAAAAAAACTAACAAAATATTAAAACATATGCAAATACATTTTCCTTCATAAAAAAATATTATATTAATATACTATAAAATATTATAAATATATATATATTATATAAATAATACATAATCAAAAAATATTATAAAGACTAAAATATATTCCAACGTTAAGCCATTTTAAAATGACCAAATTAAACTAAATCAAATTAATTCTGCCAAATGAAATTAAAAAAAAAAGAGAATGATGGAAAACAAAATAATATTTTCGTTTCTTTAGGCTATAAGTGTTTGTCCACCAAAAAATAAATAAATAAATAATAATAATATATATATATATATATATATATTAGTATTTAATGGCAATTTACACACTTTTTTGAAAATTACATTTTTAGGCCTATTACAATGTTATCGTTAATGGAAGCCAGTTTTTTTTTTACCTAAAACATGGAAATTAGATAATAGATAATTTCTGTTTTAACCATACATATGTGATGTTTCAACCTTTTAATACTTTCACAGACCAAAACAGGAAAGAATGTCCATTACCTGATTTAAAATAATTTTTTAATAAAATAAAAAAATATATCAGCCTATCTAGACATAAAATTGGAATTTACAAACAATTAAACAGAGTACTAAAATAGATAGTTCCTTATTATGGAGCACTTGCTTTAAATTGAATGGGAGAAATTGGACAAAAAGGAAGTCCCACTGAGATCGCCCGTCAATCAAATCGAGAACGAGCATGCGCATTGCCTGAACCAGCCTGAAAAAGGCGTTTTATTTAGCGTAATCTGAGGTGAAGAACCACAATGTATGAAACTAGTGTTGTCAGATTGTATTGTTGATTGGAAATATGCTCTTTCATCCAAATCTTGACCAACCGTTTTGGACTATTGATCTTTTCCCATTCAAGTAGATAGGAGCTTTTACCTTTATGCCGCTTGTTTACAAAGAAAATAGCCGGCCTGGAGCGTTCCAAAAATGGCCGCCAAGTGGACTGACTTGCTGGAAAGGAACTTTGGTTCAATTCAAAATAGCTCAGAATATTCTGTTTGTGCCCTACGGAAAACGTGAAGGTGAGTACATGATGACAGACAATTATTTTTTTTTATGAACTAGCCCTTTAATAGTAGAATGCTCATTTCCGCCCAAAATAAAGTAGTTGTTTTACAATTTCAATGATGTCGCCAGATTGTTCAGTAGACCAAAGATCCTCTAACAAGTCAGTCCACTGTTGGACATGTTTGGAACGATCTCAGGCGGTTAGTTCCAGTCATGACAGTACAGCCCCTATCTACTAGGCCGAAATCTCCAAAACGGTTGGTCAAGATTACGATTAAAGAATATTTAAAATCATCAGTAAAATCTGACATTACTGCAATTCTTTACTGTGCTTCTTTACCCCATATCACACTACAAACGCAACTTTCCCGGCTTGTATAGCTAAAGCGCATGCGCGTTCTAGAGTTGATTGACAGGTGATGTCTGTATCTGAACGGCGATTGGCTCTTTTCACCTGTGAGGCGGGACTTACTATCAACATCATTCATAGTATTAGAAGTGGCCTGTCTCTACTCAACGGTGCATGTATTTACTTTATAGTCACAACATTTAGGCTTGTATGTTATTTATACACATGTATGTTTTATGTCAGTGTAATATTGAATAAGCCTTAAAATGCACATGTTGTTAATGAATAAACAATTAGCAAAAGAGGGTCTAAATGTAAACTGTAGACAATGTTTCAGGCGTATTCACTATATTCATATTATTTGGGATTTTTACAAAAGGTGTTTTAAAGTCGGAGCATTTAAAAAATCTTAATAAATGTGCAAACATTAAATAAGATTTGCATCATAATGCACAATATATGACATACACAGCATGCACACAAAGTTGTTTCTTATGTAGTTGCTTTATTTATAATCATTTCACAAAGTACACAAAGACTGATGATAAATGACAGCTGAACTGATATTTCATTGCTCATTAACAGTATTCATTGAATCAAAAGGCATTTGTTATAATGTTGTGGTATTGAAATATTCATTTCGAGTTTATAATTCACACAGAGTGCTTGAAAAGACTAGAGAATAATGCTTCGCATTCAGAGTTATGCTGAAATGCAACTCAAAGCATATTAAAGAAAATAACGTCATGTGCATTTTTAGATTCACTTACCTTGTACAAACTCACCTGTGTGAGAGCGTCCATGTGTTTGTGCAGATGGTTGTGGAAATATTCCAGAATGTTCTTAGTTGTGTACTAACAGTGAACAGATCAGTAGTCCCACAATACTCATGCTTGTTCAACTGTGTGTTTCCCGTCAGAACTGGACTGAAATGTTCCAACAGCAGGATTTCACTCAATCGGTCTTCCTGAACATCTGTAAAAATGACATCATCAGATGTCCAAAACAACAGCGCACCTCATCAGGGGGTCTGTTTCATCTACATTTGTCTTCTGTCTCGTCTTTGCTGTGGAAAAGAGCAAAAAACACAATATTAATCCATTATTCTGTGTTTACAGAAGAACAAATGACAGGACAAAAAGTAAAGCCATAAATATTATACACTCCCTTACAACACATTAGCATGATACTCCCAGAGAAATAAACAATGTGTTAAATGGTGAAACATGTTATTCTTTGTCATTTAAATATGGCAATATATCGTGGTGAATATAATACCATCATATGGCCACATTTACACACACACTCATACACACACACACACACACGCATACAGACACACACACGCACACACATACGCAAACATACACGCAAACAGACACACACACGCATATGCACACCCACACACATACACACACGCATACAGACACACACATACACACACACATACAGACATACAGACACACACACACACACACACACTCACACTCTCTCTCTCACACACACACGCATACGCACACACACACACGCACACACACGCATACAGACACACACGCATACAGACACACACGCACAGACACACACACACACACACGCACACACACACGCATACAGACACACACACACAGACACACACGCACACACACACACACGCACACGCACACACACGCATACAGACACACACGCACACACACACACACGCATACAGTCACACACGCACACACACACACACACACACACACATACATACAGACACACATACAGACACACACACACACACACACACACACACACACACGCAAACAGACACGCACACAGACACACACGCATACAGACACACACATACAGACACACACTCTCTCTCATACACACACACACACACACGCACGCACACACATACAGACACACACACACACACTCTCTCTCTCACACACACGCACACACATACAGACACACACTCTCTCTCATACACACACACACACACACGCACACACACACATACAGACACACACACACACACTCTCTCTCTCACACACACGCACACACATACAGACACACACTCTCTCTCACACATACACACACACACACACGCACACACATACAGACACACACACACACACACACACACACACAGACGATTTTTAAGATTTATGCATTTCAATTTCATAACATTAATTTGAGTAATCTTTAAAATGTAATGAATAGAGCTTGCATAAGTTTAAAGGGACAGTTCACCCAAAAATTAAAATTCTGACATTATGTACTCACCCTCATGCATCCCATATCTGTATGACTTTATTTTTTCTGCTGAACACAAATTAAGATTTTCAGAAGAATATTTCAGCTCTGTTGGTCCTTACAATGCAAGCGAATGCAATGCAGAACTTTGAAGCTCCAAAAAGCACATAAAGGCAGCATAAAACTGATCCATAAGACTCCAGTGGTTTAATCCATGTCTTCAGAAGTGATATGATAGGTGTGGGTGAGAAACAGATCAATATTTAAATCTTTTTTTTTTACTATAAATTCTCCTCCCTGCCCAGTTTGGGGCGACATGCATGAAGAATATAAATCACCAAAAACACAAGAAGAAGAATGTGAAAGTGAAAGTGAGAGATTTATAGCAAAAAAGGATGTAAATATTGATCTTTTTCTGGTCATATCAGTTGATCATATCACTTCTGAAGACATGGATTAAACCACTGGAGTCATATGGATTACTTTCATGCTTCCTTTATGTGCTTTTTCGACCTTCAAAGTTCTGGTCACCATTCACTTGCATTGTATGGACCAACAGAGCTGAAATATTCTTCTAAATATCTCCATTTGTGTTCTGCAGAAGAAAGAAAGTCAAACACATCTGGGATGAAATGAGGGTGAGTAAATAATGAGAGAATTTTCATTTTTGGATGAACTGCCCCTTTAAAATGGATTAATTAAATGTTGTTAAAAATAGGCAAATATATTTCTGGAGTGCAGTTTAGCTGGTTGAATCATACAAACATTTTTCCATTTCTAAATGATTTAATGTTCACCTCTATCACTATACTTTACCACATGTTAAGGGACATTGTGTACAATATAACCCATAGATGTACCCTGTAGGAGGGACAGTGAAATTGTTCTGATATCTTTGACAGCTGCCCTCAGATTGGTCTTACAGTGACTTTAAGGACGTGAAAAGTGTGTTAGTGGGTTTGTTTAGGGATGCTGCTGATGATGTGTAGCACGACTGAATCCGTTGATGTGCTTTGTAGGGCGAGGTGCGACTGTTGACCCTTATCTCCCAAAAATAATGATGTCTGTGTCTACACACACACACACACACACACACACACACACACACACACACACACACACACACACACACACACACACTCTGTCTGGGTTTTTAACATGACCTCTTGACAAACGGGGGAATCACGACCCCCATGGGTCAATAAAACTAGACACACACTTCAGAATGTGAGATTTGTCTGTTTGATCACTGATGTCAGATATTGATAAATATAAATTATAGATATTATCTTTGAATTGCCAAATTAAAATGTCTGTTCGTTTGGAATATTCTTAATGCTCATTAAAGGAAGCGTTCGTCCAGAAATAAAAATTCTGTCATCATTTACTCACCCTCACGTTGTTCCAAACCCGTATCACACAAAAGGAGATGTTAAGACTATTATTAGCCTCAGTCACCATACACTTTCAATGGAATAAAGAGGCAATGAAACCGGATGGTGACTGAGGCTATCATTCTGTGTAACATCTCCTTGTGTGTTTTACAGAAGAGAGAAATTCATACAGATTGTTGGGTGAAATATCCCTTTAAAGTCTTGCTGAATGTTATTTATTTTAGATTTATTATAATATTTATTATTATTTGGACAAACCCAATTTTAACCACTGAATTGAAATAAAGTCATATAGTCCTGTTGAATTTTTATTATATTTTATATATATTTCTATTATTATTTTATTATATTTTATATATATATATCATATTATATTATATTATAAATTTTGTCTATTATTTTTTATTATTATATTTTTTATTTTAATCTTTTTATTTTATATTCTTAGTGATTTGAACAAACCCATTTGGAACAACACGAGTGTGAGTAAATTATGACAGAATACATATTTTTGCCGAACTATCCCTTTAAAGTCTTGTTGAATTTTATTTTATATTCTTAATATATATATATATTGATATCATTTTTTATTATATATATATATATTATTATTATTATTTCTTGCTATTATTTTTATTATTATATTTATTATTTTTAGTTATCTTTTTTTTTTATTGTATATTATTTGTGATTTGAACAAACACAATTTTAACCATTGAATTGAAAATTGTGAAATTTTAACAACATGAACATGATTTGGAACAACATGAGAGTGATTAAATGATGACAGAAGTTTCATTGTTTGGCTAGCTATACTTTTAAAGTCTTCTTGAATTTATATTTTGTTTGATATATTCTTTATATATTTGTTGCTATTATATATTTTATATATATATATATCATCTCTTTACATGTATTTAAATGTATATTCTTAACCCAATTTTAACCATTTAATTCAAAAATAATTTCGCCAACTCAAATTATTCTCACGTAAACTGTCACATTCATGCGGCAATTTATGTGTAATTTGAGTGTAATTATATATATGTATATATATATATATAGTGTTTAAAGGTCTGTAGCTGACACATTCTGAAGCACATACAGTATAAGCTGCAGCTCTATATGGTCATTATATAACAACAATGAGATCTTATACAGCGGTAACACCCTGCTCAGTAATAGTTTATAGTTGTCTGACACATTAATGTATGTACAAACACTAGAGTACACAGACAGAGTCTCGGGCCTACTGGGGGTGGGAATGTGTATGTTGGGGGTGTTGGGGGGTGTTGGGGTGTCTGGATAGCACTTGAGACTGTCTGGGTGCGAGAGCGTGCTTGTTAACATTATGTGCATTGGGGGTTATGATGGGATTTGTTGATTTAAAATGTAATAGACGTTTAATCTGTTTCGGAGAACGTTTAACTCGCTTTTAGTGCCACACAGTGGACATTTCACCTCGGATTTGCCGCCATACGTGTCATACGTGGAGCCAAAAATGTCTCCACAGTCACGTAATTTCAGTGTCATCAGTGAATGCATTGCTTATGTTCAAAATCTCGTTTGCACCGAACATGACAGATATTTGCGTTATATAATACTAAACGTCAGACACCTGCAGTCAGTCGGTTTGGAAATGGCTTCAGGTTGGAGGAATATTCCAGATTAAACTCAAGCAGATGATTGACACAGAAGATGTTCGGTTTGTTAAGACACACAAAAATCATGTTTATATTAATGCAGTTCAATAGAAGTCTATGGGGCAAGTGGACCTGAAGATCCTGTCGTCTGCAATGTACTAGATTCATTAAAAGGAAAACATGTTGTGGTATTTTGCATTTGGGGCCGTCAGGGGGCCCGTGGCCCCTCCTCACCTGGACATTGTGTCTGGCCAATAAAGACGTCGGCCCTTATTAAAAATACATGTCGTTGGATCACACCTCAGCTGAATTAAAAGGCAGTGGCTGCGTCACGAATGGGCCACGACCCGCACCGGCCTATGGGAACCGTATCCCACGGGCAGGCCAGGGTCAGAGGTCACTGCCTGTCTGTTAAAGCCCAGAAATCCTTTTTCCCTTCACTTGACAAATTCTCAACAGAGTGGAACTGAAAGAGAGACGCCGGGAAACGTTCGAGCAACATCCAGCATTTACAGCTCAAGAGAGGAATTTAAAATGAAAAGTTAAAGCTTTCTCGTTTCCAAATTCAGGATGCGGAGACGATGATAAGTAAGCCTTTTGTAGGTTAATTTAAAAAAGACGAGCTGTGTGCGGGTGCAGGGTGGCACGATTTGGGGCACCTGTCTCCCATCACGATTTTGCCAGCTCTGTGCAGGTGCCAGGTGGCACGATTTGGGGCACCTGTCTCCTATCGTGATCTTGCCAGCTGTGTGCGGGTGCAGCCTGGCACAATTTTTGAATACATTTTTTTAACACGTTGTTTTTAATGTAATTAATCACACTTAATTAATGCGTTAAATCAACAGCCCTAAAATGTATATTTCTATTTTTTAATAATAATTAAATAAAACACATTAGTAGCCATTTCACTGTCATGTGACAAATATAGAACAGAGAGGACACCTTTAGACCCTTAAAACTGACTTTTCATAAGGAAAAAAAATGTAATATAATAATAAAATAACATAATTTGTTTTATGAAAGGTACAGTACATTTCTGATCAGGTCATTTGAGAAAACTTGAATCATAAATTCATGAAATTTGTAAAAATTTAAATTGTGAACATTTGTGGAACCCACATGCAAGCCAACATCAAAGATAACATTTCTATGATCACATGTTCACAGTTCAACACACACACACACACACACACACACTCACACACACTCACACACACACTCACACACACACACACACACACACACACACACAGCCAAAAATGTACTTTTTTCTTTATATTTCTGATTTGACATTATATAGCTCGGAAAAATTGCAGATACGACAAAGCGATCAAAAGTTCCAACATTACAAATATAATTGATCATAGTGTCCAAAAACATCTCCAAACAAATAAAAGATAATAATTGTACATAAGAACTAATTACACATGCAAACACAACAATGACTAAAGGTTTGCGTAGCATGCAGACATGATTTTAGTCATGAGATTTCACAGAATGAGTTTCATTCTGTGTCATTTGAGTCATCATTGAGTCTGTGTCATGTATTTGGCGCCATCTCCTGGTGGTCATATGTAACATTGTGCTTCATGTGGATTATCTAATGATCTATACATCTGATTATCTTGTGTGTGGACTCGATTGAAAGATAATCATCTCATTCAGTTTCATTCTGTGCCATTTGAGTCATCATTGAGTCTGTGTCATGTATTTGGCGCCATCTCCTGGTGGTCATATGTAACATTGTGCTTCATGTGGATTATCTAATGATCAATACATCTGATTATCTTGTGTGTGTGGACTCGTTTGAAAGATAATCATCTCATTCAGTTTCATTCTGTGCCATTTGAGTCATCATTGAGTCTGTGTCATGTATTTGGCGCCATCTCCTGGTGGTCATATGTAACATTGTGCTTCATGTGGATTATCTAATGATCAATACATCTGATTATCTTGTGTGTGGACTCGTTTGAAAGATAATCATCTCATTCAGTTTCATTCTGTGCCATTTGAGTCATCATTGAGTCTGTGTCATGTATTTGGCGCCATCTCCTGGTGGTCATATGTAACATTGTGCTTCATGTGGATTATCTAATGATCTATACATCTGATTATCTTGTGTGTGGACTCGTTTGAAAGATAATCACTGACTCTAAATAATGATATGTGTTATTTTATGTTCTGTTTATTTTTTATTAAGTTAGAAGCAAAAACGCGGCATATAAGCAACACCAACATAACAGTCGAAGACATATATTTAGCTGTTACTCACTATACTGTCTGTGAATAAAACAAATAGTCTGGTTATATTTTACTCTATGAGAGCTTTCCAAAAACATGTGACACATGAATATTTGATGTTTTTACTGATTGCAATAATATGTACAGTGCAAATTTGTTTATAAATTTATAAAAACTCAAAATTTCAAAGCACTTGTTCAGTTTTGGTCATAATGTCTACATGCATTGTAAAGTGGAGCTTCTAAGCTTTCAAACGACACCTGTTGTGTGCTGGTCAAGACTGTAATTATTCATATTTTGCCAAATATTTGTATTTCTCGTGGGCCTGCCAGCGGGGGTGAAATGACACACACACACACACACACACACACACAAACACACACACACACCGCTGTCTTATTGCGTTACTACACACTGTTTTATTCTGTTTAAATGCACAGATATGTGTTCAGGTTGTGTCTGAATCCTGAAGTCATTTAAAGTCATTTTTACTCTTTTAACCAACCGAGAAAAGCACAAGATTTTAGGATATCACAGGCAGAAAAACGGAGCCGATGAAGGCATCTTAGTAGACAGCATATATTGCATTGAGTACTGAATTCTGAATAATATAGATGCTTCAATTCTGTTTCACATGCAGTTTATTTCGAGTGCTATCCAGTATTTCCTGCACAGTGTGCAGTATTCAACAGCCTCTGTCTCAGAAAACAGGCTGAATTTTGAAATGTACACTGCTAGTATGGTCATATGCACCTTCTGTTTTAGCCAACGCCGGCATCTCCTCCCACACCTGAAATAAGGACCCTAGGGTCTCTCTCCATAGTTGTCTGACCCATATGCCTGATGGTAAAAGCAGGTGGCCCAGACACACTCGTCATCTACTTCCAAAAATAATCTGATGTTGAGAAAGCAGATACTGACCGCTGTACTGGCCAACAGCTCAGCAAAAACGATCTGTATGATTAGTTCTGCACGTACACAGAGGTGTTGCTCACCCAAACAAATGTTATTCTGTCATCATTTACTCAAAGATTTTTTTTGTGAACTATTCCTTTAAAAATCAGCACTCGGGCTACGAGAGAGACAGAGTGATGGCCGGAGTGACAGACAGGATGGGGACCGCGAGCCCCTGAAGAGCGGGCATACTGTTGATATGGCGAAAACGCTTTAAGCAGCGGGTGAGAGAATGACCGAGCTGACGGAGAGAAAAGAGAGGAAGTTTAAGGAGGGTGAGATGAGCACAAAAGAGACGTTAGACCACCGTGACTTGAACAAACCTGAGTATTAAACGTTCAGTGTGAAACTCATCCTGCTGCGTCTTGTTGAGAAGAGGTGTGCTGTTATTATATTGAGAGATCACACTTACTCTTTTCACCTTGCAGATGATAAAACAAACACAAAAACCCCATGACTTGAAAAAAATGGCCAGTGCTGAAAAAGTAATTGAAAGTATTTAGATTACATTACTGAGCTGAGTTATCTAATGGAATGCATTACAAATGACATGTTACAGCATGTATTCTGTGATCTGTAGAGGAATATTTTATAAAAGTAACCTTCCCCAAACCATCTCAAGACCATTATATCAGAGAGACTTGAGGATGTACGACTACTTTGACTTCAGTCAGTAAACAACCACCTAGATGCCACCCACAACACCCTAATATCCGCTTAGCAAATACGTAACCACTCAAAACCCCTTAGCAACCATATTGGAGCCTGCTGAAAATCACTCAGAACCCCATAGCAACCGTATTGGAGTGTGGTGCAGAACCCCTTAGCAACCGTATTGGAGTATGCTACAGAACCCCTTAGCAACCGTATTGGAGCCTGCTGAAAATCACTCAGAACCCCATAGCAACCGTATTGGAGTGTGCTGCAGAACCCCTTAGCAACTGTATTGGAGTGTGCTGCAGAACCCCTTAGCAACCGTATTGGAGTATGCTCCAGAACCCCTTAGCAACCGTAATGGAGTATGCTACAGAACCCCTTAGCAACCGTATTGGAGCCTGCTGAAAATCACTCAGAACCCCTTAGCAACCGTATTGGAGTGTGCTGCAGAACCCCTTAGCAACCGTATTGGAGTGTGCTGCAGAACCCCCTAGCAACCGTATTGGAGTATGCTACAGAACCCCTTAGCAACCACATTGGAGCGTGCTGAAAATCACTCAGAACCCCTTAGCAACCGTATCGGAGCATGCTGAAAATCGCTCAGAACCCCTTAGCAACCATATTGGAGCGTGCTGAAAATTACTCAGAACCCCTTAGCAACCGTATTGGAGTGTGCTGCAGAACCCCTTAGCAACCATATTGGAGCATGCTGAAAATTACTCAGAACCCCTTAGCAACCATATTGGAGCGTGCTGAAAATCACTCAGAACCCCTTAGCAACCATGTTGGAGCGTGCTGAAAATCACTCAGAACCCCTTAGCAACCGTATTTGAGTGTGCTGAAAATCACTCAGAACCCCTTAGCAACCGTATTGGAGCATGCTGAAAATCACTCAGAACCCCTTAGCAACCGTATTGGAGCATGCTGAAAATCACTCAGAACCCCTTAGCAACCGTATTGGAGCATGCTGAAAATCACTCAGAACCCCTTAGCAACCGTATTGGAGCATGCTGAAAATCACTCAGAACCCCTTAGCAACCGTACTGGAGCGTGCTGAAAATCGCTCAGAACCCCTTAGCAACCGTATTGGAGCGTGCTGAAAATCGCTCAGAACCCCTTAGCAACCGTATTGGAGCGTGCTGAAAATCGCTCAGAACCCCTTAGCAACCGTATTGGAGCGTGCTGAAAATTACTCAGAACCCCTTAGCAACCGTATTGGAGCGTGCTGAAAATCACTCAGAACCCCTTAGCAACCGTATTGGAGCGTGCTGAAAATCACTCAGAACCCCTTAGCAACCGTATTGGATATGGTGAAGTTAAGCCACGTCACTTGAAAGATACTTTATTAAAAGTAAAATAACATGGTACACTACACACTACCGTTCAAAAGTCACTTGCCTGAAATATTTCACTTTCAAAATAATTTAAGAAATATATTTCAATAAAAATAAATAATGTGAAAAGCAACACCCAACAAAGACATCCAATGATAACAAATTCACACAGAATTCTCCAAAACAAGGTTACCAGAGTGAGGATTTGGTATTGCACAGAGAAACATTGAAGAGAGGGAGAGAGAGAGAGAGAGAGAGAGAGAGAGAGAGACTAGCCATAATGACTAGATGACGAGACCATTGTATTTGCACTCCGCCAATAATGCTCTCAAGTAGTCTCTATATCAGACTACTTGAGAACATTACTGGGGGAGGTGATAAGAACTGTCGTCTGTCTCATGAAAGAACCGTGAACTTGTGCAAACACACACTCTCGCTGCTTATTAAGCAGACCGGCTCATTTGCATTTCATCCCAGACTGGCAGGGCCAAGGGCAGCCATATAGACGAGCACCCCTTGACCTTGACATCTAGGGTCCTTCTTCACCTGCTGCGAAGGCATTCAGGGCGTCATAGCTGTCTACTCACTGCCTGACTGGGCCCGCACTTTTTCACGTTCCCACGGTTTGTGTCCGGCACACAAAGGCACTTGGGATGAATGTTCAACTTAATATTTACGTTCAGAGCAGTCTAGACTTGTCTTGGATGGACTACCAGCCTCCCCTTCAAGATTTATAATCATGAGATAGATGAACTCTGTGGACTTCTCTCATGGATAAGGGACCGTAATGTTGGCAATTAAGTGCAGCATGAGAGCCGTGCCTGAAATAGCTATTTCATTTCAGGAAAGCTGGTGGGAGATTGAAGGAAAGAGGCAGTGTCCTGTTTTTTGTGCATTCTGCTGTCCAGGTTTTAGAGAGTATTAGCTTCATTCATCAGTTGTCACTATAGCGACTTTAACTTTAGAGGCCATTGCAGTCTCTTGTGTGTTCAGTGAAAGACCAGCCACTCTAAAAGCACTGGACGAGCTCCTAACTAAACATCACACAATCACTATATAATTATTTTTACAACAGATCTCGATTATTGTTGCTTGCATGTCGAATAACCGATATTTAATAATTGTTTTATTAATGACTTTTTGCACAATGGTAACAAAAAATAATTAGACCACATAAAAACATAGCATTAGTCTATAAATATATGAATAATTGTAATAATAATAAGTCAGATAACCGATATGCAGAACCGATATTTACTAATTGTTTTGTTTATGCCTTTTTGCACAATGGTAACAAAAAAAAATCGGTCTTGAATCTGATTCGGCCCCTTTTGGACTCGGACTCGACTCGGACTCGAACTCAACACTACTAATTAGTCATTATTGGCCACGGCCAGAACATATCTTTGGAATAATTTGACGCATCAAATTAAATTTGATAACTTTTTGTCAGGAGATCTGATGATGATATTTACCAAGTTTCGTGAGAGTCGGGCAAACGGTCTAGGACAGGTTCGAAAAAGTAGGTTTTTCGAATAAATCGAAATTGTAAAAACAAGTTTCGTGCAGAATTGAAATGTAAGTGACCATATCATTGTGGGACACTGGTTGATTCAGAGAAGCGACACATTTGTATTGTAGCCTATACGGTTCCGGAGTTAAAAACACAAATTAGCTAATTATTCTGCCACCGTGTGGCCGTATGTCACAAAATGTAATATGTGGCTTCGAGTTGACACCCTGCTTGTGTATAGAAATTTCCATAACCCTCTGCCATTCCCAATAGGAGATATAAGGTGCTAAAATTTGATTGCCCATTGGTCGACATTTTTGTTCATTTGTCGAATCGATTTTATTTAGAATATTTTAGCATTTGATCCAAAGAAATTTGAACTTTGTCACTCAAACGGCTGCAAAGGTATGACAGTTTTTTAGTTGAAGCGCCCCCTAGTGGCGGAACTGTATGAAACATTTTACCGACATCTTCTAAACGTCCTGTTGACTATGGCCTTGTCCACACTAATATGTAACCAAAACAATCAAGATGGTGGCCCGCGTTATAGCGGCGCTGTTGTACTTGATACTCACTTTGATAGCGTTGTTAAAAAATAAATGTTACCACATTGCGTTCCTTCAAAGGCGATGGAACACGAGGACGATTGCGTTTTAGACCGAACATGAAATGGTGATTTTCCGCATGCGCAGTGACACGATTTAAGCATTTTCATACATTTCAGTGTGGACGAGCAACTTTTGGAAAACTCTTGAAAACGCTAGTGAGGACAGAGAGTGTTTTGAAATGAAAAGGCCATTTTCAAATGTAACCGGATTAAAGATGATGTAGCCTAAGTGTACCGAGTTTCATTTGGAGTTCGAGTTGAGTAGATATTGATCAATTACTCAAATCACGTTAACCCGAAGGAACTCTTGTCATTAATATCTTCGGAACGATTTGACATATCGAAATTCTTTGGATGGCTTTTTGTCAGGAGGGGTCTGTAGATGATGTATACCAAATTGCATACTGATCGTACTAACGGTCTAGGAGGAGTCCGAAAAATAAGGTTTTTCCAAAAATTCAAAATGGCGGAAATGAAATCGGAGATATACATTTTGTAGGGCTTGACTCCAAGGAATCAGAGGATAAAAGAATTTCAATTCGGTTGCAGAGATATGAGCCAAAATGTAAGTGTGTACCTTTGTGCGCCTGAGTAGTGGGGGGGGGGGGGGGTTTGGGATCATCCTGCCAAGTTTGATGTCTCCACGACTTACGGTCTTTGACGCCAAGACACTTTAGAATCAGAAACAGCTTTTTTGCCAAGTATGCTTACACATACAAGGAAATTGTCTCGGTGACAGGAGCTGTGTATTGCACATAATTATTCTCAATGGTGCAATTTTAACTGTTCATGTGATGGATGGCCTGAGGGATAAAACTGTTCCGCCGGTTCTGGTCCCCATCTTCACACAGATCTACAATAGATCACTGGAGCAGTGTGAAGTCCCATGCTGCTTCAAACGCTCAATCATCATCCCTGTCCCAAAGAAACCGAAAATCACAGGACTTAATGACTACAGACACATCGCTCTGACGTCTGTGGTCATGAAGTCGTTTGAGAGACTGACGTTGGCCTATCTGAAGGACATCGCAGGATCCTTTCTGGATCTCCTTCAATTTGCTTAGAGCAAACAGGTCTGTGGATGATGCGGTCAACACGGGATTGCATCATATCCTGCAACATCTGGACAGACCGGGACATACGCAAGGATCCTTCAGTTCGGCTTTCAACACCATCATCCCAGCTATTCCCAGCTACACCAACTCTCGGTTCCCTCCTAAATATGTCAGTGGATCACCAGCTTTCTGACAGACAGGTAGCAGCTTATGAGACAGGGGGAATTCACTTCCAGCACCTGTACAGTCAGCACTGGTGCCCCCCAGGGACGTGTGCCCATCACCAAAGACACCTCCGTCAAGCTCCTGAAGTTTGCAGACGACACTACTGTCATCGGCCTCATCTGAGATGACGATGAGTCTGCATACAGAAGGGAGGTGAACAACTGGCCGTCTGGTGCAGTCAAAGCAACATGGAGCTGAACATGCTCAAAACGGTGGAGATGATTGTGGACTTTAGGAGGTACACCCAAACATTGACCGCCCTCACCATTTTAAACAGCACTGTGGCAGCAGTGGGGTCAGCAGTGGGGTCATTCAGGCTCTAAAGCCAGAAAAAAGACAAAAAAGAAGAAAATCAGTACAATTACAATAGCGTTTCTGCAGCTTCGCTGTTTGGCCCCCTAACAAGTAATACCAAGTGTCACTAAGTAACAGGTATCACTTATAAGGCTGTATGATAGCACTCTAGTTCACTGAAGTTATTATAAACACCGCTGCAACCCAAATTTCATCAATTCAGATTCTATTCTGGTTATTATATCAAAACAAAACAGTGTAAACGTAAAAATAACCCATTCAGTTTGCATTGTAAGTTTATTCGTGACATTCATCTTCATTTCCAAGATGGATGCTACTTGAAAAATTAAACATGCATTAAATGATATCTTTTGAGTACTTGAGGTCACATGACAACAATGTGGCATAATGCATACGTTTACATACTATTTTTAAAAATATAGAGGCAATATTGAGTGTTCTGTAAACTGTGTGCAGTAATAAAATGACGCTTTCCTTGTTGGTTCATACAGAGTGGAATGAGCCTCTCACTTCCTGTATCTGCTCTCAGCTGATTGGCTACCGTCATGCGCTGGTCTGCGATTGGCATTATAGGCATTATAGGCACTATGCATGTTTGTGTGTCTCACACAGCTCTATGGATAAATTCAGTGTAGCTTTTGCCTTAAAATGTCATTTTTTTGCAGAGGTTAATGCGCATTTCTCGAATGCAGCCATTAATGCGTGACACGTTCAGTTTATAGGTTGTGTTTATGTGTAAGGCGGGGCTTGCAGTGGATGGGGGAGTCATTAGCATGTCTGCGTTTCCTTGCATCTGTTCGGATTGAATGGCATATGTGCAGCAAGGGCAAAATATGCAAATGGCGCTCCCAAATGGACACACGCACAGATCCAGACACTATTCTACCTTCACACATTAGCGCACACACACACACACACACACTCACACACACACACACACATACGTGGAGTATTTTTAATGGTCTCATTTAAACCCAGACAGAGACATCCCCCATACGTGAACCCCAAAAAGCCCTCATGTTCAAGTGCAAACCTCCCTTCCCCCTGAAATTACACACAGGCACAGACAAACCGATGGGATGCGTAGGGGCCATTTTTTTCTGGAAACCGTTGTGCGAGTATATTGTATTCACACAAGCACATACTCGTCTCCAACGTTGCGAACCAAACAATGCTTAGCTGTTACAAACCAACAGACAACATCTCAGACGCCCTCACCGAAAGAGGTCTTTTATAACAAAAGAAATGAGAACACTGAAGTTTAGTTTTAGTCTTAATTTCATCTTTACTGTCAAATACTCAAGCAGACGTCAAACAGACCGATTCTGACCTACATCTCTGACAGTTCATCCCTTCATCTAAAAATAAAACTGTAGCTACAGAATTAGAAACTCATTTAAAAGTGTCTCAGACCCAGTTCCTTTCAAATCTTTCACTGGATGGTGGATTCAGTTCTTTTACTACAGTAGTTTAAAATAATCTTGCACTGAGAGACCTTTAAAAGAAGTCTCTTGCTTCCTGTCTCCTGTCCGTGTCTCCTCCTGAGTTTCAGAAGACATCTCTGTAATGGTTCATGCTGTGCTTATTTGCCACGATACCAAAGTCTGCGATCCTAAGTGAGAAATCTCAATATGAAGCTATGCACTCTGTATTCTATTCGGGACATTCCACGTCGTCAACCAGAGGTCCCTAGCTCGAAAATGTTTTTGGTCAATATTTTACTGGTGAAAGATGAGCATGAATGATGGGGAAAGCCAATATATGAAATGCCATGGACCAATATTTACCGAGCAATCCATTATTTTGTGGACGGGGGTCAAAATGACCATTTTCGTCTATGATTGTGGAGCAAAACTACAGGTAAAAGAATACAACCATAGACAGGTGGCAGCATTGTGTTTTCATTTCTGCGCAGATACGGGTAGGTCTAAATAATAGTTTAAAGAAGAACTGAAACCAAAAAGACACACACACAAAGGTGTCGGACAGCTGCCCGTAAATCTCTCCATCTCTTGCACTGCAGCTTCCAGTCAGCCTTTATCCCTCTCTGAGGCTTGATTAGCCTGATTAGGGGCCGGGTGTGTAGCATCACGACCCGTCCCCGCCATGCCACATTCCTCCATTATTCTCTCAGGCCGGGGAGCCCCATGCATGATGTACATCCCCCCACACCCCTTTGCACTGAGGTATCTCCGATACACCATGGCTTTGTCCTTGGCCACTCCTCCACCCTCTAATGGATGTCAGCCGCGACTCACTGGACGAATCAGAGGCAGTCTTCCGACCTCTGGCGGACAGAACGTCCCGCCGTGTTCTTGGGAAACAGAAGGGGTCTCCCCCGCCCCTGGCAGCGGTTCTCCCGCTCCAGGCGGTCGGCCAGGAGCCCCTCCCCGCTCACAGTCGGCAGTCTCATACCCTGCCGCGTTTCAGCGGCCGGTAGGGGTCCCATCCGCCCCTTGCAGCGGCCTTGACCATGGATGGCCGCAGCAGCTCCTTAGGGTTGGATGGTAGTGGCGAGGACTCTACTACGGCCCATCCCTCCTACTTCCCGGGAGGCGAGAACCGGATTGACAATATAAATAATATTTTAATGAAGAACTGAAACCAAAAAGACAAACACACACAGGTGTCAGACAGCTGCCCGTAAACGCTCTCTCTCTGTCGCACTGCCGTCTTCGGTCGGCCTTTATTCCTCTCTGAGGATTGATTAGGCTTGATTAGCCTGGTGTGTAGCATCACGACCCGGCCCCGCCCTCCGCCCGGTCACAGTCTATTACTAAAATAAGTTGTCTTGAGCACTCCTTGGTGCATTATAAGCCAATGGTGAGAGCCCAAAAATGGGAAAAAGCACTTTTTTGTGTTGGTTTTCCAAAGTTGGAGTGCCTATAACTCCAGAGGTATTAAATATATCTTAATATCCTTTTAGATTCTGCGTATAAACAAACTTAACTTTTTGTATCTTAATTTGTAAGGCCCTGTATGTATATCCCAGAGATATGGGGCTCTCAATGTGTAAATTGTTAATTTGTTCCCCCATTTTCAATGATGGAAAACCAAATGTGGGTCACATGGTATGAAGGTAGTTTTTCTTGTCCAACAAAACAAAGGACTGAAGAAGCTACAAACTAGAAATGTACCTTTTATTTGTTCATATTAAAACATTAATGTAAAAATCTCGATATTCAAAAGTCCAAAATACACTATTATTAAGAATATGCATCACATGTAGGTGTTCAGTTTGTGCAATGCCTATATCTACTTTTTGGATTTTAGAAATGTGTTGATAATATCGAAAATTTCAGCCAGGGATCTCAAAATGTGCTCGGATACCAAATGCCATGAAAGAGCAACTTGCTGAGCAAACCTTCAAAGCTGCGTGCAGGTTGATGGACTAATTACTGCCCGTCCGCCTATTACACTGTCATGGTTTGGTCACCCTCCCTCTTATTGGTCAGTGGACAGTGAGGGATTTGCATACGGGGGCCTCTCGTTTCAGTAGAAGTCTTGTTAAGTCTTGCGTTCCATATGGCAGGCAGTGCAGCACCATCTCAACCGCGCTGACAGCTAAAAAATGCCGCTTTGAATTGAATGCTTCTCAAACACACTCACGTCGAGTGATTTGCATGCTTGGAATCCGTGTTCAAGAGCGTTTCGCTTTATACTCAAGACCCCCCTCACCTTAATCAAGAAAATGCAAATGCAATTAGGCAGAGTTTGTGAATGGCTAACGGTCACACAGATGGCATATTGTGAAACGGCGGTGCCATGTTTTGGAGGGAAATGGCCAGTCAGCAGACGTGGTGGCCATTTTGTCTACTTTTGTGCCAGCCAGATGCTGTTCGCTGGCAAATGGGCATTACTGCACGCAGACAGCGCTTAATTAAAAGGGAATGTTGAAACAAAACAGGCAGACAAAGAAATTGTCCATCAACAAAACAAAACGAGAGCCATGTTCACATAAAAGACCACCAATCCATGTACAGAGAACGCTTGTAGAAGAGCACTGTTTATGTGGTGTGACTCTTAAAGTTTAAAGCTGTGCGGTCTGTTGAGGAGAGGTGTTCCAGTATATTTCTAAGCAATCGGACTCTTGAGTTTTGACTGTTAGACAATAAAACTGGTGAAAAATCCCATTGATTTACACTGGAGGAGGAGCCTGACTTGAGGGTGAATTCTTTTAACTAAGTAACAACCTAGCAACCACCCAGAACTCCATAACATCCAATCAGTAATGCCCTAGCAACAGGCCAGAACACCCTAGGAATTGCATAAAGATTCATTAAATGTCACTCGGAACACTTTAGAAACCACATAGCAGTGCCCTAACAACAACAATCCAGAACTCCTTAGCAACTGTATAACAATGCATTATATAACACTCAGAACACTTTATCAACCACTTGGCAATGCCCTGGCAACCACCCAAACACCCTAGCAACTGTAAAGCAATGCATTACACAACACTCAGATTCCTTAGCAACCACATACCAATGCCCTGGCAACCAATCCAAACACCCCAGCAACTTCATAGCTATGCACTAAATGCCACTCAGTATCCATAGCAACCACCCGCAACATACTAGCAACTGCATAACAATGTACTAAACACTCAGAACACCTTAGCATCCACATAGCAATGCCCTGGCAACCACTCCAAACAGCTTAGCAATGCACTTAACACCACTCACAATCCTTAGCAACCACCCTAAACCCCCTATCAACTGCATAACAATGCACTAAACACATTTAGAATACCTTAGCAACCACATAGTACTTCCCTGGCAACCACCCATAACAAATTAGCTACTGCATAACAACACACTAAACACATTTAAAACACCTTGGCTACCACATAGCACTGCCCTGGCAACCACCCATAACAAACTAGCAACTGCACAACAATGGACTAAACACTCATAACACCTTTGCAACAACCTAACAATGCCCTGGCAACCACCACAAATACCCTAGAAATGGAATAGCAACATTCTAAACACATTTATAATCCTTAGCAACCACATAGCAAGACCCTGGCAACCACCCAGAACACCCTAACAACTGCATAACAAAGCACTAAACACTCAGAGCACCTTAGCAACCGCATAACAAGGCCATGGCAACCACACAGAACACCCTAGCAATTGCATAACAACATGCAAAACACCATTTAGGATCCTTAGCAACCAATGTGAACATCCTATCAACTGCATGGCAATGCACTAAACACATTTAGAACACCTTAGCAACCACATAGCAAGGCCCTGGCAACCACCCCAAACACCCTAAGATTGTGGAGTCGAGTTTGGTATGATCAATTCAGAAAATGTCAAAATCAACTTATTTTACTTAAATTAATTTCTGTGCCAACAATGGCTCAGAATTGATACATTTTTCACCTTAAAATAATTGTGTTATGGGTGCAAGAGATCATTTAATATCCAGGTGAACTGTTTTCAGTCTTAGTAATTAATAATGTGTTGGCTGATTGAAATGTTCACGATATCTTTTTATAGATAACAAAACCAAATTCAACTCAAACTTGGACAAATTCAGTCTTTAAGAATGAACTGCTGAAAAATGCAACACTGTTCAACCCACCTTGTGACGCACCGTTCGTCTGATGTTAGATTAGCCGAGATTAGACCAGCATCATACTGAGCTCCAGAGGTGCCGGTGTGGTATCCTCACAGCCCAACACATCTAACCCTTCCTGGCCTCCAGAGGAGAGAGCGGCCACCAGACACCGCTTTTTTAACTTTAGCGGTATTAGCGGTACTTAGCTGTATTCAATCGCAGTATCTCATTCACACACACACACACACACACACACACACACACACACACACACACACACACACACACACACACACCAATGATGACAGAGCTGCATGCAAGGTGCTAGCCTGCCATTGGGAGCAACTTGAGGTTCAGTGTCTTGCCCAAGGACACTTTGGCATGTGGAGTCATGTGGGCCGGGAATCAAACCACAAACCCTGCGATTAGTGGCCGACCCGCTTTACCACCTGAGCCACGCTATAATAATAATATAATATAATAATAATTGTGCCTGATTCGATAAGTTTTAGTGGTCATAAAAAAGGCAACACCTTTGGTATTTGTGGTCAAAATTGGCATGCCAGGGAAATATGGGGGTGTACGTGATGCCGGGGGCTCCCCGGCCTGAGAGAATGAGGGAGGAATGTGGCAGGGCGGAGGGCCGGGCCGTGCTTCTGCCCACCCGGCCCCTAATTAGGCTGATTAAGCCTAAGAGTGATAAGGCCGACCGGAGACGACGGTGCCACAGAGAGAGGTAAAATAAGGGTTAAATAAAAAAAAAACAGAGTTACAGACAGCTGTCTGACACCTGTGTGTGTGTTTTGATTATTTGATTTATTAAAATATTATTTATATTGTAAAGTCGGTTCTCGTCTCTTTCTTTCCACTGAACTATGTTACACTTGATATACCAAAGGAATATCAAATACCAAAGGGAGGTGCCGTCTTTCAGTTTTTCAGAGTCCCCTTATTTATACCCTGATATATATAAAGTAAAATCAGAAAAATAATGAAAATAAGAATTTTCAGCTCAAGATTTTTGGGGAATTTTTCAGCCATTTCTTAGGAGGATTTTTTGTCTTTCTTGTTAGATCTATGCAAACTAACACACACACACAGGGGTCAGACAGCTGTCCACAACTGTCTCTCTCTGTCGCACTGCCGTCTCCGGTCGCCCTTATCCCTCTTAGAGGCCGGATGTGCGGAATCACAACCCAGCCCCGCCCACAACCCGGCCCCGCCCTCCGTCCTGCCACATCAAACTATTATTTGTCATTATGTTGCAATCAAACCTGACCATGGTGTTACAACGAGAAGACACAGAATAAGCTTTTTCAACCAATGATTTATTTCAAACATAAAAATGTAATAACTCAAAGTAAACAGATGATAATGTTAATAAAATGAACATCATTAACAATTTCAAACTTTCTATAGTAAAAATGTATGTTGCAAACTGTGTATGTTTTGCACTGAGGATGTTTTATGTCTGTTTTTTTATGCATTGTGGCTGATTTATTGATTGTATATGACAGATAAAAATAATTCCCCATTCATTTTCAATGGTCGGTCAATTTTGACCACAAATACCAAAAGTGTTGCCTTTTTTATGACCACTAAAACGTATCGAATCAGGCACAATTATTATTATTTTTGGATGTTCAGATGGCAAATGGAGAAACTTTTGAGAGTCTCAGAATTGATCAGGATCTGTACATCTGTAAAGGCCCCAAAACCAACGTTTATTTATGCCCTTTGTTTATCTGGCAGCGTCAGGACAATAACACACAGTCCATGGGAAATCACCTGCGTCTCCAGTCTGCCGCTCTCTGGGACGAGTTTAGAAAAGCTTCCAGTGTAGATCTTCTCAAAGAGCCGGTTCTGTCCCTTCAGTACATTAACACCCTATAGATCTCCTCACAATACACTCACTGATGGCCTGTAAGCATCCTCGCATTGAACTAATTACAGGGAGACCCCCGCTCTTCATTTCCATTTGAATTACAGACGAGGAAGAAAGGAAACTAGAAGGAGAGGCGCTGAAAGGACGGGCTTGTGTCTTTGAATTTCAGGAGCATAAAGGAGAGTAAATAAGGCACAGGCGAGCTAATTGAGCGGAACGACATTCCCTGTGGGGGTAACGTGGTGAAAAGTTCCCAAAGCGAGAGCTGCCCGCCCCGAGGCCTGA
>JAVLUX010000009.1:49232340-49242340 GCA_032164185.1 Moxostoma hubbsi | reverse complement strand
CATTTTGGACACTTGTAGCCTCAATGTCTGTGCCTGTCGTAGTAAAAACAACTAAATCTTTTTTTTAGATTAAAAAAACAATTGGATCCGGGCTAGTAATCTGGCATACCGGCCATTTTCCCGGTGGGCCGACGCACTTTGGGGCTGATCGGGGGCGGACTGGCCATCGGGAGAACCAAGCGGGCCGGTGGGTCGTCCACGAAAGGAGCGAAATGGGCCGCGATAAGCTAAAATGAGCTAATGCGTTATGCAGAACGAACCACAAAATGGCGCCATGGTATGCAGAAAAGGATAGCGAACACCCCCCCTCCCAACAACTCTTGGCTCAACACCGCCTGACCCCCCCTTGCTCAACAACTTTTGGCCCACTTGCTATGTAAAATCCAGGGCCGATTTCTCTTCCCAGTCCAGCCCTGTATCGGACGATTAATCGGTTATCTGCCTTTTCCACCACCTTATTGACCTCTGATTATTACCAGGTTGAACCTTTATCCCATTATTTATATTTAGATCTTACAAAATGATGCACATTTTTAGGTTACAAAATATTTGTACCGTGTGAATAAGTATCTCATAGTTTAAGCTTTATACGAAAAAAAGTATAAAAATGAAAGCTCTTCATAGCCACTACAGTCACAGTTGTTACGCTGTCTGTCTCCCTCCAGCTCGTTAATTTGCACAACTTTGATATTTTCTTTCTCTATAGTATAAGTATATATTAGCGATGTGACATGACCCTCGCGGACCGCGGGGCTGTTTTGTGTCTGGCTGGCCGTGGGAAAAAGAAGCCCGGTCTTTTCACAGCTGCACACCACCAATGGTGCCCCCCGGCTCACGACTCCCCCCGAATCCCAACTCCCTCCCTTCCATTCAGCACACAGCCTGTCCCCTTTCAAAACTCTCCCTTCTCTTCTACCCCCCCTTTATCGGCCTTCATAAATACATCTCATTATTCAAGCTCTAGTTTGCATAGAGATGTTAAAGGGGGCGGATTTTCCTGGATGCACTATATCCTTGGCTAAACAACAAAAAACCTCAAATGTGCCAGTTTTGTTTCTTACAAGCAAAACATTTCTTGTGTTTTCAATTTGGACACTTGTAGCCTCAATGTCTTTGCCTGTCATAGTAAAAACGACAAAATCTTTTTTTAGATGAAAAACACGATTGGATCAGGGCTGGTAATCTGGCATACCGGCTATTTTCCCGGTGGGCCGACACACTTTGGGGCCGATCAGGGGCGGACTGGCCATCGGGAGAACCGGGCAGGCCGGTGGGTCGTCCACGAAAGGAGCCAAATGGGGCGCGATAAGCTAAAATGAGCCAACGCGTTATGCGGAACGGACCACAAAATGGCGCCACGGTATGCAGATAAGGACAGCGAACACCCCCCTGCTCAACAACTTTTGGCTCAAACACCCCCCCCCCCCCCCTCCCGCCCAACAACCCTTGGCACAACTGACACGTTATGTATAACGTGGAGGCCCATTTTAGCTTAACGCGGCCCACGTATCACAACCGACACACCAACCCGCTGGGTTCTCCCGATGGCCAGTCCGCCCCTGATCGGCCCCAAAGTGCATCGGCCCACTGGGAAAATGCCCGGTATGCCAGATTACCAGTCCAGCCCTGCTCTTAAGTGAAGCTGTGGTCAGTGTCAGACAGAACTGGGTCTCGTTTTTCTCTGCAATTTTTGCCAACAATTAATGTTAAAACTACCTTATTTAATGTCATTATTTCACACCAATCTATGAGTGTTAAGGTCATAATGTGAAGTCAACTTGTGGGAAGTTGCTGAAGAATTAAGGATTTTCTAGTGACAAAAGCTATGAAGAAACATCAGTTTGATGTTTAGCACATAAATACATAAGCTAGTCTTTACATAATACATCGCCTTTAATTACTAGTCAAGAATTCAGAGACTATATAATCATATACATTTCAATAGAATATGAATTCTAAAACATTTGAAACATTGTCTTGCAGCATTTTTCATGTTAGTGTCTCTTTAAGAGACAGCGTCTGCTAAAATAATAAATGTAAATGCAAAATAGTAATCCACTACAAATGACTAATTAATGATTGGAAAATTGTAATCAGATTACTGAATTTATGGATTAATTCATCAAAAAAGTAATCACATTACTAATTACTTTTTTAAATAAAAAAAAAATGTTTTTTCGCTCAACGAATTTAAAACAATGTCTAAATTTGCTCCTTGTTCATTGTCATCATAGAAACATAAATTAATAACCATATTAGCATAATTCGCGTTTTTAATTAATAATCATATTAGCATAATTCGCGTGCATTAATAATATTATTTTAGAAATATATGTATTCAAGGTATTTCACTTAAAGTAATTACTCATGCTGGGACAATATATTGAATTTTGATATTGAGGCATAACTCGATATTTAAAAATTTGCTAAATATTTTATTATTAATATTTTTTTATTATAATATTTTAAATTTGCTTTTGTCTACACTGTTTACAGGGTTCACACGAGGTCCTTAAAGTGCTTTTACAAATGTAAGAACTGGAATACCTGGAAAAATCATCTTGTTTTAATGAAAAGTGCTTGAGCTTAAAGCGGATCGTTTCCTCCGTGTAATGTGTCTCCATCCACTTTCATTGAATAATGTGTCTTTAATATCCTTTCTGTTCTTTACAGTCAGATAAAGTAAAAATAAATATTAATTTTACTCTTGATGCGTGAGAGATTCTCGTTGATATTCGCTGAACAGGAACACTGAGTCACTCGTTAAACTCTTAAAGTGACAGTAACCATATTAGCATTTCTTATACAAATGACTGTAAACTCAATGTTGTTACTTGTAAATTATACACATTATTTCAAACAGTGATAGCTCATATCATTATTATATAAACAATTCCATGATATAATATGAATTAAAATAATGTAAATTTGTATAATTTTTTTACAGTTAAATACATAATTAAAATTTGGATTATAATAATAATTAAAACTTTAAAAAAAAAAAATTCTGTAATATTTTGTCATTTAAGTGTAATTATATCGATTCGAGATTATATAAAATTGTTAACCTGATATCGTATATCGAACTGAATCATGAGGTAACCATACCGTCCCATCGCTAGTAATTATCTTACTTGAACATCATTAACTGTAATATGATTACAGTTACTGAATTTGAATTTACAATGTAGTGTATTACACTACTTTAGGTACTTAAAGGTAATTTGATTACAGTAATTCATTACTTTGGAATTGGATTACACCCAACACTGATTATAATGCCGAAAATATTGAACAGTTTAATGAACAACTATTTGGACTCATTTCAGCATCCCGCAAAAAGACAATTTTCCATCACGTAATTATTATTATTATTATTTTATATAAATATATCTATTTAATGCTTTTCGTCTAGAACATTTCTGTTGGAGGTCGACCGATATATCGGTTTTACGGATTAATCGGTGCCAGTTGTTGCTTTTTGGAATCAATGCCGATTGTTTGTTTGTTTATTTGTTTTTTTATTCCTCATAAATAAAAAATTTGATTTGGTGAGTATTTAGGCTATAAAATGATGTATTTGTTAAATACGTGCACATAAAGCACTGTAACAAAGGCAAGTATCTGTCGTTTTAAAATAAGTGTATTTTGGGCTTGTTTATAGTTAAAAGTCCCGTGTTAAACACCAAATCTGAATTTTTGTGGTTATTATTGGGATTTTGATTACACAATAAACTGCTTTGGGGATTTTAATTCATTTTGAAGCCACAGTGTCTGTGCCCGTCATGGCAAGACCATGTTTTTTCATTGTATAAATGGATTTTAAAAACGATCTGCCGATTAATCAGTTATCGTTATCGTTATCGTCAAAATCCACTATCGGTCGACCTGTAATTCTTGTAAACCGTGACAATGGTTTGCACACGGTGGTGACGTCACTCTGCTTACATTTAATATATAATTTACCGTCTATAAATGTAATTAATGTTAATAGATTATACATATTTTCAAAGGGTTCAACATTGATATTCGATCTCTGTTTCACGATAGCAATGCTCCAGAAACAGCAATTGGGTTATTTGTGCAGGAGTACCAATGAAAACATGCAACATCAAAACGGGACTTTTATTATGAAAACACGCGATATCAAAACGGGACTTTTATTATGAAAACATGCGATATCAAAACGGGACTTTTATTATGAAAACACGCGATATCAAAACGGGACTTTTATTATGAAAACATGCGATATCAAAACGGGACTTTTATTATGAAAACATGATCGCCAGATGAATCCAGTTCAACACACTTGAGTCAATCGTCCATGACACGCGTTCATTGATAAACATCCAATCGCACTTTTTGTCCATAAAAGTGATAAATCTGAGAAATATTGATATATTCTCCATTGTTTACATGAGTCCAGCAGTGCGGTCAGATTTAGTGTCCTTTTGAGAGGCGGAGCCTTAATTTTACTCTGAACACTTCCAGAGATTTTACAGAGATTAAAGCGGCAGGTACCTCATTTATTATTAAATCATCTTCATATTAGAAACGTCACTTCTTTAGACTCGTGACTTTGAGAACATTGTATTTCTGGGTTGTCTTGCACTTTTATTATTGTTTATTTACATTATAAAAACATGTTCGGCACAAAATATTTCCATTACAATAAACTTCAGCTTCTCTAACTTAAAAAATAACAACATATATTAATGCTGAAACTTGTGAAATAAAGCCCAAAGTGTCTCTTTCAAAAGATACCACAACTGTGTCCAAACTCCAAAGAGTCCAGTAAATACAACCATTTAAGTTCAGGTGTGTCATTTTATGGTTTGTGCTCAAAAAGGGGCGCACATCAAGGGGTTAAACTTACTGTAGGTTCAGAATAAAGAATAACAGCCAAAGTATCTTTACACTTGATAGGAAAGTTCATTAAACATTCATAAATAATGAGATAAACCATCCATAGATCATAAAGAAGCCATTGTGTTGTTGTATGTGTAGCCGGTCCTACTCGCCCCTGCTCCGTACGGGACTCGAACCGATGTCTCCGGCGTGGGAGGTGGGTGCGCTAACGAGGAGGCTAAAGGCTACAGCCCCTAGCATCAGTTGCTAGTGCACCTCTTGAGGTCAGGAGAGTGAGGTTTACACACACTGTGCAGCTATTTACAAGCTGGCTCCCGTTACACTCACCCCCTAAACCTCACCTCCCATCCGGGTCACGGCACCAATGTCACCGGTCCTTCTCGCCCCCGCTCCGAACGGGACTCAAACCGATGTCTCCGGCGTGGGAGGTGGGTGCGCTAACAAGGAGGCTAAAGGCTACAGCCCCTAGCGTCAGTCGCTAGTGCACCTCTTGAGGTCAGGACAGTGAGGTTTACACACTGCACAGCTATTTACCAGCTGGCTCCCGTTACATATGCATTACTAGCACAAACCATGCTAATAACTAACGCTAGTTTTCCAGGAGATGAGAACTAATCCCACAATAGATCTCACCCATGTCACTATGTTTATGTTATATATGCTGTTTGTACAGTATTTACAGTGAAACTTGTAGGTGAAACTGTTGATTGTGTTACCTGTTTTGACAGCATTGTAGATGTCACATCCTCAGAGACTCAAGGACCTCTGGATTGGTGTCCCTTGTGACGAATCCTGAAACAGTCACAGTCGTCATGTATCAGCATCCACATCGACTGGCCTGACGGGGTTTTCCATTGTCATGTTCCTGAAACATATTAGGCGACTATATTAAAATATGTTTGTGCTACATCGCGTTTTGACGTAACAAACAACAATAACAGTGACATTACGCTGGCCTTGCACTGCGACTTAATTCGAAGGTCATTTCACTGCGATATGCTACGGTGTAAGCAGCTATATAGTGCATGCGCTGTGAACAATATATCTTTTGGTTTGTTTTTTTTTACAGAAATTGCATGTTTTTATATGTACCGTTCTGACTGGAACACGTTTCTTTGCATGCCACTTTTGTGTCTATTTAAACTCCCCTAAAAATATAAAAAATAAACCAACAAAAACTCTGTTAAATCATGTATTATGTGGATTATGAGGACAGTGTGTATAATGCGCATACTGTACATACCGTGGGGTGAAAACACTGCAAAATATTCCCGATGCATGAGATCATTGCATGTCTAAATGTTAGACAATACCTGGAAACTTTCAGGTCATTTGATCTTGTAACTTTTAAAATGTTGCACATTTATGCAGTTAATGAAAATCCCTGCAATTATCACATTTCTCATTCACAGTCTTGTTCAAGCTGATTAAATCAAACGTTTTTCAACGATGTGTTTTATTGGGGACCTTTAGCAATAATCGAGGTTACGGCGAGGCACTTACAATGGAAGTCAATGGGGTTTTACAGCGTTATGTCAGTGATTACATGATGCTAAATTCATGTTAACACACATATCGTTCATGTCTGATGTCAGTATTTGAATGTTTACAGATTAACCCTCATTGACCTCCATTGGAAGTGTCTCACTGGAACAGATTTGTGCTTTTATTAAAGAAAAGGTGCGACGAGTTGAGATTCACATTATGCCACAAATGCTGTTAACTGATCTAAACTTGAGCGTTCCTGTAATCCACAAAGGAAGACGCTCATCCAAGGGTGTAGATGTTTACATTACGGGGTTTGCAACCTGAAGCATTTACCTGTATTTCCATTGATCATATAAACAATGGGGGGTTGTACTTGCTTGTTTTGATTATTGGGGGGGTTCCTCCTTCCCCATCCTCCACTTGAATCTACACCCCTGCACTCATCCCATATGCAGAAAACTGATCTCAGTCCAGCTTACTTTGCACTACTTTCAGCGTTTATAAAACCGATTGGCTGTTATTGCATGAAACAACCCTCCTCGTAGCAAAAGTGCTGCTCTAAAAGCCACATGACGCCAATCCCTGGACCTGGAATACTGACATTTGCATCCAAAACTAATCCTAAAGACATGAGCAATAGTAGTGTCAAAGGCCCGGACAGGAACAGTCATCCACCAATAGCATGCATGCACGCTCTCTCTGAATATAAAATGCATTTTTAATGTATTTTATGCACATATCTAATATAAACCAGTATAAAGCATGCACAATCACAAATGCTCCTGTTCAGCGGCTCTCCCTCCCTCCCTCCCTCCAGTAATCAAAACAAGCAAGTACACCCCCCCATTATTTATACCATGCTCAATGGACACATGCTTCATGCTGCAACCCCCCCAATGTTCAAGCCAAATCTACACCCTTGCCTCTGTTACACAATGCTCGCGCAGTGTCTCTCCAGCAGCGCGTCCGAGCGCCTTGTTTCCCTGCTCACGGGCTCTGCTGTAGACGGAGTCAGTGGCGTTAGTTTCTACTTTCGGTTCTCTAGCTTTATGATATTGATAAACTCATACAGCTAGATAACCAAAGAGAAAAACTAACCCGTGCGTCTTAAAGTGCCCGTGGAGCTCATGATGGTGACTGTGTTTGTGATCACATGGTGTGTGTGTGTGTGTGTGTGTGTGTGTGTGTGTGTGTGTGTGTGTGTGTGTGTGTGTGTGTGTGTGTTATTATCATCGTGAAGCGCTGTGATGTGGCCTGAACACATGCATGACTTTCCAGGACGACTCATAATGACCCCTAGTGTTTGATGAAATAATCATGGATACATGTTATATTATTTCTGATTATTGCCATATAAGCATTGGTACATAGGCATTATTCAAACTGACAGGGCAAGATACTTAATATCGCACCGTACATTCAGGTGCTCAGATGATGTGGTTAATTCCACTCCATCTGCCTTTTACAAATCCAAAGAGTATTTTAAGGCTTCGGTTTACCAGCCAGACCCAAAACATTGACAGAAGATGCTGAGTATCATCAGACCAGCTTCTGATGCAGAGACAGAGTCCAGTCCTCAATTTATATGACCTCTCCACATTCTCTCTCTCTACACACACACACACACACACACACATACACACACACACACACACACACACACACACACACAACTAACACACACACACAATTAACACACACACACAATTAACACACACATACACACACACACAATTAACACACACACACAATTAACACACACACACACACAATGAACACACACACAAAATTAACACACACACACATACACAATTAACACACACACACACACACACACAATTAACACACACACACAATTAACACACACACACACACATATACACAGTTAACACAAACACACAGAATTTTACACACACAAATACATACACTCACAAACAAACACACATGCGCACACACACTTACACTTTAAATATAGTCTTTAGTCTGTAATCTATATACATGGATCATGCAAAGATGCTCAGAATAATTTTAATATTAAACATGTTCTTCATTTATTTCTGTGATATTTCCATTAAGGCCAAACTGAACTCCATGAACAGCGTTTTGTTTTACCATGACACCACACACACACACACAGACTCACAAACACACACACACACACACACAAACACACACACACAGACTCACAAACACACACACACTCACAAACACACACACACACACTCACAAACACACGCACATATTTATAAAGTGTAAAGCAAAAAAACACACACACACTCAAAAACACACACACACACACACACACACACTCACAAACACACACACACACACACACACTCTCATAAACAATGAATGTGGGTTTGAAATGACAGTGAGCATGCAGTGTGTACTTTGCATTCGCAGCGTGCACAGAATAGAAATATAATTCAGTCACACAACAGAAATAACTGAAGACTTTCCAAAATAAGATCGAACAGTGTCAGTGGTGCGGTGTCTAATTCTGACTTTACACACAGGCCTCGATCATCCGTCATTTGCTAAAGTAGGTTTTGTAAGTCTACATGGACTCTTACGTCAGTCCCGTGATGTGCTGGCTGTGTTTGACGTGTAAGATGTCTGATGACGTCATCAGCCACAAAGCGTCAATAATGGAACGTTCCCGATGTGTGTTTGTTACATTGTGACGGACTCGCAGATATTACATCACCGAAGACACACACAACAGCCAAGCTCTAGAGATACCTTACAGAAAAACACTTCAGATTAGGCCAAGATAATTGTCACGTGATTCGCTAGTTTGTTTGCGTTATTTAGGATTTTGCAAACGCCTCAGTGGAGGAAGTTAATGCTCTTGATTTTTATTTCTTTCATTTTTTTTTTTTTGCCTCACTGGATGAACTGAAGGGAAAAAAGAAGATAAATGCCACTTTCAGCATCAGCAACATTGTTTGTGAGGAGTTATAATGTCAGTCTTGCGCTTGATGATCTAATGAGAAACAAGAAAAATGATCTTTCTTCAAAATACATGTTTCATGCTTTACACTTTATATTCGGGTGCAATCAAATCAACGAGCGTGTTTTGAGGTCCTCATGAGTTTTAGGAGAGCATCTTTACACGCGTCTGTTGCAAATAAAATGGCATCAATTGTTACGTCACTATCGCGCATTTCGACATTATAAAACACAACCGGACTCGAATAATAGTGCAGCCTAATGCATTTACAACTGCATTAAATACACTCTGCCTTCCTAACAATCTGTGATGTCATAGGATTTCTCCCTTTTCTAAAATCATTTTTCTCATGTCTTTGTAGCTGTAATTTAAGATTTCGTTTTCTTTTCTATTTTTTTCTCTCCTTCTTTCTCCTCTACTTTTTACATTTATTATTATTATTATTATTATTATTTTATATTGCCCTTCTAATGTGCTTCAGATCCTCGGAGTTAAATCTGATGTAATGATGCATCTTAAAGCAAGATAATAAATAAGAGACGGGTTTGGTGTTTTGGGGCTGTGGGTTCCGTTCAGATTTTACTGAATGATTTATTGGCAAATTTACACGAAATTTTCTCGCAGTTTTTATTTAAAAAAAATAATCTATAGAGTTTCGTGGTGTAAATAAATATAAGTTGCCTCATCATA
>JAVLUX010000009.1:49224840-49229840 GCA_032164185.1 Moxostoma hubbsi | reverse complement strand
TTTATTTACATATACATTACAGGAGCACCACAAGGCCTAATGCATGTCCTCAGACTGAAATATAGAACACACACCTGCAGTTTCTCATACAAATCCACTACATTAAATCCTAAAAACAATCAGAGCAATTACGCGGCGATTATTGAACAGTAGGGCTGTGCTATTAAATATTAAACTAAATATAATTCAGTGCAAAGAGGCCAACTCCCTGCAGATGCCTACAGAGTAAACCCCACTAAACAAGCTGATCAAACCCCCCTAAATTACACTTAAATACGAGATGTTTCCAAAAGCAACTCACAAAAACATCTGCACACCTCAGCAAAATGATGCACTTTAAAGAGTAAACTTCAGATGCAAATGACTGTGCATTAAAAACCATCAGTAGCCTGCAAGTGATGTGCAACGAATAAATAATAATACTGACAGTCTGTGTATATAATGCATTATAAATGCAACGCAGTCATGATGCTTTTTAATATGCATTAATAATTGTAACAACACATGCATTATAGCACTTAACAGAGCATGCTTACATTTATATAAAAACATGTAATTGTGTTTTAAATGCATTATACTGTATTCAGATATTTATAATGCATTATAAGACACATTGCAATGCCTTACATGTTTTCATAAATCATTATAACATAAAATATAACACTGAACGCATGCTTACAGCTTTAAAGAGTATAATGCGTTAGAAAACATGACATTTGTAAATATTTATAATGCCTTATTTAATAGGCCTACACATTGCAGTGCATTTGATCTTTTCATAAATAATAATACAAATAACAGTTACAATTCTTTCTGAGTAAAATGCATTATAAAACATGCATGCCAACGTGTGCTGATGGTGTGTTTGGACGTTTATAATGCTTTATAACACGCATATGCAATGCAATATGTTACAAGTATTTATGATAATACTTACCAATTCATGTAAGGCACATAATGCATTATAAAACATGAAACTGGGTGAGTTACAATTTTCCAAACTACTACATGCAATTGATTCGCATTACATAAGCGTTATGAATGCATGGCAGCTCATACAGACTTCGAGTAAAGTGCACCAGTAAATGCTCACCGTATCTTCACATCTCCAGTCTCGAATGAAAGTGAATGAGGAAAGTTCGAACAGATCCTGCAGCAGTCTGTCTAATGCTGTGTGCATCCCTCAAACGTGAAGAGAAATCTAAACGTCCCTCCACTGAGGTTCGGTCGCTTTTGTTCGAGCTCTGCGTGCACGAGACTCTTCCTCTCATTCATTTACATCCTTTATCAGTTTCTGTTCGTCTGCAAACAAGCGCCGAGCGTGAGAGGATGAAACAGAGAACAAGAGGGGAGGGGCAGAGAGAGAGAGAGAGAGAGAGAGAGAGAGAGAGAGAGAGAGAGAGAGAGAGAGAGAGAGAGAGAGGCAGGCGGGGGCACAAAGCGACCTATCTATTCCCAGGAAAAAGGAACATTGCAGCAGAATATAGCAGATTGTGCGCGTTGCCAGGGAAAACGTGTTAAATCAATGCCACTGTCTTACATTTGTTCCGTAGTTTGTTAAAGGTTGCATGCATCATATTGCACTGGCTATAAAAAGCTTCCTTCTTTAAGAATGTGTTTGCATTTACATTATACCGACTTGATGCATTCGGTGCACACATGCATTCCCTGGGATTCCAACTCGCGCACTTCACATTACTTTTTGCCATCAAAACACACGTCTGTCTGTGCATAATCCCCTGAATATTGTAGATTGAACACGTGCATTATAGCAAAATCCATTGCGATTGTGTGTTAAATCATATGCATTGATTGATAACCTGTAACGTCTTACTGAAAGACAGCTGCAGAGCAATACTGCATGCGCGCAGAGAGTCATGCATGCTTCATGTGTGTAACAGGACACGCATGTGTCGGGCAGATGCATGACTCGCCATGTTGAATAACCCAACAGCATGAGCATGAGCGCGAGCGCCGGTTGGTCGGTGTCGGTGTGGCGTGTGTGATTCAGACTCGCGCGGCGCATTCAAACCGGCAGCGCGCGAGCGTATAGCTGCGCATAACGTGAACGCGAATAGCGCGTGCCAGAGTACATAAGAGAATCCATTAACGAAAATAAACGAATATTTAATGGATTTTGCATTATTATGTGAATGCATAATGAATGAAACAGAACGCGTAATATGTCGCAATGTAAAAACGCATTTCTGTGTCTGTCTGAAGGTTTGAGGGCTGTTTACTCTTATTTTATGATTATTTCTTCACTCGATTTTATTGCAATATTTTGACATTTTATTTGTGAATATAAATTCGCAGTATATTTCCGATTATTATCAATATAATCAGCCGTTAATCGATATTTTATTTCAGTTATTCCACACTAGAATATCTGAAAGTCTGATTTTAAGACCATATTGAAAGATCAGTGTGTCATCTGAAATAAATATGACTTTAAAACGTGCAGTTTTATTCACTTTATTTCGTTAAAATTGCATGTTGAATCAGCTGCTGTCCAGTCAGAAGTCCTGCTGGAACCTGCATCACACGTGACAAATGTTAAATATATTATATTATATTATTATATTATTATATTATATTATATTATATTATATTATTATATTATTATATTATATTATATTATATTATATTATATTATAGGGAGGTTTATTTATATAGCACATTTAATACACAATGGCAATTCAAAGTGCTTTAAATATAAGATTCATAAAAATACATTTTCAAACCAATGAAGAACAAGAAATACGAATAAAAAGTAATAAAATAAATAATGAAAAAAATAACAAATATATTAAAACGAATAAAAACAGGGAAAAAACATTATAATATATTATATACAATTAAAGGCTAAATACAAACACAAAAATGACTTTTCATTTGACAAATATATGATTATAAACTCTATAACATGAGGCTGTTGGCTTCGTTATAATCATTACGGATAATGATAAGGTTAGCAAAAACTATTAAATAAACCAATAAATAACGTTGATTTTAGAGGTATTTTGCTTTCGGTAATTGGTGAACTGCGACTCGCGTCCGATGCAGGTTTGAATTAAAGACATTTATTTCTTATTTTTCTGAAATGATTTGGTGACATGTGAGGTCATAATGCGACATGCAGAAGACAGCAGGTGACGTCATAGACATCAGGTCTGTTGTGAATGAATGTTTATCTGATGTTGTGGACACATTTGCCTCAGGTTTGTGTCTTTGATATTATGTTTAAATAACTCAACATGTGTTTTAACCTTTAAAAGAATAGTGCTGTCCGACACCTATTGGGTTATTACCCATAACTCTATATTACGCATAACTCTATATTACGCATAATATTACGCATAACTCTATATTACGCATAATATTACGCATAACTCTATATTACGCATAATATTACGCATAACTCTATATTACGCATAATATTACGCATAACTCTATATTACGCATAATATTACGCATAACTCTAATTGCAGGATTACATTTTAAAAATTGCGATTTAATTTTTTTGTTACATTTGTATTTTTTTTATCTCACCCTGTTAGCTAAAATATTTCATGTGCTCATGAAATTTTAAAGAAATAAAATACTTCAGTGTTTCCACTGATACTGTATTAATGATTGAATCGTGACGACATTAACATTTATAACAGTTTTAATTCGTTCTCAGATCTTCATAATGTGAATTATAATTAAACAATCTCTTATTTCCGAATCAAATGAGAATTAAATGATCGTTTCAAAATACGACGATCTGAAAAAATACAAAACATACAAAACATACAAAACATACACTGATCTTCACATTGCGATATATGTGTGATTATAATTTAATTTTATTTGTTTATATATATTTACTTTTATTTTATTTCACCTCCTTTTTATTATGCAGCTGATGTTTACAATACAACATAAAAATAGCGGGATGTCCAGAATCTCTTATAATACCAGATTATGTTTTCTTGACTTGAGAAAATAAAACACACACACACACACACACACACACACACACACACACACACACACACACACACACACTGATATCGTGTTGTATGTCGCAATTTTGTGTAACATCAAACCATCATCATCTGTGACCTTTAACTTTGACCTTGACTTGATTTCAAGTCTTTGTTTAAATACTTCCTCCACAGGCAATCAGACACTGGCCACTGAATCCCAATTCACAGTCGTACACCTGATTTAACTTTATAAAATACAAATACACAGCAAATGCAAAAACAAAGTGTTGTGTGATTCCAGCGGATTCATTCTTCAGGGGATATATTCATAATGCTCACTAAACAAAGATTACATTTCATTTCCATGTAAGTGCTGTTTCTATTATTTACAAATGCTTTTAAGTATTCCTTTCATTATTCTATGAGGTCAGAATATTTCAGAAGTAATAACAAAAACTAACATTCATGTAGAGAATATTTCTCTGTTCATGATTTTATTTCATGGGATTAATTATTATTTCATGTTTTGTTAAATTGTTATAATATTTTTGATATTGATGTAAATGTGTGATTTACTGTCGACATATATAAGTGCTCATATAACCAACTATTTTGTATTTTGAACACAAATACAAGTTTAATGTATTTAAAGGTTAAATTACGCTTGATGAAGTCTCGTCCGTATATCTTGTATAACTGCATTAATTCAGCGCTATAGATTCTGCACTGCCTCGTCCCGCCCACATACATTAATCTCACAGAAATATAAGAATGCAAATAACTGAACACCTGCATCCTATTTGAGGAGATGCTTAAAGCTTTTAACACACACTTCACAGTAAACAGCCGTTTATCCGGCAGGACCACCTCTGATGCTCACCTGTGCAGACCACCACACCTGTAATCTGCTCGAGTGCTGGACAATTATACATGGATTTTATCAGTATATTCTGCAAACAATCTAGTCTGTATAGAATTAAAGGAATAATTCACCACAAAAATAATAATACATTTTTGTCGTCATTT
>JAVLUX010000009.1:49214840-49222340 GCA_032164185.1 Moxostoma hubbsi | reverse complement strand
GATCCCCACAGTCACCACCATTGTGTCCTTGAGTAAGACACTTAACTCCAGGTTGCTCCAGGGGGATTGTCCCTGTAATAAGTGCACTGTAAGTCGCTTTGGATAAAAGCGTCTGCCAAATGCATAAATGTAAATGTAAAAAGTATTTGGATTTCTGAAGAGATTTCTTTACATTTTATTGTCATTTGTTTCATTTAATGTTTAGACTATTCAGTTGAAAATTATTGATATAAATGCAGCAATCTCGAGGAGCATTTGAACAGCCGTGAAAGACTCTTATGATGTGTTTCATTCACACAAGTTCATGAATAAGTGGATATGACGTCATTGAGGAACTTTCTCTTGGGAGATTAATCGTGTTTCTACAGCTGAACAAAAACAGTTCGAAACATAAATCCAATAAATACACGATTACAAGCCTTGGGTATTTTTACAAGATATGCTAACCAATGTAGCCTTGAACATCTTATAGAAAGCTACAAATAATGTATTTTCTGCCTCATTCTATGCACAGAATGATAGGAATCAATATTCAATCATTGAACTGATTTCTGTTATCAGTATATTGATCCAAATGAAACAATAAACGATTCGACAAGTACCACAACCAACACCAACCCCTTAAATACACTTAAAAAGCATATAAGTAAACTTACAGATTGTCTGGTGTCTGGACTGAGGGATCTGTGGTTTGTCTGGAGTCCTTGAGCAAATCTCAGAGTTTTCCCACAGCTCTCGTCTTTTAATTAAAGGCAGGCGGGGGAATATGTTAATGAGGGGTGACACTCACTCACGCATCACAATAGCAGGGGCCAAATTCATGTCTGGGTTCCCAGACGAGTCGGACGGTCAAGTTCAAGCTCAAGTCTGAGGCTTCAGAACCCACTTCAGTTCAGGACGGATCACCAACACCAAACTACTGGTGCTCATTTACCTTTTATCAATAGACTAGAGACTGTGGTGGGACTGTGCTTGCAAATATATCTCAAAAGATGACTTGCAGGTGTGTTGAATTGTCTATAAAATGCATGCATTTGAATCTTGAATCACGTATGTGCATTGACGATGCACACAGTCCTTCTAGAATAAATGATTGGAGTATGTGGAATTTTGGGTTTCTATTTTAATACATCTATTTTAATGCATGGCATTCTCCATGCTGAAGTTATGAGGTCAAGTCCCAAGAAACTAGAGGTCGACCGCTAGTGGATTTTGCCGATAATGATAACTTAGTTGGTGGCTGATTTCCGATAATCGATTGACGATTTGGTGCATAACATTGGACTTTTAACACTAAACGAGCCTGAAACACACCAGGGACTCTTATTTTGAATTTATGGAGATTTGGCTCCTTTACAATGCTCGATATTTCATATTTGCCAAATTAAACTTTTCAGTTTTCTATATCAACATCAACAAGAAACACATACACTAACAAACTGTATCTACAAGCCATCAGAAAATGCCACTTGGTTTTATTTTGGATTTTAATTAAATTTTTAATTAAATGAAGGGGTAGGTTTAGAGTTAGGCATAGGTTTATGTTTAGGGTTAGGTTAGGTCATGGTTAGGTTATGTTTGTTTTATGTTTAGGGTTAGGTTAGGTTATGTTAGGGTTAGGTTATGTTTGTTTTATGTTTAGGGTTAGGTTTAGGGTTAGGTTAGGGTTAGGGTTAGGTTAGGTTATGTTTGTTTTATGTTTAGGGTTAGGTTAGGTTAAGTTAGGGTTAGGGTTAGGTTAGGTTATGTTTGTTTTATGTTTAGGGTTAGGTTAGGTTAGGTTTGGTTTAGGGTTAGGTTAGGTTATGTTTGGTTTATGTTTAGGGTTAGGGTTAGGTTAGGTTATGTTTGTTTTATGTTTAAGGTTAGGTTAGGTTTATGTTTGGTTTATGTTTAGGGTTAGGTTAGGTTATGTTTGTTTTATGTTTAGGGTTAGGTTAGGTTTATGTTTAGGGTTAGTTTAGGTGAGGGTTATGTTATGTCTGGTTTATGTTTAGGGTTAGGTTAGGTTATGTTTGGTTTATGTTTAGGGTTAGGTTAGGTTTGGTTTGGTTTATGTTTAGGGTTAGGTTTTGTTTGGTTTGAGTTAGGTTAGGTTTGGGTTAGGTTAGGTTATGTTTGGTTTATGTTTAGGGTTAGGTTATGCTTGGTTTATGTTTAGGGTTAGGTTAGGTTAGGGTTAGGTTAGGTTATGTTTGGTTTATGTTTAGGGTTAGGTTATGTTTAGGGTTAGGTTATGTTTGGTTTATGTTTAGGGTTAGGTTAGGGTTAGGTTAGGTTATGTTTGGTTTATGTTTAGGGTTAGGTTATGTTTAGGGTTAGGTTATGTTTGGTTTATGTTTAGGGTTAGGTTAGGGTTAGGTTAGGTTATGTTTGGTTTATGTTTAGGTTTAGGGTTAGGTTAGGTTAGGTTAGGGTTAGGTTAGGTTATGTTTGGTTTAGGTTTAGGTTTAGGTTTAGGGTTAGGTTAGTGTGGCACGGTGGAGGGCTGGACCGGTGCGTGATTACGCACGCCCGGTCCCGTATCAGGCTAATTGTGCCGTCAAGAGGGACAAAGGCCACTCGCAGACGGCGATCGGGAGAGAGAGCTTAATCAGCAGTCATGTCTGCTGTCCTATGTGTTTGTTTTAAGTTCTTCATTAAATTATTATTTATGTTGACAAGCCGGTTTCTCGCCTCTTCCTTGCCCGTGTCCTTGAACTGTTTTACAGTTAGGTTAGGGTTAGGTTAGGTTAGGTTATGTTTGGTTTATGTTTAGGGTTAGGTTATGTTTGGTTTGGGTTAGGTTAGGTTTGGGTTAGGTTAGGTTATGTTTGGTTTATGTTTAGGGTTAGGTTATGTTTGGTTTGGGTTAGGGTTAGGTTAGGGTTAGGTTAGGTTTAGGTTATGTTTGGTTTATGTTTAGGGTTAGGTTATGTTTGGTTTATGTTTAGGGTTTGGTTAGTTTAGTGTTAGGTTATGTTTGGTTTAGGTTTAGGGCTAGGTTATGTTAGGTTATGTTTGGTTTAGGGTTAGGTTAGGTTATGTTTGGTTTAGGTTTAGGGTTAGGTTAGGTTAGGGTTAGGTTATGTTTGGTTTATGTTTAGGGTTAGGTTAGGTTATGTTTGGTTTTAGTTTAGGGTTAGGTTAGGGTTAGGTTAGGTTCTGTTTGGTTTAGGTTTAGGATTAGGGTTATGTTAGGTTTTGGTTAGGTTATGTTTGGTTTAGGTTAGTTTAGGGTTAGGTTAGGTTATGTTTGGTTTAGGTTATGTTTGGTTTTAGTTTAGTGTTAGGTTTGGTTAGGATTAGGTTAGGTTCTGTTTAGTTTAGGTTTAGGATTAGGGTTAGGTTAGGGTTAGGTTAGGTTTGGTATGGGTTTAGGGTTAGGTTAGGGTTAGGTTATGTTTGGTTTATGTTTAGGGTTAGGTTATGTTTGGTATGGGTTTAGGGTTAGGTTAGGGTTAGTTTATGTTTGGTTTATGTTTAGGGTTAGGTTAGGGTTAGGTTAGGTTATGTTTGGTTTATGTTTAGGGTTAGGTTAGGTTAGGTTATGTTTGGTTTATGATTAGGGTTAGGTTAGGTTAGGGTTAGGTTAGGTTAGGTTATGTTTGGTTTATGTTTAGGGTTAGTTTAGGGTTAGGTTAGGTTAGGTTAGTTTAGGTTATGTTTGGTTTATGTTTAGGGTTAGGTTAGGTTTGGTTTATGTTTAGGCTTAGGTTAGTTTAGGGTTAGGTTATGTTTGGTTTATGTTTAGGGTTTGGTTAGGTTAGGTTAGGGTTACGTTAGGTTATGTTTGGTTTATGTTTAGGGTTAGGTTATGTTTAGGGTTAGGTTATGTTTGGTTTATGTTTAGGGTTAGGTTAGGTTATGTTTGGTTTATGTTTAGGGTTAGGTTAGGTTTGGTTTATGTTTAGGGTTAGGTTTTGTTTGGTTTGGGTTAGGTTAGGTTTGGGTTAGGTTAGGTTATGTTTGGTTTATGTTTAGGGTTAGGTTAGTTTAGGGTTAGGTTATGTTTGGTTTATGTTTAGGGTTAGGTTAGGTTAAGGTTAGGTTATGTTTGGTTTTAATTTAGGGTTAGGTTAGCATTAGGTTCTGTTTGGTTTAGGTTTAGGATTAGGGTTATGTTAGGTTTTGGTTAGGTTATGTTTGGTTTAGGTCAGTTTAGGGTTAGGTTAGGTTAGGTTATGTTTGGTTTATGTTTAGGGTTAGGTTAGTTTAGGGTTAGGTTATGTTTGGTTTATGTTTAGGGTTAGGTTAGGTTTGGTTTATGTTTAGGGTTAGGTTTTGTTTGGTTTGGGTTAGGTTAGGTTTGGGTTAGGTTAGGTTATGTTTGGTTTATGTTTAGGGTTAGGTTAGTTTAGGGTTAGGTTATGTTTGGTTTAGGATTAGGGTTATGTTAGGTTTTGGTTAGGTTATGTTTGGTTTAGGTTAGTTTAGGGTTAGGTTAGGTTAGGTTATGTTTGGTTTATGTTTAGGGTTAGTTTAGGGTTAGGTTAGGTTAGGTTAGGGTTAGGTTAGTTTAGGTTATGTTTGGTTTATGTTTAGGGTTAGGTTAGGTTTGGTTTATGTTTAGGCTTAGGTTAGTTTAGGGTTAGGTTATGTTTGGTTTATGTTTAGGATTAGGGTTATGTTAGGTTTTGGTTAGGTTATGTTTGGTTTAGGTTAGTTTAGGGTTAGGTTAGGTTATGTTTGGTTTAGGTTATGTTTGGTTTTAGTTTAGTGTTAGGTTTGGTTAGGATTAGGTTAGGTTCTGTTTGGTTTAGGTTTAGGATTAGGGTTAGGTTAGGGTTAGGTTAGGTTTGGTATGGGTTTAGGGTTAGGTTAGGGTTAGGTTATTTTTGGTTTATGTTTAGGGTTAGGTTATGTTTGGTATGGGTTTCGGGTTAGGTTAGGGTTAGTTTATGTTTGGTTTATGTTTAGGGTTAGGTTAGGGTTAGGTTAGGTTAGGTTATGTTTGGTTTATGTTTAGGGTTAGGTTAGGTTAGGTTAGGTTATGTTTGGTTTATGTTTAGGGTTAGTTTAGGGTTAGGTTAGGTTAGGTTAGGTTAGGTTAGGGTTAGGTTAGTTTAGGTTATGTTTGGCTTATGTTTAGGCTTAGGTTAGTTTAGGGTTAGGTTATGTTTGGTTTATGTTTAGGGTTTGGTTAGGTTAGGTTAGGGTTACGTTAGGTTATGTTTGGTTTATGTTTAGGGTTAGGATATGTTTAGGGTTAGGTTATGTTTGGTTTATGTTTAGGGTTAGGTTAGGTTATGTTTGGTTTATGTTTAGGGTTAGGTTAGGTTTGGTTTATGTTTAGGGTTAGGTTTTGTTTGGTTTGGGTTAGGTTAGGTTTGGGTTAGGTTAGGTTATGTTTGGTTTATGTTTAGGGTTAGGTTAGTTTAGGGTTAGGTTATGTTTGGTTTATGTTTAGGGTTAGGTTAGATTAGGGTTAGGTTAGGTTAGGTTATGTTTGGTTTATGTTTTGGGTTAGGTTATGTTTAGGGTTAGGTTATGTTTGGTTTATGTTTAGGTTTAGGGTTAGGTTAGGTTAGGGTTAGGTTAGGTTCTGTTTGGTTTAGGTTTAGGATTAGGGTTAGGTTAGGGTTAGGTTAGGTTTGGTATGGGTTTAGGGTTAGGTTAGGTTATGTTTGGTTTATGTTTAGGGTTAGGTTATGTTTGGCATGGGTTTAGGGTTAGGTTAGGGTTAGTTTATGTTTGGTTTATGTTTAGGGTTAGGTTAGGTTAGGGTTAGGCTAGGTTAGGTTATGTTTGGTTTATGTTTAGGGTTAGGTTATGTTTGGTTTGGGTTAGGGTTAGGTTAGGTTAGGGTTAGTTTAGGTTATGTTTGGTTTATGTTTAGCGTTAGGTTAGTTTAGGGTTAGGTTATGTTTGGTTTAGTTTTAGGGATTAGGTTAGGTTATGTTTGATTTTAGTTTAGGGTTAGGTTAGGTTAGGTTAGTGTTCGGTTAGGGTTATGTTAGGTTTGGTTTAGGGTTAGGTTAGGTTATGTTTGGTTTAGGTTAGGTTAGGTTAGGGTTCGGTTAGGGTATGTTTGGTTTGGTTTAGGGTTAGGTTAGGTTATGTTTGGTTTAGGTTTAGGGTTAGTTTATGTTAGGGTTAGGTTAGGTTAGGTTATGTTTGGTTTAGGTTTAGGGTTAGGTTAGGTTAGGGTTAGGTTAGGTTAGGTTAGGTTATGTTTGGTTTAGGTTTAGGGATTAGGTTAGGTTATGTTTGATTTTAGTTTAGGGTTAGGTTAGGTTAGGTTAGTGTTCGGTTAGGGTTTGGTTAGGTTTGGTTTAGGGTTAGGTTAGGTTATGTTTGGTTTAGGTTAGGTTAGGTTAGGGTTGGTTTAGGTTATGTTTGGTTTATGTGTAGGGATTAGGTTAGGTTAGGTTATGTTTGATTTTAGTTTAGGGTTAGGTTAGGTTAGGTTTCTGTTAGGTTTAGGTTATGTTTGGTTTAGGGTTAGGTTAGGTTATGTTTGGTTTAGGTTAGGTTAGGGTTGGGTTTGGTTATGTTTGGTTTTAGTTTAGGGTTAGGTTAGGTTAGGTTAGGTTAGGTTTAGGTTAGTTTAGGTTCTGTTCTGTTTAGGTTTAGGATTAGGGTTAGGTTAGGTTTGGTTTAGGGTTAGGTTATGTTAAGTTAGGGTTAGGTTAGGTTCTGTTTGGTTTAGGTTAGGTTTGGGTTGGGTTAGGTTATGTTTGGTTTTAGTTTAGGGTTTGGTTAGGTTAGGTTAGGGTTAGGTTCGGTTCTGTTTTGTTTAGGTTTAGGATTAGGATAGTTTAGGTTTTGTTTAGGTTCAGGTTTAGGGTTAGTTTTGGTTTTCAGGATTAAGTTTAGGTTAGGTTAGGGTTAGATTAGTTTCTGTTTGGTTTAGGTTTAGGATTAGGATTAGGATTAGGGTTAGGGTTAGGTTAGGTTATATTTGGTTTAGGTTTAGGATTAGGGTTAGGTTAGGTTAGGTTAGGTTATGTTTGGTTTAGGTTTAGGATTAGGGTTAGATTTGGTTTGGTTCAGGATTAATGTTAGGTTAGGTTAGAGTTGGTTTAGGTTTAGGATTAGGATTAGGGTTAGGTTAGGTTCTGTTTGGTTTAGGTTTAGGTTTTTGAATAGGATTAGGATTAGGATTAGGATTAGGGTTAGGTTATGTTTGGTTTAGGATTAGGTTTAGGATTAGGTTAGGTTTGGTTTAGGGTTAGGTTAGGTTATGTTTGGTTTAGGATTAGGATTAGGTTAGGTTGGGTTTGGTTTAGGGTTAGGTTAGGTTATGTTTGGTTTAGGATTATGATTAGGGTTAGGGTTAGGGTTAGGTTAGGTTATGTTTTTTATGTTTAGGGTTAGGTTAGGTTGGGTTTGGTTTAGTGTTAGGATTAGGGTTATGTTTGGTTTCGGTTTAGGATTAGGGTTAGGGTTAGGTTAGGTTCTGTTTGGTTTAGGTTTAGGGTTAGGTTAGGTTAGGTTAGGTTAGGTTTGGTTTGGTTTAGGTTTATGTTTAGAGTTAAGGTTTAGGGTTAGATTTGGTTTATGTTTAGGGGTAGGTTC
>JAVLUX010000009.1:49162340-49209840 GCA_032164185.1 Moxostoma hubbsi | reverse complement strand
ATGCCCGCCCACACCAACCCCCCCACCACCACCGACTGATCACTGGCCCATGCCTGGCCACCCCTGTGGAAAAATCCTGGCACTGCCCCAGTTTAGGAATACCTTAAATGAAAAATGATACGGATTTAAAAGGGACCCATCTCTGAGATCGAACATGATGAGTTCATAAAGATATGCGAGTTGTGCTCGTTACCGCCTCCCAGACTGACCCAAAGTCTGCCGTCTAAACCACATTTACACGCCCACTTCGCAAATATACAAAAATGCCATAAAACTACACTCAACCACTTGCATGTTGGAAATGAGCGGGAGCTGTCATGATTTATAAAGGTCAAATGCGGCGTCTGGGTAACTCAGTGGTAAAGACGCTAGCTACCACCCCTGGAGTTCGCTAGTTCTCTAGGGCGTGCTGAGTGACTCCAGCCAGGTCTCCTAAGCAACCAAATTGGCCCGGTTGCTAGGGAGGGTAGAGTCACATGGGGTAACCTCCTCGTGGTCACCATAATGTGGTTCTCGCTATCGGTGGGGCGTGTGGAGAGTTGTGCGTAGATCCCCCGGAGAATAGCGTGAATCCTCCACATGCGCTACGTCTCCACGGTAACGCACTCAACAAGTCATGTGATCAGATGTGCGGATTGGCGGTCTCAGACGTGGAGGCAACTGAGATTCGTCCACCACCACCCGGATTGAGGCGAGTCACTACGCCACCACGAGGACTTGGACCGCATTGGGAATTGGCCGTTCCAAATTGAGGAGAAAAAAGGACAAATGCTATAAAGCACAAGTGAAGGTGCAATAGTCCATATGACTTGTGCACTATATTCCAGGCTTTCTGGGGCCATACAGCAGCATTGTATTATATGGACTACTTTTATGGTATTTTAATGATGATTTATTTATTTGCATTTTTTTGCTCTCTTTGGACAATAGTGAATATAAACTTGTTTTGAATAGAAAAGAGCAACGTGAAGATGATTGAATAGGTGAAAAACTTGAGAGTGAGTACATTTTGTATATATATATATATATATATGCTAGCCAGCTGACACAGTCATGTCATTTTACATATACATTAATAGAGAAAAGAAATTAAAAATTATATAATGTATTTTCTTCGAAACAGCACAAAAGGCAAAGTTAAGCTGAATGAAATAAATGAATGAGCACAGTGGTAGTTTTGTATTGTAGTAGTAACAGTTAGTGCATCATTTTGTAATCTACGGAAGCCCTGAACCGCAACGTGAAAAAAAAAAATAATAATTTTGAAGAGTGAAAAAAAAAAAATAATAATTTTAAGACAGATAATTTTCATACATTTTTTTAAGAGAAATATTTTTTTTTTGAAGAGTGAAAAAAAATTTTTTTTTTTGAGAGAGAATTATTATTATTTTTTTTTTTTGAAGACTTTGGCTCAGGAACGAACTGACACTTTTTTTTCCCTCCTTACGGTTCAGGGCTTCCGTAGTAATCAGATCAGACATTCATGCGTTCAATATTAGACTGAATTAATGATATTTCGAACACCAGCAGAGACTCTTGCGCCCTCATGTGGTTATAATGTGAATTACACCAGAATTATTCCACTCAGAAAATCTGTCAACATTTTTGGGTAAGATGTACATTTTTAATACTATGGCTGCATAACGTTTCTTTTATACATCATTTATAATCACCTTTTAGCTATTTATCTATCTATTTATTTATTTATATCGCTTAAATGGTCCTGCGGAGTGACATCTTAATTTTTAACAAGTACTAATATTCCTCTCAGTTAATATGAGGTCATAAAACAGCATGCATAATAATGATAAAATATTCAGAAACTTGCTCGACATGTTGAATCAGCTCCCCATCATCCCTTTAATGGACGTCATTTGTGAGCAATAAAGTGGCGAATGCTTTAAAAAATACATCCACATACAAACATGTGTTCAGAGTATTTAAGGAAAATATTTAATTCATTAACTTTGAAGTTACTACGAATATTTTGTCATCTGCAATTTTTTTAACCATACATTATTTACTTTTTTGACAATAAAAATGAAAATAAACAATTATTTTATAACCATTACTAGAATTTGAATGTCTCTTATTGTGTATCATTTTCATCATCATTTAGTTTTTAGTGATGATGCTGTTGGTAATATTGTGAGTTGCATTAATGACACAATCCTGTAGATGGCGCTACTACTCTTATTACTATTTCTGCCATTGACAAACGGCCTGTGTTTATATACTCACTAACAAACACACGTTTCAGAAGCCTTAAAGGGACAGTTCACCCAAAAATGAAAGTTCTCTCATCATTTACTCACCCTCATGCCATCCCAGATGTGTTTGACTTTCTTCCTCCTGCTGAACACAAATTAAGCTTTTTAGAAGAATATCTCTTCCATACAATGCATGTGTACAGGGTCCAACACTTTCAAGCTTAAAAACTATAAAAGCAGTGTCCAGTGGTTTAATCCATGTCTTCAGAAGGGATATGATAGGTGTGGGTGCGAAATACATCACTATCGAAGTCCCTTTTTACTATAAATCTCCATTTTCAAATTCTTCTTCTTCTTTTTTATTTTTTTTTTGGCGATTCACATACCTCGTGCATATCGCCACCTACTGGGCAGTGAGGAGAATTTATAGTAAAAAAGGACTTCAATATTGATCCATTTCTCACCCACACCTATCGTATCCCTTCTGAAGACTTGGATTAAAGCACTGGAGTCGGATACTCTTCTGGGGTGGCATGAGGGTGAGTAAATTATGAGAGAACTGTGGTTTCATTATTGGGTGAATTCAAATTACACAGCGAGGTCTCCTTAGCAACCAAATTGGCCCGGTTGCTAGGGAGGGTAGAGTCACATGGGGTAACCTCCTCGTGTCACTATAATGTGGTTCTCGCTCTCGGTGGGGCGTGTGGTGAGATGTTTGTGGATGCCGCGGAGAATACCGTGAAGCCTCCACTCGTGCTACGTCTCCGTGGTAACGCCAGGGCTGGACTGGGAAGAGAAATCGGACCGGGAATATACACGGCCCGTTCTGCATAACGCAGCGACTCATTTACGTTTATCACGGTCCATTCGTCCCATTTCGCGGCCGACCCACCAGTCCTCCCCTGATCGGCCCCAAAGTGCGTCGGCCCACCGGGAAAATGCCCGGTATGCCAGATTACCAGTCCAGCCCTGGGTAACGCGCTCAACAAGCCACGTGATAAGCTGCGGGGATTGATGGTCTCAGATGCGGAGGCAACTGAGATTCGTCCTCCGCCACCCGGATTGAATCACTACGCCACCACGATTGGGAATTGGGCGTTCCACATTTGAAATGACATATAACAGAAATATTACCGGGACAATGGAGTCTAGAATCGCACTTGTTTATCATCACCCCACAGATGAACTCATTAAACTTGCATTAATGATGCCGTTTACCAAATGCTAATGTACACAGTTGCCAGGTGTGCTCGTTGTTGGGTTAAACCCAGGATTAAAGCTGCTTAATCCACCTGCGATTGTGTCATTTACAGCGAGTGTGAGGTCGTTTGCTGATATTTAACTTGCAGTGTTATGGATGAGATGCCTCTCATAACTGACGGGAAACATTCTCACCATTGTGTGTTGATGCATGTTTCAGTGACAAGTGTGTAAACTGCAGGTGTGTTCATTAACTTATTGCCGTTACACTGTTGGGAGACTTTGGATTGGATTGTACAGTTCAGGGTCAACTTTATATAATTATGTCACTATGTGTAATGAGAATTCAGTTTTTAACGAGCACAGAAAATATCTGCATTCATGTAACGCCCCTGGAATGTTGTGATGATTATTTGGTGACATTTGAGGGCATGTAAAAACTGAAAACACCTCATTATCATCTCAGACCATCATATTCATATGAGCTTGAAAGATGTTCATGCGTGAATGTCATTGCATTCATAACACAGTATGAAAAGTTATCACAAGCACACTTCACAAGCAGAACGGTCCAGAAAAATACGTTTCTCTCGGTGTTTGAGTCTCATGTTGATTGTGAATGTTGCATTTATACTTTGTGTTATCTAATGCAATGACATTTTTAAGTGTGCCTGAACATTTCAAGTACTTTTTAGGGCCTTATGTGGCTGTCCATCTTTTTCTCTTTCTTTGCACAGTGAATATTTGCTCTGTTTCCGGGGTAATCTTGTCATTTGCAGCGGACGTGAAAACATTTCACTATGAATGGGACGAAATCCGTGTGGAAACGATAGTTCAAATACACTCAACAGACTTTGAGTTTGTGTCAACAGTTTGTCATTTAGATACAATGTAAGTAAAAGAGACTAAAGACACTTTCAAAAAAACTAGTGTTGCTATATAGTGGCAAGAAAAAGTATGTGAACCCTATGGAAGTACCTGCATTTATGTATAAATTTGTCTTTAAATCTGGTTAATAAGGTAATAAGTCAATAATGAACAACACACAAATTATATTGTTCTTGTACATTTTGAATACATGATTCAAACATTTACAGAGTAGGTCGGAAAAAGTATGTGAACCCCTCGGATAATTACGTCAAGAAAAGCTAGAGTCAGGATTTGGCAAACCTGACATCCAATTAATGAAACGAGATTGGAGGTGCCCCAAGTGAAGGAGTTCAAGTACCTCGGGGTCTTGTTCACGAGTGAGGAGACAATGGAGCGGGAGGTTGGCCGGAGAATCGGGGCAGCGGGGGCAGTATTGCACTCGCTCTATCGCACCGTTGTCACCGGTCTACCGGTCAATTTTCATTCCTACCCTCACCAGTGGTCATAACCGAAAGAACTAGGTCGCGAGTACAAGCGGCCGAAATGGGTTTCCTCAGAAGGGTGGCGGGATTCTCCCTTAGAGATAGGGGGAGGAGCGCAGTCATCTGTAAGGAGCTCGGAGTAGAGCCGCTGCTCCATTGCGTCGAGACGAGCCAGTTGAGGTGGTTTGGGCATCTGCTAAGGATGCCCCCTGGACGCCTTCCCATGCCAGCTGGGAGGAGACCTCGGGGAAGACCCAGGACTAGGTGGAGAGATTACATCTCCACACTGGCCTGGGAACGCCTTGGGGTCCCCAAGTCAGAGCTGGTTAATGTGGCTCAGGATAGGGAAGTTTGGGGCCCCCTGCTGGAGCTGCTGCCCCCGTGACCCGACTTCGGATAAGCGGTTGAAGATGGATCGATTGGAGGTGTGGGTTAGAGCTACTTTGACTTATAAAAAGCACTCAAATATTTTGAGTTTGTCATTCACAAGAAGCATCTGCTGACGTGGACCATTGATCATAATGGTCGTCCTGTCAAGATGACTCAGAGGACACACTGCAGGATGCTCAATGATGTAAAGAAGAACCCGAGAGTGACAGATAAAGACTTGAAAGAATCATTGGAACTGGTGAACATCTCTGTTCATGAGTCATCTCTACGGAAAACATTAAACAGGTATGGTGTCCATGGCAGGACATCATGAAGGAAGCTGCTGCTTTCCAACATAACCAGAAATGTATGGTGCAGAAATGGGCACCACATGCCAACATGAAATCATCATCACAACAGTGAAGTACGGTGGAGGGAGCATCATTATTTGGGGCTGCTTTGCTGCTTCAAGGGCCTGGACCACTTGCCATCATTGAGGGAAAAATTAATTCCCAAAGTTTGTCATGTTACCCTAAACTACAGTATAATGTCAGGGTGTCTGTGCAGAAGTTGTGTGATGCAGCAGGACAATGACCCTAAACATCAAAGTAAATCCACTACAGAATGGCTTCAAAAAAAGAAAATCCACCTTTTGGAGAGTCCCAATCAGAGCCCAGACCTGAACCTAATAGAGATGCTGTGGAATGACCTCAAGAGAGCCATTCACACCAGACATCCTGAGAATATGTCTGATCTGAAGCAGTTCTGTAAGGAAGAATGATCCAGAAATCCTTCTGAAAGTTGTGCAGGTTTAATCCGCCTCTATCAGGAAGGCTTGATTGAGGTTATTGCTGCCAAAGGAGGATCAACCAGTTATTAAAACCAAGGGTACACTTACTTTTTCCAGCAGCACTGTGAATGTTTAATGGGATGCGTTCAATAAAGACAAGAAAGATTATAATTGTTTGTGTTGTTAGTTTAAGCACATTGTGTTTGTCTACACTTGTGACTTTGATGAAGATGAGATCACATTTTATGAGCAATTAATGCAGAAAACCAGCTAATCCCAAAGGGTGCACATACTTTTTCTTGCCACTGTACGTCATACTTACCCTGGTTTCTCAAGAGAAGCAAATACACCCTCAGATTTGTTTGTTTGTTTGTTCGTGTGTGTGGGCTGCTTTATTTCCTGTGAGTCATTCTGTGCCAATTCAACCAGAGGTCCCAAGCTCAATATTTAGATTATTTTACTGGTGAAAGAAACACATAAATGATGATCAAAGCCAAATAATTCAATTTCATTTATCAATATTTACAGCGTAATCCACTATTATGTAGAGGAGGTCTAAAATGACAAATTTTTCTGGGCTTCTGGCGCCCCTTCGTGGACATTTTACACTGAAAATGGAGCTCACATCGGCCCATATGCCCAACAACACTTCCCGCTTTGGCCACTGGGGGCAGTGTTTCGATTTTCGGTAAACGCAGACCAAATTTAACTAAAGAAAAGTCAACCTACTGTTTCTGATTTCACATTGATATATGTCTTTAGTGTCGAGACCCCTGATGATGAATTCTATAAATTTGCGGTATACAAGACATTAAAAGGTGTGTTTTTGGACTCAAGTTTTTGAAATGATAGTTTTAATGTGAATAAATAAAGGTACATTTATAGTTTCAACATTAGTTGTACTTCAGACCTTTTTTGTTGTTGTTAGAAAAACTAGATTCATACAACGTGACCCACATTTGGTTTTTGACCATTGAAAAATGGCGTAAATTTACGCATGGAGCCACATTGAGAGCCCCATATCTCTGGGATTCAACCATATAGGGCCTTTAAAATGAAGGTGCATAAAGGAAACAGAATCTAAAAGGATAATATGATGTCTTTAATACTTCTGGAGTTATATACACTCCAACTTTGGAAAAACAACGTTAAAAAAGTTTTTTTTCTTTAATTTTTTGGACTCACACCTTTGGCACATAATGCAACCAGGAGTGCTCAAGACAGCTGATTTTAGAAATAGACATACCTATCACATTTCCTAGTTTAAAAAAAAGGCTTTATTAATTCTAGTCTGGTGGTTTTTTGGTAAACTGCCCTTTACGCCAGTCACAGACGGGTATTTTCTCTTCATATGTTTGAAGTGTTTGTTTAGTGAGTGGTGAATACGCTCTGATTGCTTTTTCCACACGGAGAGTCTCAGCTAATCTAACGCCATTGTGACATAAATGTTTGCGCTCGTATGAGGAGATGGATTGAATTGTGAGCGGGCAAATGAATCAAACATACTTGTTAATATCTAGAGAACTGAATATGAATGTTTTTCAAATGCAAATGAGACCTTTATGAATGTGCACAAAGGGTGTGAACATGCTTTAAAGAGCAAAATAACAACACATTTTACAGCTTAAAAAACATGATTAAAAAAAACTACTGATCAATTAGTTAAAACTAAATATTGTTGCTCAGATGATGCTATTTCTGAGATAATGAGACATAACATATTTCTCAGTTGTTTCATTCAAAGCATCAACTTGGTCTCAGATGTTTCTTCTACTTTAGGAGAACTAAACAGAGACAGAAACAAGGTTGAAACGTTTGTAGACAAACTTTGAGATTGTCTTGAAAAGGCCTGCCCTGTAAATTCAAGAAGTTTTAAAAGTGTGGATTTTTTACAAGCCCTTTCAGTCATAAAGACTGAAAGGTTGAAAGCTAACATGTTTTAGCATGCAGCTTTGTTAGCATTGTTCCGTGAGCACATAACCAACTCTAATTGCACTTACTACTGCACTTAACCTGCACATAATGTACAAAAAAATCCTTGTCTGTCTCTTTCTTCTGTGCTAGCATCTTTATTACTCCAGCCACTGTGAGAACGTGGCAGTCCTGTACTGCAGATATTGTTAAACTGTGTGTCAAATTGTTTGCTATTTGTCTAATTTGTAAGTCACTTTGGATAAAAGAGTCTGCTAAATGACTAAATGTAAATGTAGCTAATTCCTAGCAGGTTTTAGCACTTAGCTAGGCATTGCTAGCATTTTATAGCATGAAGCTAGGCATTGATAGCATGTCCCTAGCATGTTTTTGCATGTAGCTAAGCATTGCTAGCATGTTGCTTGCATGTTTTAGCACGTAGCTAGGCATTGCATGCATGTTTTAGCAAGCTGTTAGCATGTTTATAGTATGTTTTAACACTTAGCTAGGTATTGCTAGCATATTTAACACATTGCTAGCATGTTTTAGTTCTTAGCTAGGCATTGCTAGCATATTGCTATTATGTTGTAACACTTAGCTAGGCATTGCTGGCATGTTTTAACATGTAGCTAAATAAATGGATCAATTGTCACACATTATACATACATTTCTGCATATACAGTGAAATTATTTATTTTTCACATATCCCAGCTAAGCTGGGGTCAGAGTGCAGGGTCAGCCATGATTCGGCGCCCCTGGAGCAGATAGGATCAAGGGTCACACAGTGGTGTCTTGGCGGTGCTGGGGCTTGAACCCCCAACCTTCTGGTCAGTAACCCAAAGCCTTAACCGCTGAGCATTGCTGTCATGTTTAGTGTGTTGCTAGGTGTTGTTAGCATGTTTCCAGCATGGAGCTAAGCATTGCTAGAATGTTTAGTGTGTTGCTAGGTGTTGATAGCATGTTTCCATGGAGCTAGGCATTGCTAGAATGTTTAGTGTGTTGCTAGGTGTTGATAGCATGTTTCTAGCATGTAGCTAGGTGTTGCTAGCATGTTTAAGCAAGCTAGGTGTTTCTAGCATTTTAGCATGGAGGTAGGCATTGTTAGATTGATGTTTTTAGCATATTTTAGCTGGTTGCTAGGGTGATCTGGCGCAAGGGTGTTTAGGATAAAAGAGAGAGAAAGAGAGAGAGAGAGAGACAGATAGAAGGGAGGAAAAGTTAGAAAGAGAAATAGAGTCAGAAAGAAATATACATTTTTATAGAGCATTGCAAGTCCTTGTGTGGGTTTGTTTACATTTGAAATTTGACTGCTGGAGCTTGAATAGTCTTGGCTCATCTGAACATTCCGTCAATGGAAGTGAATGGGATTTTTCCAATATCTGATCGTCCACTGTGGGAAAACCTTAAGTCTGTTCAGTCAGAAAATATATAGCACACTATTCGAGATCAGTCTGAAAGTCTGTGCTGAATTTGGTAGATGTAGCTTGAAAGCTGTAGTAGGAATTCCTCTTGGAACTTGCGCGTGTTCCGAGAGCACAATCTTGCCTAAACGATCAAATATACACTATATATGTCCGCCAATGCACATCTTGGTGAGGCATTAATGTAAACACAGTTGGTTATGACTAAAGTGAATGTAAACAGTGGGACAAAAAACACATTTGTATCAAAATATCAGACTTGAAGTGTAAGCAAATAGACCTCTGTCTAGTATGTTATTAAAAGGCTATTAATCAAACAACAACAAGAAAATGAGTAACCCGCTCACTGCGTTTGGCTGAATAACTTCAGTAGTTTTCAAAGTATTAATTTAAAATAGAAACAGATCACTATTTAAAGTTTTGGTAGAAATTGTTCTCCCTGCCCAGTAGATGGCGACGTGCATGAAGAATGTGAATCACCGAAAACACCGTAGAATGTGAAAGTGGAAATTGATTGAGCAGGGAGGAGAATTTATAGTAACAATTGACTTAAATATTGATCCGTTTTTCACCCACACCTATCATATCACTTCTGAAGACATGGATTTAACCACTGGAGTCGTATGGATTACTTTTATGCTGCCTTTATGTGCTTTTTGGAGCTTCTAAATGTTGGCACCCATTCACTTGCATTGTATGGACCGACAGAGCTGACATATTCTTCTAAAAATCTTCATTTGTGTTCTGCATAAGAAAGAAAGTCAAACACATCTGGGATGCATGAGGGTGAGTAAATGATGACAGATTTTTAATTTTTGGGTGAACTGTCCCTTTAAGGCCCGATGTGGTCCCTGTACCAAACAACTTGTTAAAAGGTTGAAACTTCTTTTAACTGAGTTGCTGCCTACGGAGAAAAAGTGAAGAAATTAAATCTAATTTGTCATTTCTTCCTATGGCGAGTCAATCAGAATACGTAATTCAAATTTCCTCTGGAAGTGACATGTCTTGCCGTTTTAGACAAAGTAAAGTATGATGAATGCAGTCGGCTTTAGGGTTTGGACGTCCTCGCTCTTTCCGCGGTTGGAAAGTAAACTTGGAAAAACTTCTGTAGTTCACTAATGTGCTGATGCTACACAATGGCCAGCCAATGAAAAGAGCCAGCACAGCAGATCTGTTGACCAAAATAAAGACAGATGTGAATTATGTGATGAATACACGTCTGTGAGAAGAGTCTGAAGAGCCGAGAGCGTTTGAATCTTACATGGGTGGAGAAACAAGCCAAATGAAAAGGCTTTTGTCTCATCCTGGCAAATGGAAGGGAAGAGTTGAATACATCTAGGCTGGAAATAACCTGGCATGAATATATATATATATATACAGTATATATGAAATACAGGATTGACCTTTCATGGCATCAACAGCACAAAGATATTTTCAGAAATGTATAAATCTGTGTTTAATATTGACAAATCCACACAACTGTAGGTTTATTCAATGTTTCACTTCGGAACAGGTCATGCACAAATGAAAACTGTCATCATTTACTCACCCTCATGTTGTTCCAAACCAATATGAGTTTCTTCTTAAATGTTCAGACTGATCTCGCAGTGAAATCGGAAATAGTAGGTCGACTTTTCTTTGGCTAAAATCGGTCACTGTTTACCGAAATTGAAAAGACTGCCCCCAGTGGCAAAAGCGCTAATTGTTGTTGGGCGTATAGGCACATGTGAATTCCATTTTCCGGGTGAAATGTCCACAGAGGGGCGCCAAAAGCGAGTTGTTTGGAACTCTCGGAAACAACACGCAAACTTTTTCAGTTGTTTTGAAAGAGAGAATGGACAACTAACCCAAACTTTAATGCTATCCTCTTCAGGAAAACATTAGCATTTTTAGAATAAATAGACATTGTTTACATTATATATGAATCCTTAACTTTGTGCGACCCCCGTGTCCACATGCGTGGACGTTGTATTTTGGCTTTGCTACACGCAACGTATAATTGAAATGATTTTAAACCGACTGAATAAAGTTCACGTGACTCTAGACTGTCATTTAAGGGTTAAACATCTGCCGCTCTGTCACGTGACACAACAACATGCCGTCGATTTCCGTGAAGCACTTCTACGGGTGCAGCGTCAACAAAAGTGCCTCTGGTAAGAAATCTCTTTATGTTTTATCACTGAAACCTGTTTGGTTGTAAAGCGTAGAGTCTCTAGTTTCATTTGATATGCTGCTTTAAACAATCATTAATTATTTGTGTATCATCACGCTTATAAACATGATGTCCACATACGTGGATTGTGGGACTTTATTCCCTCAAAAGTTGAAATGTTAGTTATTTTGAAAAACTTTCAACTCTAACACAATTGTGGGTCATTTCGCATCATTTTAATATATATTTTGCTATATTTTATTTTGTTATCACTGTATAATACGGTTCTATTCATTAACATTAATAAATGCATTATTTATATTTTCTGTGCATTATCACATTGAGAATAAACGTGTTCATGCAAAAACTGATAAATGTGTCTTTCAGAGGCTTTATATGGAGTTAGGATGAAAATAAGATGCATTTCAAACTGTTCTGAGAACAGTGCAGACAGACAGCACACTGGAGGTTAAGTCATGCACTAAATAGGGAGCAAGGGAGCATCCTATAACTCTCCTATAACTGTTCTGAGACCAGTGTAGACAGACAGCACACTGGAGGTTAAGTCATGCACTAAATAGGGAGCAAGGGAGCATCCTATAGCTCTCCTATAACTGTTCTGAGACCAGTGCAGACAGACCGCACACTGGAGGTTAAGTCATGCACTAAATAGGGAGCAAGAGAGCATCCTATAACTCTCCTATAACTGTTCTGAGACCAGTGCAGACAGACTGCACACTGGAGTTAAGTCATGCACTAAATAGGGAGCAAGGGAGCATCCTATAGCTCTCCTATAACTGTTCTGAGACCAGTGCAGACAGACTGCACACTGGAGTTAAGTCATGCACTAAATAGGGAGCAAGGGAGCATCCTATAGCTCTCCTATAACTGTTCTGAGACCAGTGCAGACAGACTGCACACTGGAGTTAAGTCATGCACTAAATAGGGAGCAAGGGAGCATCCTATAGCTCTCCTATAACTGTTCTGAGACCAGTGCAGACAGACAGCACACTGGAGGTTAAGTCATGCACTAAATAGGGAGCAAGGGAGCATCCTATAGCTCTCCTATAACTGTTCTGAGACCAGTGCAGACAGACAGCACACTGGAGGTTAAGTCATGCACTAAATAGGGAGCAAGGGAGCATCCTATAGCTCTCCTATAACTGTTCTGAGACCAGTGCAGACAGACGGCACACTGGAGGTTAAGTCAGTCACTAAATAGGGAGCATCCTATAGCTCTCTATGCAGTTAAGTGCGTTCACTCCTAAAATCTGATCATAAGTTCAGTTTCAGGCTGCAGATGATGTTTGGATCAACATGTTTGACACACATGGGACGATGATCATCAGTACATTGATTCACCATTTATAATGTGTCATTTTATTTTAACATGGTTGGCTGTGATTGGATGATTCTGGACGTTACTTTGAATCTGAATTAATTATGATAATTTCTGATGTAATGTCTTAAAAACATGAATAATCAACACTCCTGCAAACATAATAAACAATCTGATAGAAACCTACATGTTGGTTACACAACACAACTTCGATTTTGTGCACAAAATATTTTAAAATATTATCAGTGTAATCTTATTTAACAATAAAATTGTTCCACGTAATTTTCTCAAGAAATTCAGCTTTTAATGAGACTTTGTAATAGCTTTAAATATTGATGCACTTTTACAATTTGAGCTGAATTGATTGAAATGGATATTTTTATGTCCCCTTTTCTATTTCCTTTTCAATAATACATTCAGATTTGAATTTCTCACACAGATGAAGAGGTCATGTGACAGAGGGACCCAGCTGCTACACACACACACACACACACACACACACATACAAACACAAACACATACACACTCACACACACACACACACACACACACACACTCACACACACACACTCACACACTCACAGCTTGAATTGGAAGCGACCCCCATCAGAGCAGCTTATGAACAGAATACTAAACAGCTCAGTACTTCAGTGTCTAATTGAGCATGTGAAGTTGGTTAACTGGACTATCTGTACTCTCACACACACACATACACACACACACACACACACACACACACACACACACACACTCACTCTCACACATACACATACACACACACACACACACACACACACACACACACACACACACTCACTCTCACACATACATACACACAGTCTCACACAGACACACACACACACACAAACACGCACATATACACACACAAACATGCACATATACACACACAAACACTCACACAAACACACAGAAACACGCACATATACACACACACACACACACACTCACACACAAACACACACAAACACACACATACACACTCACACACAAACACACACATACACACTCACACACACACAAACACACACAAACACGCGCACACACACACACACACACACACACACACACACATTTGTTTTTCTTTCATGGTGGTGACTTTCATTTGACCTCTATAGTTTTCACTGAGCTGATGATATTTGAATGAAATATATGTGTCGCCCGTGGCCGGCTCGCTGTGGGGTTTATAAGGTGCTACTGTTGTAAAGCTGCTTTGGAACAACACGTACTGTGAAAAGTGCCAAACAAACACTGTTAGACTACGTTAGACATCCTTCTGTGTGAGGAAGATCAAAAACTCTCATACAACAACAAGACAAGAAACATTTTCAGAAGAAACTATGTGGAAACACACCGCCACATATATAAGACTGGTTGCCACAATGTTGTAATTAGGTTGCTAAGGGGTTTTGAGTGTTTTCTAGCACAGGGGTTTTCAAACTGGGGTCAAGGGACCGCCAGGGGGCAACAAAGGCGCCACTAAGGGGGTTCACGAAAGAATTGTTCTTTTTTTTTTTTTTTTTTACAAAATTCGTTAAATTGTTTAAGAATTAAAACGTTTACCAAATTTGACATTATTACAGTTTCGTTCTGAAAGAGAGAGAGAGAAAACACTTACTCGCCAGTTCTCCAATATCCTCCAGCCCCTGGTGGACAGAACGGCCCGCCGTGTTCTTGGGGAACAGATGGGGCCTCCCCTGCCCCTGGCAGCGGTTCTCCTGCTCCAGGCGGTTGGCCGGGAGCCCCTCCCCGCTCGTGGTTGGCAGTCCTCTCTTGACCCCGCCACATTTAGCGTCTGGTAGGGGTCTCCCCCAGCCCCTGGCAGCGGCCCTGACCTGACCCCTTCTCCCCTCATGGTCAGCTTCCATTCCTCCGTTTCCAGTCGGCCGGGCTCCTCCGTCCTCCGGCGGATGGCCGCAGCTGCTCCTTTGGGGTGGACGGTAGTGGCGAGGACTCTTCCACGGCGCATCCCTCCTCCTTCCCGGATTTCGGCACCAGTGTAAAGGGAGTTAAAGTGCAAGGAGGAGGCGAGAACTGGCTTGACAATATAAATAATAGCTTTAATATAAAATTGAACCGAAAGACACAAACACACACGGACAGCTGCCCGTAAACGCTCTCTCTCTCTCTCTCTCTCTCTCTCCCTCTCTCTCTCTCTCTCTCTCTCTCGCACCACCGTCCCACTCTTTATCCCTCTCGGAGGCTTGATTAGCCTGATAAGGGACCGGGTCGTGATTCTACATTCCCGGCCCCTTATCCGGCTAATCAAGCCTCCGAGAGGGACAAAGGCCGACTGTCACATACCTGTGAAAATCAAACATGGCGCTACTGTGAATAAGGTCTTAACTTGTTAACACATAAATGCACAATAATATATAATATATATATATATATATATATGTTAAAACTTGTGTATTATTTGAGCTGTGACGTTGTTAAAATCGTCGTTTTATGGTCTTTTTAGGGTTTACAGCATTATGTCGTCATGGCAACGAGGTAAATTGGATTTATCTTCACACAGATGTGGTCAGTGCGTGATTTAATGACAGTAAAATCATGTTAACACACATGTTGTTTATGTCTTGTGTCTATACTTCTGAAACAGTGAGTGTTGTAATGTGTACAGATTAAACCCCATTGACTTGCATTGGAAGTGACTCACCGGAACACACATTTGGGCTTAAAAATACATTTTTGTGGTGATCACAAATGTGGTATGTCACAAATGCTGTCGATTGAGCTGAACTTGTAACGTTTAGAGGTCATTAAAAACTCTGTCTTTGATTTGGGATGCTGAAGTCTCTTTTTGTCCTCGCAGAGAGTCGCGTCTCACGCAGGGCTTCACTTTCAGAGCCATTGTACACGCACCAGCCTGCTCTCCGCAAATGAGACACAAATTAAAATCTCATTAACATTTGGCATTTGGCTCAGCAGGAGTTCCCAAATGCTGATTAAAATGCATTTCGAGTCCCGTTCTGAACACATTCTTGTTGCAAACAAACACAATCAGATCAATGTGCCGTGACAACGGGACGGAGCGTGTTTTTGGGACTTCATCGCTTACAGTAGCACATGATTGCGGTGAAGTTTTCCACCGGCTTTCTTCTAGACAGCGGTGAGAGGAAATGGAGACTTTTGTTTAAAGGTTTAGCTCACCCGAAAAATGCAACTCGGAATGGGTTTGGAACAACGTGAAGGTGACAGAATTTTCCTCTCAAGAGCAGCTGCACTTGTCATTTCCCTCTCACACACCCAGTGAGCTTAACGCTGCCACTTGATCGGCACAGATGCCAGTCGAGGGCTGTTGGCATGGGAACCCTCACAGAGAATCGTGGGTCTGCTTTGACATAACGCTGTCAGAACCCTCACAGAGCCCCGACACAAGCACCGGCCGCTCGAGTGCTCCATACATCTGCTCTGAACACATAATTACTGCTGTCTCTCTGACGAGTCAGTTAATACAATGTGCTCTGAAGGCCTTTATAAGAGTTCTGCAGGCTGACGTCATTAGAGAAGCATTGCTGTGATGCTGCTTCAAAGAAACGCCAACGAATGTGAATATCATAATGAACTTTGACTTCTATTGAAAAATGGCTCCTCACTTTGGTATTCGCGGTCATTTTTGACCATAATGAGGCCATTTCTTCTTCCCTGAAGTGAGAACAAATCAGTGATGCATTTCTTTTGATTTTACGTTATTTTGATCTTATGTTCACGTACATGTCTACAATTACCATTCATTTGTGTAGACAAATACGCTCATTTTTTTAAGAGAAAAAATCTATAAGTTGAAACATGAAGAAATTATGAGAATATGGCATAAATTGGAGCAGATTTCTCTCATCTGGTGAATAAAATATAAATATCATGAGTTGAACATCATGTAATGCAGTAACAGACAGTAGATGACTGCACACACACACACACGTACACACACACATGTACACACACATACACACACGTACACACACACACAAACACACACATGTACACACACACACACATACACACACACACGTGCGTGTGAGTGTGCGTGTGTGTGTGCGTGTGTGTGTGCGCGTGTGTGTGTACGTGTGTGTATGTGTGTACATGTGTGTGTTTGTGTGTGTGTGTGTACGTGTGTGTGTGTGTGTACGTGTGTGTGTGCGTGTGCGTGTGTGTGTGCGCGTGTGTGTGTGTGTGTGTGTACGTGTGTGTGTCTGTGTGTGTGTGTGTGTGTGTGTCTGTGTGTGTGTATGTGTGTGTGTATGTGTGTGTGTGTGCGCATGTGTGTGTCTGTGTGTGTGTACGTGTGTGTGTGTGTGTGTGTGTGTGTGTGTGTACGTGTGTGTGAGTGTGTGTGTGAGTGTGTATGTTTGTGCACCCTGTAATTTTTGTGTGTTTTTTTCTCTGCATTGTGGCTGATTTATTGAATGTATTAATCTGGTTTTGGTCTTTCACATTCATTTTCAATGGTCGGTCAATTCTGACCGTGAATACCGAAGGTGTCACTTCTTTTTAATAACCACTTAGATTAATCGAATCAAGCCAAAACTTTTATTTTTTTTGTATGTTCAGATGGCAAATGGAGGAAAAGTCACCAAGTCTTGCACTGCTCAGATTAAGGAAACCATTTTTATGAAAAATTTTATGAATATTATAGGAGGATTAACATGGCTGTAATGTGACTTTGAGGGTAAAATGTGTGTAACTGTCATAAAAAATAATATTAGAATGTAAAAAAAAGCACAAAAACTTTATGGCCCCCAAAATAGGCTTAACGTTCTTTATGCAAAATACAGAAAGTTGTTTCTTTTGATTTTGGAGTGAAACAGGACCAGGACAGGTTTCATGAGAATCACCCATAAAGTAATATTAAAATGATATGTAATACTCTATATACATGTAAGGAACATTCCCTTCCACAGTCTTCCTCTTTTGCATTTGGCGATTCGTGTTCTTCGTGCATATCGCCACCTACTGGACAGGAAGGACATTTAATGGCAAAAAATATATTTTTCTAAAAATCACAATTTGTGTTTAGCAGAAGAAAGAAAGTCATACACATCTGGGATGGCATGAGGGTGAGTAAATGATGAGATAATATACATCGAATTCCACTCGATGTAACTGGAGCTGCTTGGATTATTTTAATATCGGTCTGTTCGATTCAGTCACAAAAAGGTACAGAAATATCCCAGTGTTCTGCATTAATCTCACATGTGTCTCCTGTAGAGCTTTAGAGATCTCAACCATGTCTCAAACTGTGCTCAGATACCAAAGTTACCGAATTATCTGTGCAATGATGTACACATTCATTTGACAGATGCAATTTGTTCGTTCTTTATTCTCTTTTATGTAGAGGAGAGGTGAAATTGCACTGTTTGTTGTATGTTGAAAGCCTCGGAGAGAGATTAATGAGTCCATTAACATTAATTAATCAATGCATGAGCTGGTGATTAAACCAGCTGAATCACGCACCCCAAAATAAAGACTCGCACTTATTGTACAGACCATTACCTGCATCAACAGTCCTCTGACATGACACTGTAATGCTGCTGAATGACAGCTGAATTACTGCATGACAATAATGACTGTTTACTTAACACAAAATCTGTCCAATTGTTTGAAGTTTGTGTTGTTTGTGTTTTTTATAAGGGTGGTAATAAATGAGTAGATTGACTCTTTGTAAGTCAATATATGTCATATGTTCGGAACGGTATGTTACCATACTTCATATTTAAACCAAACTACTTTATAGTAATTCTGAAAATGATTATTGATAGAAGGATTCATTGTACTGAGCTCATACTGGGCTAGTGGGGGGGGGGCACTCCCTGCAAAAAACAAAAAACTTTCGTCTTGGACGGCCGAGTGCGTGTGCGTTGTTTACTTGGGGATGAGATGGCAGCAGGATGCACTGTGGGAAGAAGGTAGGCCGGTGGAGGCAGTGTGATGCTCTGGGTGATGTTCTGATGGGACACCTTGGGTCCTGGCATTCATGTGGAAGATACTTTGGCACGTACCACCTATCTAAAGATTGTTGCAGACCAGGTACACCCCTTCATGGCAACGGTATTCCCTGATGGCAGTGACCTCTTTCAGCAGGATAATGTGCCCTGCCACAGTGCAAAAATTGTCCAGGAATGGTTTGAGAAACATGACAAAGAGTTCAAGGTGTTGACTTGGCCTCCAAATTCCCCAGATCTCAATCCAATTGTGCATCTATGGGATGTACCTGGCTCCCATCTTGTTCAACATGCTGCTCTCAGCCATCACACCTATTCCACCTTGTCCTTGGACACATGGTGCTCATATCCAATTCTGCTTGGATGGAAACCTCTTTAATATTCAACGTTTTCAGGCCCGCAATATATCTCTAACTAACATGTCAGATACATGAGATGACTGTGCAGTCACAACCCATACCCCTCAATCCATGCATCATGTCCTCAATACAATCTCCAGCATCTACCAGTCCTTTGGTCTCCAAGTCAATATTCAGAAAATAGAAGTTATTGCACAGTACATCCAGACATATTTCTGAGTTTCCACATCAATGGTGTTCCACTGAAAGTGCTGGACAGCTTCACCAATCTTGGATCCGCACTCTCCTTAGATTTCTCCCTTTCCCATGTAACAAACTACCACATTAGCAAAGCCTCCAGAGCCTTTGGTCACCTATGTACTGTATGAGGGTCTTCGAGAACAAAAATCTGAGAATATACACCAAGGTTGCTGTTTATAACATGGTATGTGTTTCCACTCTCCTTTATTGGGCGGAGACATGGATATATAACCATATTGTGCTCTTGGAGGCCTTCCATGTATGATGTCTTCAAAAAATCATGGGTCTGTCTTGGTAGGATCGGATACCCCATACAGATATATTACATTTACATTTATACATTTGGCAGACACTTTTATCCAAAGCAACTTACAGTGCACTTATTACAGGGACAGTCTCCTCGGAGCAACCTGGAGTTAAGTGCCTTGCTCAAGGACACAATGGTGGTGGCTGTGGGGATCGAACCAGCAACCTTCTGATTACCAGTTACCAGTTATGTGCTTTAGCCCACTACGCCACCACCACTCCACACTAGCCAACATTAACACCCTCTGTATGGAAGCAATGCTGGCCATCTGTCATCATTGCTGGTTTGGGCATGTCATCCGCATGCCAGAACACCGGTTACCACAACAAGACCTGTATGGCCAAACCTCTACAGTAAAACGTGCTGTTGGTTGACAGAAGAGGCGTTTTAAGAACTGCAGCAAAAACATCCTGAAATGCTGTGGTATTGATCCCACTCATGTTAAGACCCTGGCTCTCGACAGATCTGTCTGGTTTGCTTCTTGCGCCAGTGGGAATGAAGAATTGCATCAAGCCGTACAACAGCGGAGGAATGAAAGATGTCCTCAATGCCACAGATGGGCAGCTGGCACTGCCCTAGCATCTGGCTTCTCCTGCCACGGGAGAAAGTATTTTCTGAGGGTTAGGTTTAGGTGTAGGGTTAGGGGATATAATCTATAGTTAGTACAGTATAAAAATCAAAATGTCCATGGATAGTCCTCATAAGGATAGCTGCACCAGTATATGTGTGTGTGTGTTGGTGTTACATACCTACAGTATACCATGATTAGAGTTTATTGGCTACAGCGACAGAGACTCAAATATCAGCGGATAACACGATTTACAGTGTCTCACACAAACACTGGAGCTAGAAAAAGACCATTTCAATTAATGCACAATAGCAATATTTTATATGTATAGTTTATTGCAGATAAATACACTACTTAAATACTGTTATTTACACATGTCTGCCGACATATGGTGACTCCAGTAACAATAAACATGTACTTTATAAGATCTTAGAAGTGAAGTCTCAATTTTGCCCTTTAATATTACAGTGATATATTGATTTATTGTCTTCACATTGCAGTGCATTCACTCATTTGATGTGGCAAACATAGTGAAATTTCCAGACTTTATATTATATAATGACCTGTGTGAGGGTGTGTTGGTTCATTTCAGGTCAGTCCCATTGCAGTGCCTTAAATCCATCAAGCAACATAAAGCATGTGGCTGTGTTGTTCTGCGTGGCCACTTAAATGAAGGAAGTGACAAATGGGTTCAGTTCCTCAGACTGACTTCTCATTATCTATCTTTCTTCAAGCAGATGTCCTTAAAGGTCTGAGAGTTCAGTGATTTTATCATTAATGCATCTCACATTATCAGCTCACCATTACCCTCATTATGTTTTTCACGGGTGAGCTGAGATCTGTATTGTGTCCTGTGAGTCTATCTATTGGTTTGTCCATCCATCAAATATCTTATTTAGGAAACTAGATTTATTTTAGATTTTGGTAAACAACAAAGTTTTTTGTCGGCTTGTCAGAGCCTTGCTTGAATGATTAAAAAAGTATAAAACTTTTCTAACTTAAGCTTGAAGTTTTTGCTTCACAGAACATTTTGGGAACATTTGTTTTTGGTTCCCAGAGCGTTCATTCTTACGTTCTATTTTGGATTTATTTCTTTTGAAAATCAACAAACTCACCGTAAAAAAAAAAAACAACCTTGCTTTGTTGGCACGAGAATGTGCGTTCCAACTAACAATGGAAATGCTTCCCATAACCGCACACTTTGGAGAATGATGACGTTAGGAAATTGACAACAGAGTTTTATTCTAAAATAGATGGTCCATGTGGCCTGATAGAGAGGGAGAGTAATTTAAAGCAGATAATAAAACGGATAGTTCCGGTGATGGATGCTGATTGGTCAACAGCCATGTTTTATTCATGATAAAGCACAGTTCTGACATCTTCACTGAACTTCTATTTGTTTCACTCTGCAGTGGCCTGTAGATGATCGTTATTCTTGTTGCCTAGCAACATTCTGTTTACTCTTTACCACCAGGTACTATCTGGGCAGAAGGATGGCATTTAATGATTTTACTTACAAAATATACAATTTTAATGAACATTTGTGTCCTTAATATATGGATTATGTGGTGACCATTTTATAAAAGCAATAAGACACTCAAGGCTGTGCCATATTGTAAATATAGTTACGGCTGAAGGGGTCCTGCCTAACAACGCCCTTCAACCGTGACTATATTCACAGTATAGCACAGCCTCTCTTGCCTTATTGCTTCATTATAAAATCGTGCCTAACAACGCCCTTCATCCGTGACTATATTCACAATATAGCACAGCCTCTCTTGCCCTATTGCTTCATTATAAAATAATGCCTAACAACGCCCTTCATCCGTGACTATATTCACAGTATAGCACAGCCTCTCTTGCCCTATTGCTTCATTATAAAATCGTGCCTAACAATGCCCTTCAGCCGTGACTATATTCACAGTATAGCACAGCCTCTCTTGCCTTATTGCTTCATTATAAAATCGTGCCTAACAACGCCCTTCAGCCGTGACTATATTCACAATATAGCACAGCCTCTCTTACCCTATTGCTTCATTATAAAATCGTGCCTAACAACGCCCTTCAGCCGTGACTATATTCACAGTATAGCACAGCCTCTCTTGCCTTATTGCTTCATTATAAAATCGTGCCTAACAACGCCCTTCATCCGTGACTATATTCACAGTATAGCACAGCCTCTCTTGCCTTATTGCTTCATTATAAAATCGTGCCTAACAACGCCCTTCATCCGTGACTATATTCACAATATAGCACAGCCTCTCTTGCCTTATTGCTTCATTATAAAATCGTGCCTAACAACGCCCTTCATCAGTGACTATATTCACAATATAGCACAGTCTCTCTTGCCTTATTGCTTCATTATAAAATCGTGCCTAACAACGCCCTTCATCCGTGACTATATTCACAATATAGCACAGCCTCTCTTGCCTTATTGCTTCATTATAAAATCGTGCCTAACAACGCCCTTCATCCGTGACTATATTCACAATATAGCACAGCCTCTCTTGCCTTATTGCTTCATTATAAAATCGTGCCTAACAACGCCCTTCAGCCGTGACTATATTCACAGTATAGCACATCCTCTCTTGCCTTATTGCTTCATTATAAAATCGTGCCTAACAATGCCCTTCAGCCGTGACTATATTCACAGTATAGCACATCCTCTCTTGCCTTATTGCTTCATTATAAAATCGTGCCTAACAACGCCCTTCATCCGTGACTATATTCACAATATAGCACAGCCTCTCTTGCCTTATTGCTTCATTATAAAATCATGCCTAACAACGCCCTTCATCCGTGACTATATTCACAATATAGCACAGCCTCTCTTGCCTTATTGCTTCATTATAAAATCATGCCTAACAACGCCCTTCATCCGTGACTATATTCACAGTATAGCACATCCTCTCTTGCCTTATTGCTTCATTATAAAATCGTGCCTAACAACGCCCTTCATCCGTGACTATATTCACAATATAGCACAGCCTCTCTTGCCTTATTGCTTCATTATAAAATCATGCCTAACAACGCCCTTCATCCGTGACTATATTCACAATATAGCACAGCCTCTCTTGCCTTATTGCTTCATTATAAAATCGTGCCTAACAACGCCCTTCAGCCGTGACTATATTCACTATATATCACGTCCTCTCATGCCCTATTGCTTCATTATAAAATAATGCCTAACAATGCCCTTCAGCCGTGACTATATTCACAATATAGCACAGCCTCTCTTGCCTTATTGCTTCATTATAAAATCGTGCCTAACAACGCCCTTCATCCGTGACTATATTCACAATATAGCACAGCCTCTCTTGCCTTATTGCTTCATTATAAAATCATGCCTAACAACGCCCTTCATCCGTGACTATATTCACAATATAGCACAGCCTCTCTTGCCTTATTGCTTCATTATAAAATCGTGCCTAACAACGCCCTTCAGCCGTGACTATATTCACTATATATCACGTCCTCTCATGCCCTATTGCTTCATTATAAAATAATGCCTAACAACGGCCTTCAGACGTGACTATATTCACTATATTGATTTTTTTTTTCTTTGCCCAGTGATGCCCTGACCAACAAAATATAGCTTTGCATCTTGAACACGGCCTGTCCTCTCTGGGTCTCCGGTTCTCTCTGTGTCGACCCGTCTCTACAGACTCCTTCAGTGCGGTGTGAACACAGTCAGTCACAGTGTGTGCTCACTCACACGATACTTTGACAGCAGCTTTTTTTGTTGATAGTCCTTAAAATGGATCAAATATGGTGCCAATTTATAATCAGTCTTGATTCTGTGGAAGTATCTTAATTTATGTATTTGTGTGACTTTGTGCTGCGAATCATGAATGTATTCTTCCTGCGTTATTCTTTCTGTCTGTTTCAGTTTTGCTAGTCTGAACTGGATGGATGAATTTAGTTGATATTTTTCTTCTAAATAGCGCATAGGTTCATGCTCTGGGTGTCCTGTCCTGTGTGTAAAGGCACAGTGATGGAAAATTGGTAGTTGTCTGGAGGTGTGTCACTCTCTCTCTCTCTCTCTCTCTCACTCACACACACACACACACACACACACACACACTATCTCTCTCTCTCTCTCTCTCTCTCTCTCTCTCTCTCTCTCTCTCTCTCTCTCTCTCTCTGGTTTGGGAGGGGGCGGTGTGGTGATGGTGGTGTGATTCTCTGTTCTTCAGCACCCTTTTGTCTCTGATCGCTCCAGTAAACGGAGAGACCGGCGTCAGTCTGCACGTCTCTGTCCGGTGCCGGGAGCCTTTCCGCGGGGTGTCTTCGGTCCTTTTCGTTGCTGTATCTCCGGAAAAAGTTAGAGGGTATTGTACAGCTTTATGTGCGGAGATAGATTCATTGAATGTGACTGAAGTTCCATCAGAGAGTACAGATCGGATCAGACCGGCTGTTTCTGCGCCAGAGGCACCGGAGATCCCGCGCGTCGTTTCGGCTCCTCTCCTCTCTCCTCTGGGCTGATTCATTGTTACATTCATTCAGCCGGACTGGACTGATACCTTGAGCTCTAACAACTTGAACAACTCCAGGTAACAGAAACATTCTCATTTTGTGTCTTAAGTTATCTTTCTTCACATCACGCAGGTAACAGTAAATACAGCACCTGCTGGTCTGAAGAGGTTTTGGTGGGTGCAGCGCCAGATTTGAATAAAATCGATGTAATCTTCTTCTGGATGTCTGTAAGATGGCTTTGCAGGATACTGTGATTTCGTCTTGCATTAATGAGTTTGGTTTTGGCATATGAAACAATGTCTGACTGCATGTGCACATTGAGATATTTAGTTCTCCTCCAACATTGATGTTTAATGTTATTTGTGGCCAGATATGAAGCAGAAAATGAATGGAAAATAATAGTGACATTTCTGAATCTTACAGTACCATGTTACAGTAATGGTATCAGATCGTACAGATTGATTACCATATTCATATACATGCCATGTCCATTGTGCATGTCCAAAAAAAGCATCCAATTTTGACTGGAACACTGTTGGACATGCAAAACTTAATGGTTTTGCCAATGGTTGCTCTCGCATCAATAGCATCAGTTTATATATAGTTTAAATAATATGTAAAGCGTTGTCATAATTGAACATTTTCATTATTTGTCCCATGGCATTTGTAAACATTTATGAGGGCATTTTTGTCCTATCTTGCAAAAAAAATCTGAATAATGTTATGAGCTTCCCTCACATCTGAATCAAATATAAATGGTGATTTTATGCCATAAAGTGGATACAATGACTAGAATTAAAGGAATATTCTGGGTTTAATACAAGTTCAATCGACAGTATTTGTGGCATAATGTGGATCACCACAAAAATGTGTTTCGACTCGTCCCTCCTTTTCTTTAATAAAAGCACAAGTCTGATCCAGTGAGACACTTATAATGCAAGTCAATGGGGTTTAATCTGTAAACATTCAAATATAGACACGAGACATAAACAATATGTGTGTTACTAAAATCACTTACTAACATTTTTTCCATAAAGTTATGACAAATTTTACAAGTTCGTTACCATGACGACATTACACCATCAAGTATTCCCGGTAATTCAGTAATTCAACCCGGAATGCTCCTTTAAGAAATCACATGTTACTCCACGGAGTCCTATGTGACTCCAGACAGGTCTTCCTTAGCAACCAAATTGGCCCGGTTGCTAGGGAGGGTAGAGTCACATGGCATAACCTCATCATGGTCGCTATAATGTGGTTCTCGCTCTCGGTGGGGCGTGTGGTGAGATGTGTGTGGATGCTGCAGAGAATAGCGTGAAGCCTCCACACACGCTACGTCTCCGTGGTAACGCGCTCAACAAGTCACGTGATAAGATGCGTGGATTGACGGTCTCAGACACGGAGGCAACTGAGACTCGTCCTCCGCCACCCGGATTGAGGCGAGTCACTACGCCGCCACGAGGACTTGGTGCATTGGGAATTGAGCGTTCCAAATTCGGGAGAAAAGGGTAGAGACGGCGAGAGAGAGAGAGAAAAGAAATCCCGTTAAAAATAAGAAATAGAGGAGTTCATTACAGTGTTTTTGTTTTGCAAAAGTTTGTGGTGATTTTTGACACCTTTGATTGCATTTCTGCACCAAGCCCCTGTGAATTTCACTCAAGCATCATTTTCTGTAAAGCTGCTTTGAAACATTGGTATTGTGAAAAGTGCTACACGTTTATCGTGAACTTATATCTGTCTTGATGAGAGGAGAGAGATATCTGTGTCCGTGAGCATTAGGAAGTGTGCTCGACAGGCAGCTGCAGTTCTGGGCGAGAGGTGTACACTATGATCCCGTCCCCCGTGGCAGCTGTACTGAAGTTCTGAAGCGAGATCAAAAGTCCCGGCAGCTGCGGGCAATATATATTCATCCCAACACCTCTTCAGGGTGCTGCCCATGATGTGGAACCTCTCCAGAACTCTATTACACACTGACTGAAGAGCTGTGACATCATAATCACAGGCCACACAGACAGATGCCACTATTGTCCAACATTTCCAATGGGATTGTGTCTGAATTGTGACTTTCACAAATTAAAGGGATAGTTAACCTAAAATAAAAAAACGGTCTTCTTTTACTCACCTACGGAACCCCTGAATCGCACTGTAAAAAATGTTTTTCACTCGAATGAATTTTTTCTCTCTCTCTGTCCAAAAATGTAATTATATTTGTGTTCAAACAACGTCCGGCTGTCTCAAATTTGAAGGAAAAAAATCTATATTTTGAGACAAAAAACATTTTTAGAATTTTTTTTTTTTTTTAATGTTTGAGAGAGAGAGAGAGAAATTTGAGAGATAATTTTTTTTTAGATAACTTTTTTTTTGTTTTGTTTTTTTTTGACGATTTTTATTTGTAGGCTCAGGAAGGCACTAAGTCACCTAAAAAAATAATAATAATTCACAGTGCGGTTCAGGACTTCTATACTCACCCTCATCATGATGTCCAATTCCTGTCTGACTTTCTTGCTTTTTAATGGAAAACAAAAGGTTGACAGCATCAGTCACAAGTTAAAATATGCAGTGAAAGTGAATGGTGACTGAAGCTAACATTCTGTGTAACATCTCCATTTGTGTTCCATGCAATAAAGAAAGACCTACGGGCTCGTAATGACCTGACTGAATTTTCATTTTTGGGTGAACTGTCCCTTTAAGCCTTCCATAATGGGCCATTATGGTCATGTGGATTATAAAATCAAAATGAGAGGTTAGGCTTGAAATAACAAGATTAAACAGTGTTGGGACACAATCTAATTAAGGTACCAACTATCAACACAATAATTGTTTAAACTATGCTAAAAGCTATACGTCAGAGGAAGTAGCTAGATACACTACAAGCTACGCGACAAAAGTAGCTTGCTACGTTTGAAATCTAAAAGACTCATTCAGTTATTGTTTATCAAAGCCATGGTGCATTATAGTACAGGTAAGTGCAATACAGTATACAAGTATAGCGTATGGTGCAATACGTATGTGCACTTTCATCAACGCTACGCCGCTAACTGGTCAAAAATATAGCTTTGCTACTGAAAAGCTGCTTGATTTAAAAACTAGCGAAGCTACCGTCTCGCTGCTCAGAAATGTAGTTAAACTGATCTCATCACTGGGATTAATCAAGGGGTCCTGGTCCAGCTGATGGTTAGATTGGGGTCTGAAAATGAGATGGGCTTTTAGGGGTGAAGGGGGCGAGGGGTGAATAGGTCAGGGTGACCCAAGAGAAATCAGGGCTCAAGGTCAGGTGGTTTGAGTCGTTCACAAATACGATCGATCTGATGGGTCTTTGTTTTTCAGCAACTGATCAATGCTGTGCAACCCCCCCCCCCCCCCCCCCCCCCTCTCTCTTCTCCTGCAGCTGTCTGTCTCTTTGTCTTCCTTAAAGACACAGCCTGCTTTGAAAGCAACTCAACACATTTCTAAAGCTCGTACACATCAGTATATCCGCTTCAGGACACCCAGCACACACACAAACAGTCCATGTTAGCATTGACAGCGATCACTGACACACCGGAAATATTGATTACGATCTACTGTTCTTTCATTCAGACGGACTGGACAGATATTGAACAGACGCAATGAAAGAAAAAAAAAGATTAATTCAATTTATTAATGAATTAATTTGTTTGTAATTGTATTATATCACACTTTTTATATCCCATACCATTTAAATTATACATAATTTTCATGAAATTTAAGCACATTTTCCTCCAATTCCATATATTGTAATGCAACATTTTTAATTTGATTTAATTGATTTTTATAATTGATTTTTTTATGATATCACATATCATTTAAATGTGTAAAGTATTTTTAGGTTATGGCTATAATTTAATCTTATTTTAATGATAATTAAAAATATATATAGTTTTTAGTCTGGATCATTTTTAACAAAATGTTTGATTTCAGTAATAATAATTATTTTTTAGTTAAAAGGGAATTTTTTTTCTTTTTGCAAATTGAATTCTAGAATTTATTGATTTTTTTAATCAATGATAAATCAATGATTTTTTTACCCTTTAATTGTTTTCTTTTGATTTTGGGGTGAAATAACCTAGAAATGTATTTTTGAGATTAACCAATTATTTTTTCATTTATCGGTATCGATCAGATTCTTGACAGTTGTTAATATCAGGGCTTGTGTTTTCTAATTCAAACTGTAAACTCTATTTTTAATGCAGGTTTCTAATGTACTAACTGTAAGCCATCATTTCTACTGTTTATATTGCAATGTTTGATTTTACGTGCGGCATGTACAATTCTAGATAGAAGCTGCATAGCGAGTTGTTTATTATTCTATATTGGTGCATATTATATTATACAAAGTGTTCCTCTGTGTTTGTGTTCAGTATGTGACAGCGGCTGTTTGCTCAAGTCTTTGTCTGTATTTGCAGTATATAAGTCCTGCATCTCTAAGGATCAGGAACTGATAAAGTGAAGCAGACGTGATGTTTCTTTAACAAACACACTGCCGCTCTGCCATGTGCTTTAAACTTTCAGTTGAATGAGCTCTGATGTATTGATCGGTTTATACTGCTGACCATCTGCATGATGGACTTTCTGCAGTGTAGAGGAGCTTTAAATCAGGAAAAAGCCAAACATCACTGTTATTATTGCTCAGACTGAGGGTAAGTCATTTAATCAAACCTCTAACACTAAGTATTAAATGTTCAAAGAGGTTAAAACTGCTCATAACACCTTAGCAACCACATACAACACCCTGGCAACTGCCAAGAATACCTTAGCATCACTTTTTAAAACAACTAAGAACACCATAGCAACACCCTGGCAACAATCTAAAACACCCTAGCAAAAACATGCAACACCATAGCAACCACCCATAATAGCCTAGCAACATACTTAAAACCACTAAGAAAACAGCAGAAACCACATGGCAACACCCTGGCAATGATCCAAAACACCCTTGCAACATGCTTAAAACCAATAAAAACACTTTAGCCACAACATAGCAATGCCATGTCATCCACCAATATCACCCTAGCAACATACTTATAACTACTAGCACCCACATAGTAACACCATGTCAATCACTCAGAACACCCTGGCTAGCAACATCCTTAAAACAACTCATAACACATACCAATCCCCTAGCAACCATCCAGAACAGCCTAGCAAACACCTGCAATGCCATAGCAACTACCCATAACACCCAAGCAATATACCCTAATAACATACTTAAAACCACAAAGAACACCTTAGCAACCACATAGCAACACCCATGACAACCATCCAAAACACCCTAGCAACATACTTAAGATCACTAAGAACAACTTAGGAACCACATAGCAACACCCTGGAAACCACACAGAACACCCCACCAACATACGTAAGACCACTAAGAACACCTTAGCAACCACATTGCAACACCCTAGCAACCACCCAGAATACCCCAGGAACATTCTTAAGACATGTAAGAACATCTTACAGCCACATATCAGCACTCTGGGAAGCCCCCAGAACACCCCAGTAATATACTTAAGACCAATAAGTACACCTTAGCAACCACATTGCAACACCCTAGTAACCACCCACATAGCAACACTCTGGAAGCCCCCAGAAGACCTTGGCAAGCAACATCCTTAAAACCCCTAAGAACACCTTAGAAACAACATAGCAACACCCTAGCAACCACCCAGAACACCCCAGCAACATACTTAAGACCAATAAATACACCTTATCAACCACATTGCAACACCCTAGCAACACCCAGAACACACCAGCAACATACTTAAGACCTCTAAGAACAACTTAGTAACCATATAGCAACACTCTGGCAAGCACCCAGAAGACTCTTGCAAGCAACACCCATAAAACCACTAAGAACATCTTAGCAACCACATTGCAACAACCTGGCAACCACCCAGGGCACCTCAGCAACCCATGTACTTAATACCTCTAAGAACAACTTAGCAACCACATAGCAACACCGTGTCAACCACACAGAACAATCCAGCAACATCCTTAAGACCATTAAGAACACTTAAGCAACCACATAGCAACATTCTGAGAAGCACCCAGAAGACCCTGGAAAACAACTTCCTTAAAACATATCCTCCTTTGGGTGGCAGGTGTTCGAGCGGGTCAGCCACTAATCGCAGGGCTGGTGGTTCGATTCCCAGCCCACATGACTCCACATGCCGAAGTGCCCTTGGGTAAGACACTGAACCCCAAGTTGCTCCCAATGGCAGGCTGGCACCTTGCATGGCAGCTCTGCTGTCATTGGTGTGTGAATGTGTGTGTGAATGGGTGAATGAGTCAACAGTGTAAAGCGTTTTGAATACCGTTAAGGTTAAAAAGACCATTTACCATGAGTGTGGCGTGAGCAACGCATTGCGCTTGGGCTTTCACATTGGCCGCGTCTCTTTTCAAGGTTCATGCAGCAATGGAGGACAGTCACTTGCACTTGTTTACCAGCATACTTGGTCGTGATTGGTTCATATGTCAAAGCCCCTTTCAAGACAAGTCAGTCCACTCAGTGTTAGTATTATAATCTGATAACAATAGCTTTATAAATTGTGCTGCTTTAACTCAGCTAATGCATATATGCGTTCTTGAGTTGATTTTGTCTAAAAGGTGGTTGGCTCTTGTATGGCGGGCGTTCCAGTTTCTCCCATTCATTTTAATACCAGTGGGCTGTCTCTTCTAATAAGTCTCTGTATATACAACATGGGCAAAAGTCCTGCTGATTATTTATTTATTTATTCTTTCCTTTATTTAGTTACTTTTTATTTGTTTTTATGCAGATCTATAAATTGTAATGTATAGTAGGTTTGGTTAAAATATAGTTTATTTGCTTTTGCGTCCTTTCTAAAATCTCCTGATTATTATAGTTTTCTGCTACACCCAGAGCCGGTGAGTTCAGCGTGCGCTGCACGGCAAAAATAGGCTTGGTGCCAAAACTATCCGCTCACTGCTGCGTCTGGGGCACTTCACCTCGTGACTCACACTTGCAATGTGAAGAGTCTAACTGTTTACATGGGTGCTGAAACAAAAATGCACTGCTCATGCTCCGCTCACACAGGATATATGAAACCTTAGCAACCACATAGCAACACCCTAGCAACCACCCAGAACACCCCAGCAACGTACTTAAAACCACTAAGAACAACGTAACAACCATACTGTAACAATGCCTTGACAAACACCATCTACAACCTAACAACCACATAGCAACACCCTAGCAACCACCCAGAACACCCCAGCAACATACTTAAAACCACTAAGAACAACGTAACAACCATACTGTAACAATGCCTTCACAAACACCATCTACAACCTAACAACCACATAGCAACACCCCAGCAACCACGCGGAACACCCCAGCAACATACTTAAAACCAATAAGAACGACGTAACAACCATACTGTAACAATGCCTTGACAAACACCATCTACAACCTAACAACCACATAGCAACACCCTAGCAACCACCCAGAACACCAAAGCAACAAAATTAAAACCACTAAGAACAACATAACAACCATACTGTAACAATGCCTTGACAAACACCATCTACAACCTAACAACCACATAGCAACACCCTAGCAACCACCCAGAACACCCCAGCAACATACTTAAAACCACTAAGAACAACATAACAACCATACTGTAACAATGCCTTGACAAACACCATCTACAACCTAACAACCACATAGCAACACCCTAGCAACCACCCAGAACACCCCAGCAACATACTTAAAACCACTAAGAACAACATAAGAACCATACTGTAACAATGCCTTGACAAACACCATCTACAACCTAACAACCACATAGCAACACCCTAGCAATCACCCAGAACACCCCAGCAACATACTTAAAACCACTAAGAACAACATAACAACCATACTGTAACAATGCCTTGACAAACACCATCTACAACCTAACAACCACATAGCAACACCCTAGCAACCACCCAGAACACCCCAGCAACATACTTAAAACCACTAAGAACAACATAAGATCCATACTGTAACAATGCCTTGACAAACACCATCTACAACCTAACAACCACATAGCAAAACCCTAGCAACCACCAGAACACCCCAGCAACATACTTAAAACCACTAAGAACAACATAACAACCATACTGTAACAATGCCTTGACAAACACCATCTACAACCTAACAACCACATAGCAACACCCTAGCAAGCACCTAGAACACCCCAGCAACATACTTAAAACCACTAAGAACAACATAACAACCATACTGTAACAATGCCTTGACAAACACCATCTACATCCTAACAACCACATAGCAACACCCTAGCAACCACCCAGAACAGCCCAGCAACATACTTAAAACCACTAAGAACAACATAACAACCATACTGTAACAATGCCTTGACAAACACCATCTACAACCTAACAACCACATAGCAACACCCTAGCAACCACCCAGAACACCCCAGCAACACAATTAAAAGCACTAAGAACAATCTAACAACCACATAGCAACAACCTAGCAACCACCCAGAACACACCAGCAACATACTTAAAACCACTAAGAACAACATAACAACCATACTGTAACAATGCCTTGACAAACACCATCTACAACCTAACAACCACATAGCAACACCCTAGCAACCACCCAGAACACCCCAGCAACATACTTAAAACCACTAAGAACAACATAACAACCATACTGTAACAATGCCTTTACAAACACCATCTACAACCTAACAACCACATAGCAACACCCTAGCAACCACCCAGAACACCCCAGCAACAAAATTAAAACCACTAAGAACAACATAACAACCATACTGTAACAATGCCTTGACAAACACCATCTACAACCTAACAACCACATAGCAACACCCTAGCAACCACCCAGAACACCCCAGCAACATACTTAAAACCACTAAGAACAACATAACAACCATACTGTAACAATGCCTTGACAAACACCATCTACAACCTAACAACCAAATAACAACACACTAAAACTCATATAGAACACATGAACAACTCTCGGAAAGTAACTTGTAACATTGTGTGCAATCACACAAGCATCTCAGTGCCGTCAGCTCAGCGTTCTTCAGTGGTTCACATGCATAATTAATTGTCTTGATAAGTGTAAGTTCACTGGATGGACTCTGGCGGCACGCCAGACACAAGACGACACAAGCACACTATCACAGATATCACGTCTCTCTGTCTCTTTCATTATGACTGAACTCTGAACTGTGAAGGTCAGTCAGATGTATAAATGTTACATTCGTTCAGAACATTTCAGCTTGATTCTGTGGTTATTGCTGACTGCTTTCACTCTTGAAGGGATATGAAAAAATTAAAGTTCTGTAATCATTTACTGATTTTGCAGATTGTAGATGCTGCTCTTGGAGCACATTTTGAGACATTGGTGAGATCTTTGGTGAAACTCTTATGCCTCATTACATTTTCAAATACTTTGTGCAGTTGCTGAAACTTTCACCTGCCGTATTTAGTTTCAGTGTCTGCTATAGTTTACATCCACGTTGCTCCTTAAGCCCTATTCAGACAGGATTAGTTTTATATGGGGACGTGGGGTTATGTAATATTTACCAGAGCTTCTCAGTAATTTTAATCCCGTGTGAATCAGTCATGGCTGTAATTTTTACAGACCTTCTACGGACTTTGCGTTCCTGCAGTGGTAAAAATGACAGCGTGTTTTACATTCTTTAATACTGCCTGTAAAAATAACTCCTAGTCATATTAATCCAGTGTGAATTGCCATGTTAGTAAAAAGCCTGTAAATTTGCACTTTCTAGCCCTTGAACCCTTAAAATATCACTGTTTCTTAAGTTCTCCGAGTACCTGAAGTGGATATTGGTTGAGGGAATACACCAGAAAAGGGAAGACACGCTTCACAACTTTAGATAATGCAGGCTGTTGTGTTTGACATGCTAGCAACCACAAGTTGCATACTAAAACATACTATCAACACATAACTACATGTTATCAACCACTAGCTACATGCTAAAACACACTAGCTACACAAAATTACATGCTAGCAACCGCTAGCTACATGCAAATACATCCTTGCAACTTATAACTACATGCTAACAACCCCTAGCTACATGCTAAAACATACTAATAACACATAACAACATGCTAGCAACCACTAGCTACATGCTAAAACATACTAGCAACACATAACTACATGCTAGCAACATCCAACTACATGATAAAACATGCTAGAGATGCCTACCTACATGCTAAAACATACTATCTTGTAATATTTCAACCATTCAATCTGACTGACTGAAGAGCCTTTAAAAAATTTTCATGTGGTTATTATTATTATTATTATTATTATTGCAATTTTGGCATTTTTTATTGTTAGACGATTCATAAGACAAAGGTTGAGGAATACTAAAGAGGTTTCAGCATAACTCCAAAAAATGAATGCGGTAAAGGAGATGGAATGAGGTCCAGGGTCACTAAAGACCAAATTAATTAATAACTTAGTTTTAAGTATGAATAGTGTGAAGCATGAAGCTAGATAATGCAGGATTACATTAACCCAGGGTTAAAAATGTCCCAGTTTAACTATGACTGTATTTCAGCACTGGACAGCTCCCATGTTTTTGCTGTTCTGCTTCAGATGATTCATTCACTTATTTCATTACTGTAGTGGAACACACTGGAGAATAATTCACTTACATTGAAGCAGGGACTCGATTCATATCTAGAGACCAGAATATGATAGAGATTTGGGGCTGAACTCTTTACACTTTGACCAGAAAACAACCAGCCACTTCATTGTACTGTGAATATATTTCATGTGATATTACAATATAAGGAAACATTATGCTTGAAAGTAGCAAAATCTCATCTAAAATGAAAACAGAAACATGCTTCAAAGCACACACAAAAACATGTTGAATTTACTAAAACAACACAATTCTAGAACATTTTGTCACAAATTAATTTTGTTGTGTTCTATCCATTTAAATTTGTAAAATTGAAGTTTTCCCTAATTCTATCAATCACAAAGTGAAATATGATTTCTGTAAGTCATCAAATACAAACTTCTTTTTTATGCTCTGATAACTGCTTCTGTAATTACAGAATATAATTAGGGGCGAAAGATCTCGGTTGTTTTCGTCCGTTTTCTTCTTCTTCTTCCGCTTCAGCTTCTTCTTCCGCTCTTGAGTCTATGGCCGCCCATAGAACCACTTGCGGGAAATGTATGAAATTTGGCACACAGATAGAGGACAGGTTGATGTGTCATCACAAACTCTCTATCGCCACCAACTGCCCAAATTTGCACTCGCGTTTATGTTAACAACTTTTGAAGTGTGAGTCCTAGAAATAAAGTTTTTTCAAAATATTTTTTTCCTCTGATTCCTTGGCTCAAGACGAATTGCACCCTATGACGTAATTTTCCGGCATGAAAATGTTTCCGCCATTTTGAATTTTCTGAAAAACCTACTTTTTCGAACTCGTCCTAGGCCGTTGGTCCGATTTGCACAAAAATTGGTCTGCATCATCTAGAGGCACTCACAACAAAAAGTTATTTGCAGAAGTTTGATAAACCATACCGTTGTCGAATGGCGCTTCAACGAATTTGACGAAGAACATGCAAAATTGAACTTGAGGCTGTGTCTACGCAATGTTTGAGGGATTGGGATGGAACTTGGTACGTGTCATCACCATTAGGCCCTGAGGTTACCTGCAGCATTTTGGCACACTGCCCCCTATTGGTCAGGAGATAGCGAAAATATGTTTCTTGGCTAATAACATTTGAACACTTTTGCCAAAAAATAATGCAAATTGTCTCTTTAGATCAAGTGCTACATACTGAGCCGAACAATACCACAATTTCCTTTGTTGGCCATTTTGGATGTCGGCCATTTTTTATTTAGTCATAAAATACTGTATTTTACGAACGACTTGCCGTATAGTTACGAAACTCGGTATGTGTCTTTGGCACCATGCTCTGAAGGGACTCAAAAAGTCTCGGGACAGTGCCACCTTGTAATCAAAAATCATGAAAAATTGCAGCACCTAGCTACATGCTGAAACATATTAGAAACACATAACTACATGCTAGCAACCCCTAGCTGCATGCTGAAACATACTAGAAACACATAACTACATGCTAGCAACCCCTAGCTGCATGCTGAAACATACTAGAAACACATAACTACATGCTAGCAACCCCTAGCTGCATGCTGAAACATACTAGAAACACATAACTACATGCTAACAACCCCTAGCTACATGCTAAAACATACTAGAAACACATAACTACATGCTAGCAACCCCTAGCTACATGCTAAAACATACTAGAAACACATAACTACATGCTAGCAACCCCTAGCTACATGCTAAAATATACTAGCAACACATAACTACATGCTAGCAACCCCTAGCTACATGCTAAAATATACTAGCAACACATAACTACATGCTAGCAACCCCTAGCTACATGCTGAAACATACTAGAAACACATAACTGTGGAGTGGTGGTGGCGTAGTGGCTAGAGCTCAGGGCTGCTAATCAGAAGGTTGCTGGTTCGATCCCCACAGTCACCACCATTGTGTCCTTGAGTAAGGCACTTAACTCCAGGTTGCTCCGGGGGGGGATTGTCCCTGTAATAAGGGCTCTGTAAGTCGCTTTGGATAAAAGCGTCTGCCAAATGCATAAATATAAATATATAATATAAATATACATAACTACATGCTAGCAACCCCTAGCTACATGCTAATACACACTAGAAACACATAACTACATGCTAGCAACCCCTCAAATTGAAAATTGACCTAATCCAACCAAATTATTTTGGCTCAATGATATGAATTCAATCTGATTGAAAGACATTAAATTACTTGCATGAACTTTAAGGTGATGAACCTCATCAAACAGGTCAATGTCTGTATAAAAGCTCATATACGTGCAATACGCTGATTACTCCCAATAATCAGTTTACTTAACAAATCTGACAAAGCAAGAAACCTGTGTTTACATGAGGCACTCAACAGCTGCACACATCGGATGAGTCGGTGAGAAAGGTGTTTGCATGCCACGCAAAATCGACGTAATGGGCAAAAATCTACCCGTGCCGACCGGTTTATCCGTACGCCATTTATGACCTTACACCGATAAAGGAACGGCTTTTATTGCACTTACATGACGGCATGCATTGTCAGCTTATTAAGCATAATCAGTGTAAGAACGAGCATGTAACCGCACCGATGACTTTTCAATAACTAGAGTTATAAAAAACTAAATAAAAACAATACATTGGGTCATTTGATTAGAGAAAAATACTGTACCGTAACAAAGCAAAGCATTATACATTGACTCTGTGTATTTGTATGTTCTGCATGTATGATTTCAAATTTTTTCCTGTTCATTTACATTTTGTCATTTAGCGACACATTTATCCAAGGTGACTTACACATGAGGAACACAGCATGCAACATGCCATACAAAAGTCAACAATAAACTTTAGACTAAAGACTTTTTCACCTTTCACTAATGTAAATCTCTCTGTGAAAGAAACGTAACCTGCTTTTAATCTTCAACGTCTCTGTCCTCAATTCTTCCTCTTCTGTCATTTCATTGGTCTGCACTGGAGGTCTCTCCCAGCCCCTCCTCAGCCAATCACAACAGCCCGTGTTATGGCCAGTAAAAAGACAAAGGAATGTGTTTCTTTGTGTTTGGTTATTGTCCATTCTCCTCACGTGACACACAGTCAGACACTGATATAAAGTGCCTTCAAGCATGTTTTAGTTCATTGATCACATGATCACAGCAGGATTTGTGTTTTCAACAGAGCGCAAATGTGATAATTACAGTATATTAAAATGACAGTTATGTATACACAATGTAAAATGTTTCGTTTCTAAATTAACTTGTTTTATTCAAGTTTATTCAAAATAATAATTTTATGTCTGAATCAACCTGACTACATTAGGACGGTTAGATCACGTAAAAAGTGTTTTTTTAAGGCAAAAACTGTTTTTTACAGTGCGTTTATTAAATAGTCGCTACTGCATGTTTAGTATATCATTTATAATGCTAAGTATTCTTTATTTAGAGTGATAAATTAATATTGAAATACTCAATAATAATATAAAAACATTATTTTAAGGCCTATATAAAGAGATTTTCTGGAGTTAATTCACTATAAATAGTGAATTTATACATATGCAAACATTACTGCTGAATACAGTATCTTTCTCTGTTTAAACAGACTTTATAAACGTGTTAACACGCAGACTGTCATCGTCAGCGAGTGTGATCTCATGTCCGTATGCAAAAGACCATGTGGCATTTCTTTCTCCACGGTTTGTCTCCCGGTATTCCGTGGAAACCATGGCAACCAGACTGCTGGTGAACACTTGGCACTGTGAGCCACGGCTGGCTATAATAAGCAATGTATCAAATACATCAAAACACGCAGCTACGTTGGGACAGTTATTGGGGTGGTTAATGCTAATTAGCATGCTAGCCCTCTGGTTTTACTGTTTTACTATTAGTCTGTTTCTCGTTGGATTTCATGGCTGGTTTAGAGGTTTATTATCTGAGGTTTCTCCTGGTTCAGAGGTGATTCTCGTATTTTAATGATGTTCTCAGCTGTGCAAAATGGCTGTGAGACACTTCTGGCCAGTGGCTAGACATTCATTTGTCTGTTTCTCATCGACTAGCTCTGTAAATATGTCTGACATATGTGTCTGGTTGAACCAATGATCAGAAATGTATGTTGCTGTAAATATACAACACACATTGTATGTGTTAAAGATGAAGTGTGTATTACTTTGAATGTCACAATGCAACGTTCTCTTGTCCCAGCTTAAAGCAATTCAATATTCAATACAAGTTAAAGGATTAGTTATCCCAATAATGTAAATTCAGTCATTGTTTACTCACCGCTGTGTTGTTGTAACTCTATATGACTTTCTTTCTTGTTCTGAACACAAAGGGAGAAATTGTGAATAAATGTTGTGCTCAGTGATGTCATACAATGGCAGTTTATGGTGACCACCTCTTCAAAAGAACACAAAAGTATAATTCAGAAGTCTAATTAATTATTCATGAGCTCATGATTGTTATGAAAGTATCCGATAAGATTTGATGAGAAACTGAAATCTGATGTATTATTTAGTGTAAATGTTCACTGTTGATCTCCTGTGTGTGTTCATGATAGGACACGAGAGCAACAGTTCACACAGACCCCTCACGACATGGGGGCGTTCAAGAGAAAACTCGTTTGATCTAAAAACAGTGATAGTGACAACAGAACACAACTGCACACAAAACAGAGAACAGAACTTACTAAACATGTCTGGGGAGTTTGTAGTCGAAGAATTGATGCATTTCTATGCTCAGCCTTATTTTTATGAATGGAGTATTCGTAAATCAAACAGAAACATAGACACATAAAAGATACATTTGCTATGTTAATCAGAGTTTTTGTCCTTGTGAAAAGGTGACGATACAGTCTATCGATCACTTGTTTTCTATTTTCGGCATCGCACAGCTAAATCCGTTCACTGTGAACTCAAAAAAACTTTTTTAAAAAAAAATAAGGCTGGGCACAGAAATGCATCAATTCTTCAATTACAAAGTATTCAGACATGTTCAGTAAGTTCTGTTCTCTGTTTTGTGTGCAGTTGTGTTCTGTTGTCACTATCACTGTTTTTAGATAAACAAAGCGAGTTTTCTCTTGAACGCCCCCATGTCAAATCATGAACGCACACAGGAGATCAACAGTGAACATTTACACTAAATAATACATCAGATTTCAGTTTCTCATCAAATCTTATCGTATACTTTCATAACAATCATGAGCTCATGAATAATTAATTAGACTTCTGAATGATACTTTTGTGTTCTTTTGAAGCTTGAAGAGGTGGTCACCATAAACTGCCATTGTATGACATCACTGAGCACAACATTTATGCACAATTTCTCCCTTTGTGTTCAGAACAAGAAAGTCATATAGAGTTACAACAACACAGGGGTGAGTAAACAATGACTGAATTTACATTTTTGCGTGAACTGTCCCTTTAAGCTCAATAGACAGCAATTGCAGAATAATGTTCAATACCACAAAAACATTATTTCAATAATTGTTTATATTTTTTATTTAAAAAATAAAAAGAAGAAGCTAAAGCCACAGTTACAGTGAGACGTTCATGGAAGTCAGTTTCAAATGTAAAGCCACATCATGTAAACATTATGTTTTAACACGATTTTAGTGTGATAAAATCAATTACAATGTTCACAGCATTACATCGTCATTGCAACAAAGTTGTAAAATTAGATATAATGAGATAAATATATAGTTTGCATGTGCTGCGTGCTTTAAATGTGAGCGCTTGTGAACTTTTAGATCTCCTTTACGAACACCATCATGAGCATCGCACGCTCCGTTTATAGCAGCTGACGGCAATCAGAGCGCTAATTCACTTTTGTAGTGCAAGACACATACAAACTGCATATTTATTCTAATAAATAGTATCCTTTTGCAGTTTTTATTAATTTATTTAAACACCATTTTCATGATAAAATTGAAATAAACTGTTGATCTAAATTCAAGAAGAAGAAAAAACAGGTATCGGTACACATACTCGTTCTCAAAACTTTTTATACCCGGACATCCCTAGATATGACGCTTTGAAATTAAGGTAACATGTTTAATATCTTTAAAGCCACCGTCTGTAGATGTGAGCTCGGAAGAGCTTTTTAACTTCCTCTTGAGAGGAACGGGAAAGCTTTGATTCAGTCAGGAAGAATGGCTCCTTTTGTTTATCTGCTCTTAGCAGGAAAGATTTATGCGCCTTCGCACTATAGACAGCTGTACGGTCACTGAGTGTGTATACAGCTGTCTTCTGCCAACCTGTGAGCTGTTCTGCTGCATCTGTACGTGTCTGGGTTTGTTTTAGATATTAGACATACAATATAGCCAATACTGTACAAATAAGAAACAATATCAGTAAAGTATGGAAGCCAGATCTCACCACGGATTACAATAATAAAACAATTCATTCTTGCTTTATATCTCGTGAGTGTGAGTCGCAGTTTTGAGAAAAGTCATAATAGCAAAATCCAAAAATTAAAGGCTTATAACTCGACAGAAAAAATAAATAAAAAAACAAGTGTTTGGTATCATTGTAAAGAAAATGTTCACATTTTTAATGATATAGATTATGATATATTCTGAGACTCTCAAACTAAGAAACTGCTGAGAAAAATGTATCATGCCAATCGTTTCTGACAAAAATTTAGTTGATACGACAAAGCAATCAAAAGTTATAACATTACTAAAATATAAAAAATATAAAGTATATGGCGAATAAAACCGATTCTGATTAATTGTAAAAGTTCCCGCATACATTTGTCACTCATATTTGGTATCATTTGAAAGCTTAGAATATGAACTTTTCGGCAAATCAGAAATCAGCGCCACCTAGAAGTGATGATGTGTATGAATATAACGGTTTTTCACAGCACACTTCAATAGGCAAGTCATGTCAAATGAAAGCTCTCGTTCTCAGGAATGTGACTGTACAGTTTATTTTGTTTCCCAAACACCACAGTTTGAATAATTATCAAAAGAATCACAAAGTGAAATATGATTTCTGTAAGACAACAAAGACAAATGTCTCATGTCTGTTCTGATCACTGCTGATGTAAAGCCCCAAAGTAGCCAAAACTTCATATCAGCTCTTACCTTTGGCTGTTTTCTTCAAAATTAGCCTTTTTTTTTTTTTTTACTTGTCTGTGAGTTTGCTTGGTAAAATAATCCAATGTTATATCTCAGATGTCCAGAACACAATTGCAGCAGAAAAAGCATGCTGAACAAATCATTGGCAAAATATGGCAAAATGGACTCAGCTGTCCCTTGAGTCCAAGATTGAGCTTCTAGACCATTCAGAGGCCGAGATATCCCATGAAACAGTGTGGAACATGTATGCCATCCAAAATAGGCTGGATGTCAATGGTGTGATTGCTCAGCCGAGTTAAAGCACCACCTACATTTCAGATGTGTATCTTGTGAAAGATGAAAAATACGTATTTCTAGTACTTGCTTACATGTATTGGAATAAAATAAGACTTTTTGCAGGAAGATAGAGCAAACAGAACCAGAATTGCATGCTTTTGAAGATAGGACTAAAAATAATAATTTTCATGAGATTAGGTTCAGTAAATATATTACTTAACTAATAGTACCATACTTACAGTATCCATTTCGCAAGATTATAATAAACAGCCTAAAATTGTTGACTAGGTGGGCAGTTTCTAAGCCTTTAGAAGAGAGCTAAAGATATCAAGAGTTGAATTTGAAGTACAGATTACATTTATTCAGTCACAATTCAGCACACAGACTTCAAAAGCATGCTGGTCTCTCTCCATAGTTTCTGGTTTTGAAACCAAATGGCTGATTTCATAGAAACTGGAGTTTTCATATCAACACTCATGCCCTCAGACAAACTGGCACTGAGAGTGGACACACACACAAACCAATCAAACACAAACTGCAGCTGCGACACAAAGCGAATGATCCAGTGGCAGCCAATTACTGCTGCCGACATGCACCGCGCCGAGCACATCCAAAAGACATCTGACAGCATCAGTGTCAGCCACGTCTCGCTTTGATGCAGTCACAGAAGGAGGGAGACGGGTGGCTGAGTTTGTGCAGTGTGTGTTTTGGAGCAATCTTTTGGGATCAAGGGTGTAGAAACAGAGTAAAGAGAGCGAGATTAAATAAGTAAATGCCAAGTGGAATTAACGCTTCACTATTTTCACAAAAGGCTCAAAATTCATTTCAGACATGCAAAGAGCTTTAAATTCTCATGAGTGACTTTGCAAACTTAGTAAAGGCACTTTGAATATCTAAAATTAATTCTGAGCCTCTTGAGAAAGTAAAGAAGCATTGTCATTTTTAACGATGAGAGTTTATAGGGATAAGAATATAAATTCAGTTATCAACACAACAACTAATGGAGAAGTGAGGCAGATTCTCAATGTTTCATTGGGATTCACATTAACGTGACTCACTTGACATTTAAGACAAATATCACACAAATATCTTTGTCAGGTTGACTTCTGACATATAACTTGTTTTGTGAGCTTTCAATCATTTGTCTTTAAAATTGTACTTTATTTTTTAATCATTCCCAGAGGAAAATATTATTGCTCAGAGGTTTCTCTTTCATAGCTCTGTAGACTTTAATGGAGTATCAGCTCTGTCTCAGTTGTTTCACCTAATTGGATGAATAAAAATAGTCACGAATGAGTCAATTGTTGACACAGTACAGTGAGAGTATAGAGCTTTAAAATGAATGTAAAGAGCATTAACGTAGCTCAGATGGTCTTAGAGGAATTTCTGAGAAATGTTTTGAGATTATAATTGCCCCTTGGGGATTAATATAGTTGTATTGCATTGTATCGTATCAAATCGTATTGTATTGTGTCGTACCTTAACGATATGTGTTGTGTTGTTTCGTATCGTATTGCATCTCGACTGCGTGCATTAATTTTCTCCATTGGTTTTTACACGGATTATTGCATCAATCTCAAACATCTGATGATTGGGAAGCACACAGATCTCAAACCCTCACCGCTCAAGAACAACAACATCAACAACAAACAATTGCGGTAAGTCATGGCATCCGCTCATGTTATTGCTTCCTGCATTACATGCCACATGTTTACTATAGCTTCTTCCGTCAGCAGTGAGGGATGCACATGTGATAAATGTAAGGAATTAGTCAGACTGATGGAGAATTTTAATAGATACTGATAGGTAGGATAGGTATATACTGTTTTGATGCGTGTAGTACAGCGAGCAACATGCATACTTTGATTCCTGCTGTAGAGCCCCCGCAGCAGGGCGAATGGATGACTTCTCGGCTGCATACTCGCTCCGCAAAGCGACACCACTCTCCCGCTCCTGTTAGGGTTTCCAATTGATTCTGAGAGCAGTGATGCACCCACTGAGAATCATGTTGAAATAGCTCTTGTTATTGGTGATTCTATTGTAAGGAATGCGGAAATAGAGACTCCAGCCACTATTGTCAAATGCATTTCGGGTGCCAGAGCGTCTGACATCAAATCAAATTTACAAGTGCTGGCTAATGCTAAATGTAGATTTTCTAAAATTGTTATTCATGTCACTTATGATGTCCGGCTTCGCCAGTCGGAGATCACTAGAGATAATGTTAAAGAGGTGTGTGAACATGCAAAAATTATGTCAGACACTGTAATGTGCTCTGGCCCCCTCCTTGCTCATCTTGGTAATGAGGTTTATAGTAGATTAGTGTCACTGAATGGCTGGAAGTCTGAGTGGTGTCCGTAGAATGAAAATTGATGTCCAATGAAAATTCGCAATTCTCCAAATTAGCAAAGTGTATCAATGAAATCAAAGATTGGATGGCCAGAAATTTCCTTCTACTCAATTCCGACAAAACAGAGGTAATAATGATTGGATCAAAAACCTCAAAAGCCAATTAAATATAATTTGACTCTCATTGTACTGTTACATTGTCCTCTACAGCAAATAACTTAGGTGTTATATTTGATACCAATCTCCATCCATCCATCTTCAACCTCTTATCTGAAGTCGGATCACGGGGGCAGCAGCTCCAGCAGGGGGCCCCAAACTTCATTATCCCGAGCCACATAAAACAGCTCTGACTGGGGGACCCTGAGGCATTCCCAGGCCAATGTGGAGATGTAATCTCTCCACGTGCCTGAAACACCTCCCTAGGGTGCTGCCCAGGGGGCATCCTTACCAGATGCCCAAACCACCTCAACTGACTCCTTTCCACGCAAAGGAGCAGTGGCTCTACTCCGAGCTCCTCACGTATGACTGAGCTTCTCACTCTATCTCTAAGACAGAAGCCCGCCACCCTTCTGAGGAAACCAATTTTGGCGTTTGTACTTGCAACCTAGTTCTTTCGGTCATGACCCAGCCTTCATGACCACTGGTGAGGGTAGGAACGAAAATTGACCGGTAGATCGAGAGCTTTGCATTCCGGCTCAACTCTCTTTTCATGACGGTGCGATAGAGCGAGTGCAATACCGCCCCCGCTGCCCCAATTCTCCGGCCAACCTCCCGCTCCATTGTCCCCTCACTCGTGAACAAGACCCTGAGGTACTTGAACTCCTTCACTTAGGTCAATACCGCCTTTCCTACCTGACGTATGCACTCCATCGGTTTCCTGCTGAATCTGTCCTTTGAATATCTACTTACCAATGTTTGTATAACAGCATTCTTCCACCTCAGAAATATTGCTAAGTTACGACACATGCTCTCTCTTGCTGATGCTGAAAAACTAATTAATGCGTTTGTGACCTCAAGACTAGAATATTGTAAAGCACTACTTGGAGGATGTCTTACAAGTTCAATAAATAAACTTAAATTGGTTCAAAATGCAGCTGCCAGAGTGCTGACCAAGAAATATGACCATATTAGCCCAATCTTATCATTATTACATTGGCTACCTGTTAAATTTCGTATTCATTTTAAAATTATGTTACTACATACAAAGCTTTGAATGGTCTAGCTCCACAGTACTTAATTGACCTTCTGACATGCTATATTACATCACGTTCATTACGATCACAAAATTCTGGCTTTTTAATAATTCCAAGAATATAAAAACTCAGAGGCCTGGGTAGCTCAGCGAATATTGACGCTGACTACCACCCCTGGAGTTGCGAGTTCAAATCCAGGATGTGCTGAGTGACTCCAGTCAGGTCTCCTAAGCAATCAAATTGTCCCGGTTGCTAGGGAGGGTAGAGTCACATGGGGTAACCTCCTCGTGGTGGTGATTAGTGGTTCTCTCAATGGGGCGTGTGGTGAGTTGTGTGTGGATCGTGGAGAGTAGCATGAGCCTCCACATGCTGTAAGCCTCAGCGGTGTCATGCACAATGAGCCATGTGATAAAATGCGCAGATTGACGGTCTCAGAAGCGGAGGACACTGAGATTTGTCCTCCGCCACCCAGATTGTGTTGAGTAACCGTGCCAGCACGAGGACCTACTAAGTATTTGGAATTGGGCGTTCCAAATTGGGTGAAATGGGGATAAAAAAATAAATCCAAAAAAAGAACATCAAAATACTCAAAAGGAGGTAGATCCTTTTCATACTTGGCTCCTAAACTATGGAGAACAATAACACAGTTTCGAGATGCAGACACACTCACTCAGTTTAAGTCTAGACTAAAGACTCATCTATTTAGCCAGGCAGACACCTAATTTATCTTTCAACTCGCAATTAGGCTGCTTTAGTTAGGTCTGCCAGAACCAGAAACATCCATCATGATCTATAACTCTGCATAACATTGAATGGCATCTATGCTAATATTATTCTATTTGTTTCCATGTCGCAACCTCTGGATGGGTTACCAGAGCCGGCCAGATCCAGCTCTGCTCTTGCTTGGTGTCAGACTCCACTGCTATGTGTCTCTGAGAGATGACAACATAATACAGCCGGTGCCAGCCAGATATCATTTCAGTCTTTTGACTTCACATTATGGGTGGCTCAGCAGCTGAGGCTCTGGGTTACTGGCTTACTGACCAGAAGGTCGGGGTTCAAGCCCCATCACTGCCAAGATGCCAATGTTGGGCCCTTGAGCAAGGCCCTTGACCCTATCTGCTCCAGGGGCGCCGTATCATGGCTGACCCTAAACTCTGACCCCAGCTTAGCTGGGATATGTATATATGCAAAAATGTATACTGTATATATGCATAAATGTATGTATGCATAATGTGTGACCAAAATAAAGGCTTCTAAAGGCTTCTAGGCTTCTACTTCTGCCAACTCCAGCTGTAAGACATG
>JAVLUX010000009.1:49144840-49157340 GCA_032164185.1 Moxostoma hubbsi | reverse complement strand
TCTAGAAGTGGCCGTTAGATATTCATCTGTCCACAGTTAGACAAACTGTCTATAAATGGAGATGATTTAGTACTATAGGTACTCTCACTAGAAGTGGCCGTTAGATATTCATCTGACCACAGTTAGACAAACTGTCTATAAATGGAGATGATTTAGTACTATAGGTACTCTCACTAGAAGTGGCCGTTAGATATTCATCTGTCCACAGTTAGACAAACTGTTTATAAATGGAGATGAATTAGTACTATAGGTACTCTCACTAGAAGTGGCCGTTAGATATTCATCTGTCCACAGTTAGACAAACTGTCTATAAATGGAGATGAATTAGTACTATAGGTACTCTCTCTAGAAGTGGCCGTTAGATATTCATCTGTCCACAGTTAGACAAACTGTCTATAAATGGAGATGAATTAGTACTATAGGTACTCTCACTAGAAGTGGCCGTTAGATATTCATCTGTCCACAGTTAGACAAACTGTCTATAAATGGAGATGAATTAGTACTATAGGTACTCTCTCTAGAAGTGGCCGTTAGATATTCATCTGTCCACAGTTAGACAAACTGTCTATAAATGGAGATGAATTAGTACTATAGGTACTCTCTCTAGAAGTGGCCGTTAGATATTCATCTGTCCACAGTTAGACAAACTGTCTATAAATGGAGATGAATTAGTACTATAGGTACTCTCTCTAGAAGTGGCCGTTAGATATTCATCTGTCCACAGTTAGACAAACTGTCTATAAATGGAGATGAATTAGTACTATAGGTACTCTCACTAGAAGTGGCCGTTAGATATTCATCTGTCCACAGTTAGACAAACTGTCTATAAATGGAGATGAATTAGTACTATAGGTACTCTCACTAGAAGTGGCCGTTAGATATTCATCTGACCACAGTTAGACAAACTGTCTATAAATGGAGATGATTTAGTACTATAGGTACTCTCACTAGAAGTGGCCGTTAGATATTCATCTGACCACAGTTAGACAAACTGTCTATAAATGGAGATGATTTAGTACTATAGGTACTCTCTCTAGAAGTGGCCGTTAGATATTCATCTGTCCACAGTTAGACAAACTGTCTATAAATGGAGATGATTTAGTACTATAGGTACTCTCACTAGAAGTGGCCGTTAGATATTCATCTGACCACAGTTAGACAAACTGTCTATAAATGGAGATGATTTAGTACTATAGGTACTCTCACTAGAAGTAGCCGTTAGATATTCATCCACAGTTAGACAAACTGTCTATAAATGGAGATGGTTTAGTACTATAGGTACTCTCTCTAGAAGTGGCCGTTAGATATTCATCTGTCCACAGTTAGACAAACTGTCTATAAATGGAGGTGATTTAGTACTATAGGTGCTCTCACTAGAAGTGGCCGTTAGATATTCATCTGTCCACAGTTAGACAAACTGTCTATAAATGGAGATGATTTAGTACTATGGGTACTCTCACTAGAAGTGGCCGTTAGATATTCATCTGTCCACAGTTAGACAAACTGTCTATAAATGGAGATGATTTAGTACTATAGGTACTCTCACTAGAAGTGGCCGTTAGATATTCATCTGTCCACAGTTAGACAAACTGTCTATAAATGGAGATGATTTAGTACTATAGGTACTCTCACTAGAAGTGGCCGTTAGATATTCATCTGTCCACAGTTAGACAAACTGTCTATAAATGGAGATGATTTAGTACTATAGGTGCTCTCACTAGAAGTGGCCGTTAAATATTCATCTGTCCACAGTTAGACAAACTGTCTATAAATGGAGATGATTTAGTACTATAGGTACTCTCACTAGAAGTGGCCGTTAGATATTCATCTGTCCACAGTTAGACAAACTGTCTATAAATGGAGATGATTTAGTACTATAGGTACTCTCACTAGAAGTGGCCGTTAGATATTCATCTGTCCACAGTTACACAAACTGTCTATAAATGGAGGTGATTTAGTACTATAGGTACTCTCACTAGAAGTGTCCGTCCAGCCAAGATGACTCAAAGGACACACTGCAGAATGATCAATGAGGTAAAGAAGAACCCAAGAGTGACAGATAAAGACTTGAAGGGATCATTGGAACTGGTTAACATCTCTGTTCATGAGTCAACTGTACAGAAAACATTAAACAGGTATGGTGTCCATGGCAGGACACTATGAAGGAAGCTACTGCTTTGCAACAAAAACATTGCATACTACCCCAAACTACTTACATAATTGACTTTTGTATACCTGAACATATGGTTCAACACATGTCTACAAAAAACACAGAATGGCTGTGACAGCCAGTGCACCCTCACCCACTTTCATTCATTTCTGGCTTTTTTATTCAGCTTCTGGGGCGTTTGTTGATCAGTGGTTTTGGACCGATCAGGAGTCTGCATTTTTTCACTTTTCCTGGTGCAAAGGGCTAAATGGCACATTTACCTATTTAAATGAACATCAGATGCTAAAACTACATCGAATTATAATCCTTAACAAGGAATACACTTAAAGTCTGCTGTTGTTTATGCGTAAGGACTTGCTATTGACTGTTGTCATTGCATAATTAATAAGGTACATCTGTTTGTGGGTGTTATTAATTAACATTTAAGAGTTATTGGGGGTTATAGATATTTGTTACGATATTTAAGTCCTGTTTAATGTTATGACTTTTTATGTTATGACATGGGATTAGTGTTCCTTTGAGTTAGGTGTGATACTGTTTGCGTTACTGAGGACTAATTCAAAGCTTATCAGAGCTCTGAATCAACTGGATTTCTTGATTCGGCAAACAATTCTGTGATTTGAAAGTTTTGAAACTCCACACTTTGGTGACATCTACGGGTGAAATCACATGTCTTGGCCAGTGTGAAACGCACTTGGATGCATGTGCAAAACAAAATGTTTTTTAAGGTTTCAAAGCTGTTCTCATGGTGGCGCTTTTACTTACCTCAATCCGGGTGGGGAAGGACAAGTCTCAGTTGCCTCCGCGTCTGAGACTGTCAATCCGCGCATCTTATCACGTGACTCGTTGTGCATGACACCGCAGAGACTCACAGCATGTGGAGACTCATGCTGCTCTCCACGATCCACACACAACTCACCACACGCCCCATTGAGAGAACCACTAATCACCACCACGAGGAGGTTACCCCATGTGACTCTACCCTCCCTAGCAACCGGGACAATTTGGTTGATTAGGAGACCTGGCTGGAGTCACTCAGCACACCCTGGATTCAAACTCGTGACTCCAGGTGTGACAGTCAGCGTCAATACTCGCAGAGATACCCAGACCCCATGACTTGTGTTTCTTAAGAGCCTGTGATTTGTTTAAAATTGTTGAAGCCTGACCTTTTGATTGCTTGAGCGAGACATATGTTAGGATGCTGATGCTAACATGCTAACACATGCATTATACACAACATGTAGTCTGTGGTACCAAGACTCAATATTATAGTCATATGCATATTTGGTTAGATGTAAGATGCCGCAGTACTGGCGCTGTGTCTTAGTACACACTCAAAATCATTTTCTCTCCCATCATGAGTGAAGTACATACTTGTACACTGCTCAAGTAGAAGAAATATGACATTTAGATGAGATGCAGCCAATATTTTTCTTACAATAATTTTTTCTCTCTTTCTCTCTTCAGGTGCAGGATGCCGTCTCTGGGTGTTGGTGGTCTGCAGGTTTTAGCAGTTCTACTTGTGTTCTGTACTGGCCGTGGTGAGTCTTAGTTCACATTTGTATTTTATAAGTGTTATACAATGTTGTCTCATGTCCTTACTATGCTGCACGTTTAATTCAGCAAGTGGCGTCCAGATGCTCTAATCTCAAATATATCTGGTTGTTACACATTTTCAATCCAATTTCATGTAAACATATCTAAAAATTACAAATCTTTTAGAATTGCGATCAAATAATCCGGTCATACAGTTCATTTGTTCATTTAAAACAGTTCTTCATAGTCACTTGTTGATAAGCAGTAAAAATAGAAACATTTAACACATTAAGAAGCCGTGCGACTACACACTTGATAATGGTGTGACGCTAGCTGAACTGCCGCTATTAGCACTTGTTCTACATTCTGTATCAACATAAATACCGTGACCGTTCAAACTCGTATGTAACGTTGTGTTATTGTAATTAGACTTGACAAATGCTCACTGCTGATTTCAATAGAGTCTGACATTAGCATGTTGCTACGTTAATATCTTGTTACTCTAATTAGCACAACAATTAGATTATCAAGATGTACCCCGATTTAAATTCCGTCATTAATATTTTCGCACTAATTCGCATAATTTGAAAATTGGACGCCGTATGTCCAATTCGCACAAAACATTGGTGTGTATTTACTATGAAACCTCCTGACAAAAAGTTATCAAAGAATTTTGATTCGTCGAAGCGTTGCGAAGATATAAGCCAACGAATTGGTCAGGCGTCATCCATTTTGTATATATATTGACAATATCTACCAAATGAAAAAGCCTAATGCTACGAAACTTGATAAACATGGACAACTGGACATTCTGAGGATGGACGCAAAGTCACCAAAAATTTCGCTTATAGGGGAGCACTACAAATAAAAAATGCTAATAACAACGTAACCGTATTATCAATGAAGTTGAAAATTGGTATGCATCTTGTAGGGGCCAAAGGCTAACAAATCCTACAATATCAGTTGGACAAATAAAAAAACATGGCCGCCAGCAGCCAATCAAATTTCAGCAGCTAATAACATCAAATCTGAAACTTGAGATATTTGTAGACAGTGTTAGAATAAGGCTGTGTACCAAGTTTTATGAAAATAGGTGCTATAATAAGGACATTTACGTTTTCACCAATAACTCCACAACCGAGTTGAATAATCTCAAAATATTTTTTTCTTCTAATTCATTGTACCAAGACCTACAAAATTTATATCTTCGTTTTATGGCATTTTATAAAATGTTTCAGCTATTCTAATTTTCTAAAAAAAGCAACTTTTTCAAACTCCTCCTAGGCCATATATCTGATTTTAACAAAAATTGGCGTGTGTTTACTATGAACCCTCCTGACAAAAAGTTATCAAAGGAATTTTGATTCATTGACGCGTCATCCATTTTGTGCGTATTGACCAATATCCACCAAACGAAAAGGCCAAATGTTACGAAAATTGATACACATGTACAACAGCACATTTTGAGTCTGCATACAAAAGTGCGAAAAAATTTGACTATAGGGGGCGCTTCAACTAAAAAAATGATCATAACTCCTCAACTGTATTATCAATGAAGTTGAAAAATGGTATGCTTCTTGTAGGGTCCAAATGATTACATATTCTACAAAATGACTCATGGCCACCAGCAGCCAATCATATTTCAGCAAAATGGCTGTATAAATGGTGTATAAATATTTGTTTCCAGTGATACCTGCTATTGTGAACTACATATAAGACTCCCTAGGTCAATAATTATCAAAGAAAAGTTCAACTTTAGTTATTTATTTAGTTATTTAGGGGTTGCATTTATCATGTGGGTTTTTAAGCGCTTTTCAACCTACAATGTTGTCTAGGTAGGCAGCGCATTATGGTTTGCAACAAAGCCATTATCTCAGTTCTTTAGCATTCTGAATACACACAGAAACGCTGTTAGTCATGTGGGAAGTGTTGAGACAACATAAGTCTCGATCCGCCTGATGTGGCGTGTAACTAGCAGTATGTAGAACTGTGCATTTACTCTGGCAGGTTCATTGTGCTGGAGTTGAATACCTCAGTGAAGGCCCTCCTGCCGCTTAAACGGATCTGTGTGTGTGTGAGCGGCCTTTTAATGCATAACAGGCCAAATGTTTTCACTGCAGCCTCAGTCCGCGGCTTTTTCATTAGCCTCTTTAGCGATGGGGGGCTGTTTTGAAGATTGATGGGAAATCACTCCCCCCTGCCAGGGCAATTTATGGCCCCATACATTGAGAGCTGCCCCCCGTAGAACAGACATTATTTACTGCTGTCTGAAGAACATACGGCATGCAGAAAAATAGAGTTTTAGCTGGTTACCGATAAAACGCTCAGCTAGTTCACATGTTGTTGTTTGAAGTGCACTAAACTAAAAGTAGTGATGCTACTACGGCTACGTCCACGTTAATCCGAATACATTCGAAAACTGCGTTTCTGTTTTTGAAACGCTCTCCGTCCACACTGACGTTTTCAAGCGTTTTTCAAGTTGCTCGTTGACAACGAAACATATGAAAACTCTTAAATCCCCATCCTGCGCATGCAAAATATCTGCATTCCAAGTCTGGTCTGAAACGCAAATGTCCTCATGTTCTGTCGCAGGACAGCAATTCGAGATAAACTTCCCGTCGCCTTTGAAGGAATTCAATGTGAAGGTTGTACAGAGTCATTTTTATCTTTTACATCTCTAGCAAAGTGAATTTCAGGCACATTAACGCCTCTACGATTTTGGCTGCCATCTTGAATATTTTGGGTGGAATGGATCACATGACTGTGTCACATGACAACAAATACGTCATAGTTTTCAGATATCTCCATTTTCTCATACACTTGGGAGAGCGTTTTCGAAAATTTCCATTTATGCGGGCAAAAACGCCATCTCAGTTTGGACGGAGGGCCAAAACAGAGAATAAGATGCGTTTTCAAACGAAAACGTATGAGTGTGGGCGTGGCCTAATTTAGTTTAGTCGTTAGTCATTTAGGCAGTAACAAGCTGTTTCTTGCATCATCTTTTCTTTGTAGCAGAATAGCTTCACCAGATAGCTTCAATGGTTTGAAGAAAATGTTCATAACTTGCAGTTAGTGCTGGGTAGTAATGGAGCGATCACCGTAAAGTTTCTCTTTTTTTTAAAATCTTTGACATTTTTTACTCTAAATCAGCCTAAAAATATACATTCTGCAATTCTTCGAGTGTTTTCGGAAGAGGGTTGTGAAATAGCAAACAGACTAAGAAGGGTCTGTCTGCATCTTGAAAGACAACTACAAGACACGCCCACTATAAAGCATACCTACTACAAATTAGAGTGGGCATGTCATGTAGTGGGTGTGCCTTGTCGTCTTGCGGGAGACAGACCTGATTGTTGCCATTAGCCAGTTGAAGTTGGCAGCCTGATCTCACAGTGAAATCGGAAAGAGTAGACTGACTTTTCTTTCGTCAAAATTGGTATACGTAGACCGAAATATCGGAACACTGCCCCCAGTGGCCAAAGCGGGAAGTGTTGTAGGGCATATGGGCACGTGTGAAGTCCATTTATGTCCAGGAGTGGTCGCCAAAAACTACAGTAGTAGTGAAGCAAGTTTTTCATCTTTACAGGACGTTATACAATGAAGAGAAAATCACATATTTATATATTCTATCCCCAATCCAAACCCAAACCTTACCTTAAACATTAGTGGAGTAAAAAAGTAATATTCGAGGGAAAAGTGAAACCTTTGAATCATGCTCGTGATTGATTATTCAAACGTGGTTACTGTCTGGCTTTGACCCCTAGTCTCCCACGCAGCTGATGCAACGCATTGCCAATCGCACCAGGAGAAAAGGTAAACACATTGAAACTACTGCAAACATGTCTGATAAGAATGCTGCATGTCAGCGTGTCAGCATACAATCGCCGATCCTAGGATACCGAAACAATCGTAAACATCACCAACTTCACGTGTGATCATGTTGAAGATGGAGCAGTCTAAATCAGCGTTTGACCAGTGGATGTACAGAGATAATGGGACATGGGGCAGAAACATCACTATGTAAACTCTGCCTTCCAAAGGATGTAAAGTAAAATTTTGCATGTTTTCTTAACTTTCTTAACTCCTGACGAAAATATTTGATTTATTATTTGAATTATCACTCTGTGTGAAATATAACCATGTGTCGTTATGTGTTTGGAAGGATTTTGTCAATCATACACATAAAAATCCCCAATTACAATGTAATCACAAATTAATTCAATACATTAGCGCCCTAAAATTTGCTTTAGTCTCGTAATATATCTGGTCTGATCTCTTACCACACTTGGGTGTTTGTTAGCAATAAAGAATGGAATATATTTCATTCGTCTTTGTATTTTTATGTTAAAATGGTACAAGATGTTCCTGACATCAATTAAAAGAGTTAAGTTCGAAGTAATCCAAAAGTAATTTAAAAGTAATCAGACTACATTACCCCAATGTAATCTCCTGATCAATCCATGCACCTTATCACGTGACTTGTTGAGCATTTTACCGTGTAGACGCAGTGCGTGTGGAGGCTTCACGCTATTCTCCGCTGCATCCACGTTCCACCGAGAGCGAAAACCACATTACAGCGACCACGAGGACGTTACCCCATGTGACTCTACCCACTGTAAGGCTGACATCAAGATGTCGTAAAAGTCAAAGAACTCTGCGAGAACCAAGTCATAAAAGCTCTCACACAGAAGAACATTTTCACCTGAGTCAACATATCCTACTGAGCAAGGACAATAAAACACAAATCTCACATCTGACCTCTACCTCACCTCAGGCCAATTTAGGCCTATTCCTATAAAACTCACAAACATCTGCCCCTCTCTACTCCTCCCCTTCAGCTAAGAATCACTTCAAACTCACCTAAGATCTACATGCAACAAAATATCATGTCTGATGCATGCAAATAATGTGACTAGGCATGTTCGGTATTATTTAAAATGTCTCAGTGCGACTGGTATAATGGTCCCTTTCCCATGTTGATAAAACTAAGCGTAACAAAGTTCTAAATGCTGTATAATTCTGGAGGTCTGTCCCCATCCCTGCCTGTATGTTAACGAGGTATGTCCCCAGGATTTCCAAACCTAACCACTCCCAAAATTCCCTTTGATCATGGTTTTGAGTATTTAAGGAAATGTGGCACGTTGTTCATGGTTCTCTGTAGTCAGACGATCCCACACAGTTTACTGTGTGTAGTTTATATCAGGTAATTGTAATTTTAATTTCTTATGTTTTGATAAAATGTCTAAATTTTATCTTGGAATTGGAATTGATGAATTTATTATTTTACCTGGTATATAAATTGTTACATTTGAGTTTATTCTGATTTACTCTGAAACTATTGTCTTTAGTATATTATGTTAAGTCCATGTTTCCACAAATCTACATCCAGGTTAGTAGCAGAATAAAGCTCAGTCCTGAGTGGAGCATGGGGCACACCGACTGAGACTTTAGAGCTCCGACTAACTAATTGGCATTACTTCAAGTGTACTTAGAGTTTACAGGCTCGATAGGGAATTTCCGTTTAGGACAACATGAAGTTGTTCACCAAGCCTAAATAGGGTGAAGTCTAAACCTCTGGTTATTGTAATATTTTCTAGCTAAGTGTACATTGGAAACTATGACATGATTATACAATGCTATTTTAACTTGGTATGTTGGTCTATCTTTTTAAATGTAATGGTTGTGACCTCTGGGTAGAAATACTGTTACTCTAATTAAGTGTTTACTATCTAAGGGGACTAGACAAAATACTTTTAGATAAAAGGGCAAGCGTGAGCAGCCATCTAATTAGTATTTAGTCAATTACTGGTTTAATGACCAATACTGGCGTATTTGTGACCGTGAGATCCGTGTACACGGCCGGCGCGAGACTCTCTAAGCGGCAGGAATCCGAAAGAACGAGTACAATATAAAATAGAGTTAAAGATGATGAGTTAAATACTAAGATCAGAACATTAATGTATCCTTACAAACTTTTATAATTGGAGTCAGATAAAATAAACGAGGATCATAAAATGAATAATACAGTTATGTAATTGGAATGAAATAACTTAAACTGAATGCGCATGATAAGACTGAACACACAGGAGACCTTCAGCTACGCCATTGGATACGGTCCTTGGGCCAGTTGGGTGGCTTCCCTATTCCTCCTTTACCTTATCCCCTTCCCCCCTTACACCTCCCTAGCAACCGGGCCAATTTGGTTACTTAGGAGGCCTGACTGGAGTCACTCAGCACATCCTGCATCCTTCGCACTTTTAATATTTCAGGTTATTTACAAGTTCAGCTCACAACAAGGTACAAAGTCACTAGAACCTTCAAACAACTATAAACTCAAAACTGTGAATTTATTAACAGATTCTTCAGATTTTATCAGACACACCTGAACATATGAGATCCAGTTAATTGGAAAAGTCATTGATAGTGAGAAATGATTGTTACATTCAGCTGTAGAATATCTTCTTCCCAACAGCACTCCAATTGTGTGTTGATTATCAAAGTGCTTCAACATCTGAGGAGTTTTCATTCACATCTCACTCCTGCTGCTCTAAAGCACCGTGGAGACATTTGGTGCCGAAGAGCAAATATTACACATTTAAAGACTTTTAATAAGTCAGTCATTGAATTAATGTTTGATTAGATAACACAAATTGCATTTTTGTAAATCAAATGTAATTTGAAGTCAGCATTAAATCGATATTGGCCCTATATAGTTTTGTAATTCATAGTTATGGTCTGAGAGCTTGTCCCTTTCATTTTTAAAAGCCAGTTGCTGTTGGTTTAGGTGAAGGGACATTCTCATTTTAGAGAGCATCGGACAGCAGTCTGTGAGGGGCAAGATGAGTCATCAATATTTTTGGAACACTAAAAAAATTTATTTAGCCTTTTTTTAAGATTTATGAATTTCAATTTCATAACAAAATTTCATCAAATTGAATTGTGCATTTTTAGAAATAAATGAAATCAATAATAAATATATATATATATATATATATATATATATATATATATATATATATATATATATATATATATATATATTAGGGCTGTCGATTTAATGCGTTAATTCAGTGCGATTAATTTTATAAAAAATAACGTGTTAAAAAAATTAACGCAATTAATCGCACTTCCCCCTGTACAGTAATAATGAAGATTCCTGAGAAATGCAACCTTGTAGTACCACCTGTTTACTCCAGGGGGCAGTAAGTGAAACTTCAGCTGTATGAGCAACACACAGTTTATACAGTGAAGAAACACTTCAGCAGAACAACACAAACATGTGTTACATTCTTGCGTTCAAAACACTCGAAGGAGCACAAATGTGAACTAAGAGATCTCAAGATGTGTTTAAAGATTGAGTATTAAACTAAATTTAACTTGACACAGTGACCTAAAAATGTGTTTATGATGCAACACACCCGAGACGTTACACAAGCATGTCTGACGCAGGTGTACATTGAGGGGTCCTTAAACAAGCCCTCATAATAAACCTCCAACTGATTGATAAATTCACTTGTGTAATGGATTGCTGTGAACTGTGTGTCAATGATTGACTTATGATCAGTAATATGGTAGTAATCAATACATTGTATTCTAAAGCCACTTTTTGTCTTATTAATGATGAACTCTTCTGCCACAAGAATGTCATGCATTTTAATTATCTGAATATTTTTTATTTTATATATAAATAATTGTTAAATATTTAAAGATAACTATGTATAATTATTTAATCGTTATATATTGAATTATTGTTATATGAGGGGAATATATATATATATATTTCTCAGCAAATATTTGTATCTGCGATTAATCACGATTAATTGATCGGGACACCATGTAATTAATTCAATAAAAAAAAAATTGTGATTGACAGCCCTAATATATATATATATATATATATATATATATATATATATATATATATATATATAAATTCAAATTAATATCAACTAATCACATAAATAAATATTTTCTGAGAAAGCCCCTCAAATAACAATAATTCAATTTTTAATAATGAAATAAATATAAATAGTTTTAGTTAAAAAAATTACAAATAATATATATATATATATATTAATTATACAAACAATTATATTCATTTAATTCAAATGCATTACATTATTGTGGTGTTAAGCATTGATAAGACAATATAAAAAGTGTCTTTAGAATCCAATGTATTGTTTATTTGCATATATTGATCATAAGCCAATAGATGTTTTTCACACTCTGGGATCTGAAACGTGGAAGTAAACGTTTGCAGGATAACCTTCGACAGTGATGTATGGGAGGTCACAGCAAATGTTATTTTCACTTGCCCATTTGCTCCAACAGCAAACGAAAAAATCCACCATTACGTTTGAAGGACTTTTATTCAGTCCGATCTTTAAACATAAAAATCCCTAAATGACCACATAGCTAAAAGCCTAAAAACACTCACTTTGATCTTTAACATTGAAAAACTGTTCAGTGTCAAATATAATTTGTTTTCTCTCTCCCTGAACTCTTTTAGGTCTGACTCAAGCAGAGACTCTTGTGACCGTCCGAAGAGTGACACACCCGTCTTTGCGACACCCGTTAGCGGGCTCCGCCCTCCTCCCGTGTGTGTTCACCCTGTCGCCCGGCCTCTCCCCGGGTCACGGCCCTTACATCCACTGGACCCGTCGCTCAGGAGACCAGGAGAGGATGGTCTTGTCCGCCCGGGACGGGGTGGTTAGGGTACACCAGGCGTACGCGGGACGGGTCAGTTTGCCGGGTTACTCCGCCAACCAGCTGAACGCATCACTGGTGCTCTCGCAGC